>LR738711.1:118837926-118953322 GCA_902687465.1 Secale cereale
ATGTGTTAGAATGTTAATGTTAGATGAATTATATGGAAAAGCTGTTAAATATTAATGTCAATTTTAGATGAATTAGCTAGATATTAATTAGGTATATATATGAGATTTGAACTAGTTGAATTAATATAACTAGTTTATTTTTAGTATGAAAATTAATAGAACAAGTTTATTTTTAGTATGAAAATTTAGGTATATGAGATTATTTGAACTAGTTGAATTAATATAACTAGTTTATTTTTAGTAAATGCGGAGTTGAACTAGTTGAATTAGTAGAACTAGTTTCTTTTTAGGTATATGAGATTTGATGATCTTATTAAAATATTACTATATATAGCTACTTTATATATTTTAGTAAGAAAATTAATAGAACTAGTTTATTTTTAGTAAATTCTTAGTTGAATTAATAGAACTAGTTTATTTTTAGTAAGAAAATTTAGATATCTGAGATTTGATGATCTAATTAATAGGAAATGTCGTCTGACGACAAAAAAGATTTCATTACGTGCGAATACTGTGAAGACCTGCGCGGCCTCTGCGACAAAAATTTCCTTGTTGATGATAGGCGCTTCAGCATCAAGCTGGATGAGACCTTCGAAATGGATACAGTAAGTCACAACGAGAAGTCTTTTTTCGTAATTAAGCATGACTTATATATGCTTCATTTGCTTCAACTTATAATTTTAAATTTTCACTATTCTACTAGCGCATCCCCTGCCATGCAAGAATTTTTGTCTTGGATAAGATAGGTTTCAGTGCTATGGAAACTATGGAGGTAAAGAGAGTTTACCTGAAGACCGAGCATGGTTATACTTTCAACATGAAATTATACAATGCAGACACGTACACCTATTTTGAATGCAAAACTTGGCAAGCACTATGCAAGGCTTATGCATTTGAGCCTGATATGGTTATCACCTTTGATATTCGTCCGGAAGATGATATTCAAGGTAATAGAGACATCTGGGTCGATGTGCAGACGCCTCCAGTTCTACCATTATGTGAGTTTCTCAACCATATTTATGTCTTTGATATTGTTTATTCAAAAATAGTTGACAACTAATTTCTATCGACAGCTTATTTTCATTCAAGCAAACATGTCCGGCGCTTGGTAGACAGGACCTACTGCTGTCCCGGAGCTGAACTAAACTGCGAGGAGATAAGTCATTATGTTTCATGGCTTGAGGATCTTCATACTGTCAAGACAAATTTTCTTCCTGCACTTAGAAATGTTAGTACTCAAAACGTGCGACCAATAGTGATCGTATTGAACTACGGTCACATCTATTTACGAGTGATGGTAAGATTTTTACTATTTGTCCTCAGTGCATCTTTTGCATATATTTTTTTTCTTAAATTTCATTGCTAAGTATATTAATTACTATACGATGTTCTTCAACATGGACTCCCGATGACAGTTGTGCCTCAGTGGATCGAGACTAAAGGTCACATGCGAATGGTTAGCTTACGGCCAAGATATCCTACATTACACATGAGTGCATTCAGGATTTCTAAAAGCGATGAATGCTTAATAGTGAAAGATTGGAGCAAAATTGTTAACGATCCCAGAGAAGTACTAGGGGGCAGCAATGAGAAGCGCAACCCACGATTAGGAGACAGGTTCATCTGCATGCTCCAGTATAATGAATCAGGAGAGCTATACATGTTCTATGCTATTTTACCTGAGAGAGAGCAGCATGAGTGATTTAGCTAGTTCATGCTCTTAGTACTTGTCCTCTCATGTTCGTGTTCTTCGTCCTGAACTTAATATCAAAGGATGATTTGCTTTTGTGGTGTTATGAACGCTTGTAATATCATAACCATGTTGAACTCGATGATATCCTTGCTTCTGGTACAAGTGAATGATTTTTCTTTAAGCTAGTGTTGGTGGTGATTAGATGGCGGTAATGATTATGATGATTAAACAGTGGTATATATATATATATATGCATAACGTGTACAATGTGTAGTATCGTAAAATACTAGAAAACAAAAAAGAATTAAATGGAAAACACAAAATTAAATGAAAAAGAAATCATAAAACCAAAAAAAAACCAAACCTTGTAGTACCGGTTGGTTTTACCAATCGGTACTAAAGGGCTCCCGGCCCCCGGAGCTGGCTCGTGCCACGTGGTTGCCCTTTAGCACCGGTTCGTGCTGAACCGGTACTAAAGGGGGGGGCTTTAGTGCCCACACTTTAGTGCCGGTTATGGAACCGGTACTAAAGGGCCTTACGAACCGGTGCTATTGCCCGGTTCTGCACTAGTGTATGTTTATCTTCATATACCACCATTTTTGTCAATGTCTTCATACATTTTTAGGGGTCATCTCCGGTAAGTAAACCGAATCAATGCGGGACTACTACCTGTGTTATCCTGCAATTCTCACAAACACATTAGTCCCTCAACCAGGTTTGTCGTCAATACTCCAAAACCAACTAGGGGTGGCACTAGATGCACTTACAATCTCTCCCTTTTTGGTGATTGATGAAAACTGGTTGAAGTTTTCAACGGGGATAAAAGTATGTGGAATTGTAAAAGATAAGGTATTGTCGTCATAAGTAGCAAAAGGCTCCCCCTGAAGATGTGCATATAGTTGATTTGCTTTTGAATGCAAATGCACATGGCAGGTTGTACTTGTGGAGATCCTCTTCAACTTATGAAGACAATTCATCATGCACAATTGATATGTCGAATATAATGATATGCATAATGAGAAATGGACGTCTGCAAAATGACTAAGTGCGGAATATATCGTAGCACATGCGGAATTATCATCGCATTACAGAGTACCAGAAAACATAGCAGACGACCATCAAGTTTAAGTGTTACAACTCAAAGAACCAAATGTAGCAAAGACGAGAGTTGTAACCACTTGGCAAAATATAAAGCACCCGCCCATATGGACCCGCTTGAAGACTATCAACTCATATGCTTCTCCCCCTTTTGTCAGTAAGGACCAAAAAGGTATGAAGACATAGAGCCTCTACTTGTTCCCAGTTGGAGCAGGAGAGGATGCAGGGTCGGCGTTGGCGTTTGGCGGTGCAGAAGTAGTTGGTGCAGTGTCGACATGCGCTGAAGGAGGAGGTGGTGAGGTAGCATCATCTTGATCATCTATCACTCTGGCATCAACCATTGCAGCGGAGGAGGAGTAGTCAGAGTCTTCAAGAGACGGAGTTCGACGCAGAACATCATTCCTTGGAGGAGTGTGGTCAAACTTGAATCTTTCAGTGAAGCCATCGTCTTGAAGATCTGCTTCAGCACTCAGCATAGTCAAACCCTTCCATGACCTCCGACAGGTTTCATGAGCAACAAAGGCATTCTTGGTGGCAAGGTTGCGAATGCGATTGACGTCCACCAAGAGGCTTTGCATCTGACGTTTCAGCCAGTAGTGATGCTTATCTTGTTTCTGATGTAAGGCAACTAGAAGCTCTCGGTCACTGAGAACACGAGAATGCTTCCGAAGCCTTTGGGCAATGGTGCTCCCAGTAGCTTCAGTCTCTGCATGGCGAGGTAGGCGAGTACGGCCAGCCAGAGGATAAATGCAAGAGACTGCTGGAACTCCTTCAATTGGCTGAGTGAAGCTCTGGTGATCAGCGTTGTGAAGACTAACAGGCTCTTTGGTAGGCTCTTGGTATATGGTTTCAGCTGACATATAAACCTCTGGCAAGAATATATGATGGTTGCGAGCAGAAGGCTGATAGTTGATGGCAGAATGAAGCTTGATGAGGCGCATGATCCATGGAGCGTAGAACTTGAGACCAAATAGATCAGAGCCGGAAACAGCCAACTGCCTGATAAAGAAGTCTTGAGCGTTGAAGCTGATGCCATTGAAGATATAGAAGATCAATGTCTTCATTGTGCCTTCAAGCTTGGCTGATGAAGAATGTCCTTTGACAGGCCATAGAGTTCGCCTGATGATATGATATATGGTGCATGGCAGATACTCAAGGTCTTCAACAAAGAACTCCTTTGGATATTCAACATCGATTGGCAAGGGCTTCATCATGCTTAGCATTTGGCTCATGTTGGGCTTTGGCTTCTGAAAGATGCTCTCCAAAGCTTCGTTGTGTAGTTGACAGCCAAGTTCATATAGTTCTCCTAGAGTGGGCAGGACAGTTAGCTCAATGAGATCAAAGGCTTTGGCTTCATGATGGACATTGCCTATCATCCACTCAAGGACCCATGTCGGATCCCTGCTGTAACCTCGAATGTGGAGGGTTGCATAGAATTGCAGAAGCAGCTCTTCATTCCAGTGCTCTTTGTCAGTCACAAAATGCAGAAGGCCAGCATCACGAAAGCAATCAAGAGCTTCCTCAAGACAGGGCAGTCCAGTAATGGCTTCAGTATCAAGACGCATATGAGGGAAAATGCGCCCTTGATCATAGAGTACTCGTGAATAATAAATGGGCTGCTGATGGCTCCAGAACCTATCTGATGATATCCTTGGCTTGGAATAGGGGTTCTTGGCGCCGTCAAAGAAAGTGTTGTGCGCAGTGAAGCCATTGGCATTGAAGGACCCTGGTGAAGTGGCAGTACCTAGGAACCTTGGCAGTCTTGGCTTAGGCTTCTGAACCTGAGGCCTATGCTCAACATGGTAGTCAAATTGAGGACCAGCAGCAGGCGGTCCAGCAGCAGTCAGAGGAACCAGAATGGGCCATCTGACAGAGATGAGATGGTCATCTTTGTCGTATGTTTGCTCGATGGTGTGAGGCCTTGGAGGCGGAACAGGAGTAGATGCATTGGCTTCGGGCTGCTGAGTGGCGTCAGGTGCAGTACTGGCTTTATGCGCCATCACTTCAGGCACCACATTGACTTCAGGTGCCACATTAGCTTCAGCCATGACAACGTTATTGGCTTCAGTGTTGGTGTTGGTGGCAGCCTCAGAATTTGTAACCTCCACTTCAGGAGCTGGAGGGTCGGACATGTTCTCCTTGAGAACAGGGGGTGTGGCAGCACGTGCTTCTTCTTCTTCGGGTTGTTCTTAATCGGCTGATGCAGCCGGATTATCTTCAGCCGCTTTGGCTTCAGACTCTGGGAGGTTCACAGTAGGAGAAGCTTCAGGAACAGATTGTTGCTCTTCTCCTTCTGGAACACTTGAAGGAATGACTTGGGGCCTTGGTCCTTTGCGAAGCCTGCGGAATGATGGCGATGCCTGTGGTGATGGAATTGGTTGGGCCTCAAAGTCTTCATCTTCAAGCACCGAACTGGTGACTTGAGTTGGGGGAGTTGCAGGTGTGTCTTGTGGGTGATCAGCCCATGAATCATCCTGAGCGATTGGCGTCAATGGACGTCCAATGCTGATGCGTTCGCTGTTCGTGAGAACAGGCGATGATGCCACATTATACTCGATCTGAGGAAGGACTTCATCATCTTCAACATTGTCTTGAGGACCAATGTCTTTAGCTGCGGTGGGGTCAACAGTTGGAATGTCTTCACTAGCCTCTGTGGGAGCAGGTTCATGAACAGTCAGACGACGTTCTTGGTGTGCAGACGTAGGACGAGCAATAGAAATGGGCTCGACGACAAGGGGCTCTGTGGGAGCAGCCCGAACCTTCTTGGTCTTGCGCTTCTTAGTGGGTGGAGCATTGGCTTCATCAGTGGTGTTCTTGGTTTTGCGCTTGCGCGCCTCAACTTCAGCTACTTTTGTATTCTTAAGCTCTGAAGCAACTGGGGTGACCTTAGGCTTTGTGCCAGTCATGCTAGCAGGGAAGACAATGCTAGGCTCTTCCTGCCTTGATTCTTCAGCTTGGGCCACAGTTGGTTTCTTCTTCTTCTTGGCAGCCATCCTGGGGTCGATGCCAGGACGCCCAAGGGCCTTGCGCTTTTCAACTTCATTGTAAGCTTGGACGCATTTGGCCGCCAAGGCCTTGATTTGCTCATGAGAACCTTTGGCTTCTTCACGTCTCTTGTGAAAGGCTTCCTTGAGCTCATGCATCATGACTTTGAAATTCTGGACTTCTTGGACGCTGAGCTTGGCCACATGCTTCTTAAACTGAGCCTTCACATAGTCAATCTTTTGCTTCAGCTCAACAATTCTCTGAGCAAGAGCTAGCTCAGAAGCAATGGCGCCATTAAAGGAGACGCTTAGGCCAACGGGAAGTTGCAGATCGTCGAAACTGAGGTTGGGGTGTCAAACCACTCATCAATGATGTTGTTCAACACTTCCACGTCAAAGAGGGGCAAGTCGTTGAATATTTCTGCATCTTGCTTGCTCTTGATCAATTGCTCAAGAGCGTCATCAGCTAGATCTTCATCGCTTGATAGATCAATGGCTTCATTGACATTCTTTAGAACAGCATCAGGAGTCAGAGCTGGACTGGGGTTGTGCATGGGCTTCTTCCTCAGGTGCTTGCTCTTGGATATTCGAGAGTGCTCCTCAGATTGAACACTTGGTGCTGGTGGAGCAGTGGCCAAAGGCTTCACTCTCGAAGCAATTGGTGGTGTGGTCTTCGAAGCCTTGGATTTCTTCTTCTTCTTTGGCTTCGAAGATGCAGACGCTTCATCAGAATCAGCGTCGTCTGTAGCTTGATCCACACCCGCCCCTTGAACCCGTATATGACTGATGAGACCTTCTAAGTTGTAGAAGGGCCCAACAAGGTAAGGTTCAGCTTCGCGCGTACCATCGGCACGGGGCGCAGAGGGGCCAGGATTGAAGTCCAATCCCCAAGTCTTCTTGTTTTCCTTGGCCGAGTTCTTGGCATACTGAAGATTTCGCTTAAACAGATTGTCGTCGCGACACCATAGTAGTGATGATGGGTCGACATCTGCTGGTGTGGCCCTCTGACCATACAAGGATAGAAGCCTTGAGCAATGGCTTCAGCTTGAGTCCTGGGTGGAAGATTTTTATATAGACTGTCTCCCCAGTGTGGCTTGATGGCATTCTTCTCATCATATTCTTGGGTCACAAATCTGTACTTGAACCATTATTCTGCCCAATATCTTCGAATCCATTGGATTCGAGTCTTCCTCTGATTGTAATCCTCCTCTGGATCAGTCTTGTACATTTCAATGAGGTCAGGAGGCAGATCCTTGGAGGTATTGCCACAGCGCTGTCTGCCGCCCTTCCTAACAGATTTTTCAGTGGCCATTGGGTTCAACCTGAAAGGCTTCAAACTGAAAGACTTCAACACTGGCAAATGCTTCGGTCTACTGGTCAGACAGGAACTGGCTTCGGGAGAGTGAATATGATGCTGCAAGAATTCTGCAAATGAATGCAGACTATGAGAACCAAGGGATTCTCCCACGGACATGTACCTGTGATAGCATTAGAGATGCGAGGGAAGGGGAAGAGGTCATATTCATTCTCAGAAGATTTTGAAGATAAACCAGTTTAGAAGACTTTGACCTCATAGCGCGAAGACATTCACTTATATGTTGAGAGTTGGTTCCAGATTTGTACGAATCCATGAATAGGTGCAAGTGAGGAATCTAACTACGTGTGAAGCATTAGTGAATATTCTAGGCATAGTATGAGATGCAGACATGATAGATCCATATTTGTGGAGGCAGAAACTTCTTATGGTGAAAAGTGATGAATCTATTGGATCAACAAGATTGTTAAAAGAGAGTATTAATTTACCACACGATGAACTGCTAGACGGAGAAGAAGTGGATGCCGAGCAGTTCAATCTTCAGTGCCCTAACTTGGAGACAGAGGACACCTACGGCGGCGGTGGAGAAGACGATGTCCGCGGCCGGCGTGAAGACGACGTCGACGAGGTTGCGGCAGCGAAGCGCTTCGTCACCGGTGTCGTCGAGAGCTAGCGGAGGCGCTAGGGTTGGTCGAGATGGAGAGGTGGTAGAACAATTTTTGACCGTGATGGGACGTTCATTTATAAGGATGGGAGAGACGGCACATCGTAATTACGTAGGTGCCCCTGGCGGTTCACAGATGAGGGACACATGGCGGACATGCAACACATTGGGAGTTGTCCCATGATCCCACGCACGCCTGGACTGTCGGGGTGGTCATTCCGACTTCTCTGGGTTTCAGGCATAAAGGATTGAGCACAAGTCTATATTTTTCCTATATGAAGATAAACCAAATGTGAAGACTTTGCAAAAGTAACGCCAGGAGAAACACTTCAAGCAAAGATTTGGTGGTGGCGTTACCCACCGTATAGGAAGTATTAGACCCAGACACGGCGCACAATTGTCGTGGTGCTCCGAAGTCAAATTCCGCGTTAATGTATTCATACTCAGAGTGTAAGTCTTCATTGATTGAAGATATACTTTACTTCGTGTGTTGCACATCTAAGTCATCAATATGCGTAAGTGTTAGGATGTGTGCCTGATCACAGGACATTTGAGGATTCTAAGATATTTAGCTCACACCGCAACTTGCAAAACCTTTTCTCATCCAAGGGCTTTGTGAAGATATCTGCCAGTTGTTCTTCAGTGTTGACGTGTATTATATCAATATCTTCCTTCATGACATGATCTCTGAGAAAGTGATGATGAATTTCAATGTGCTTTGTCTTCGAGTGCTGAACTGGGTTGTTGGCAATCTTGATGGCGCTTTCATTGTCGCAGTAGAGTAGCACATGCTTCAGATGGACACCATAGTCCTTGAGAGTTTGCATCATCCAGAGAAGCTGAGCACAGCAAGATCCAGCATCAATGTATTCAGATTCAGTAATGGAGAGTGATACACAGTTCTGCTTCTTTGAAGACCAACAGACAAGTGATCGTCCCAGAAAATGACATGTGCCTGATGTAGACTTGCGATCAACTTTGTCACCAGCATAATCAGCATCAGAGAATCCAACTAGATCAAACTCTGAGCCCTTTGGATGCCATAATCCTAGTGTTGGGGTGTAAGCCAAATATCGAAGTATTCGCTTCACAGCTAAGTGATGTGACTCCTTTGGTGCCGCTTGGAATCGAGCACACATGCAAACACTAAGCATAATGTCTGGCCTAGATGCAAATAAATAAAGTAAAGTGTAAGTGCATCTAGTGCCATCCCTAGTTGGTTTTGGAGTATTGACGACAAATCTGGTTGAGGGACTAATGTGTTTGTGAGAATTACAGGATAACACAGGTAGTAGTCCATCATTGATTCGGTTTACCTACCGGAGATGACCCCTAAAAATGTATGAAGACATTGATGACAATGGTGATAAATATATATACGAAGATAATCATATTGAAGCCTATGACAAGAGAAGACATTGTGTGAAGACTATGGAGCGCGAAGACTTAGATGTTTTGTTGTTTCCTTTTCTTCTTTGTTGAGTCATAGGAACCACCGTATTGTTAAGTGGGGTCTAAGTGAACTAAGTCAGAGTGACTGAAGTGATGCTCAACCAAATCCTATGTCTTCGAGCGAAGACAATGAGAGCAAATCATATCCAGAGCTGGATGAGTCAGCTTTACTTGTAGCCCAAGTAAAGTTGTCGTGTGTGTTTGAAATCTGACCGTTGGAACACGTGTCAGTTCCTTGGTGACCCAGGGTCACTTCGGACAAATCAGGTCGGGTTGCCCAGTGGCTATAAATAGCCCACCCCCTACACCATAAATTGGTGGCTGCTCAGAGTTATTGCACGGCTTTTGTCGTTTGAGAGCAACCCACCTCCGAAGCATTTGAGAGAGAGATACTTGCGTGGACAAAGCCCAAACACCCATAGCCAAAGAGTGTTAGGCATCACTGAAGTCTTTCTGTCTGTGTGACCTGAAGACTTGTTACACTTGAGGACTGTGTTTCCTCCAGCCGGTAAGGCGTCGCGTTCTGAGCATCCAAGAGTCATTGTGGATCGCCGGTGAACGAAGTCTATGAAGGTTTGGAAGTCTACCTTGAAGACTTACCAGAGTGATTGGGCGGGGACTAGGTGTCCTTAGCTCAAGGGGAATAAGGTGAAGACGCGGTCTTCTGAGTTAAATCTCAGCCTCCCTAACCAGACGTACAGTTGTCACAGCAACTGGAACTGGTCTAACAAATCAGTGTCATCTCCGAGCTACTGGTTCTATCCTTTCCTTCCCTTTACTTACTATCTTATGTTGTGAAGTCATTGCCTTCTTGTCTTATCTGATTGACTTCACTGTGTGACTACTTGTTCTGATTGGCTTCATTCTATCTTCCATCCTGATCCTTACTGCCTAGCTGCTATTAGTCTTCATGTTTTCACTTCATTGAATACTTGACTATGGCTTGTCTAGTGTAGTCTACCTTCCGCTGCATATAAATAGGATTGGTTTTATCATTTGTCTTTGAAACTTCCATGTTTAGAAGCATTTCATAAAAATCGCCTATTCACCCCCTCTAGTCGATATACCGCACTTTCAATTGGTATCAGAGCAAGGTACTCCCTTGTTCTGTGTGTTTCGGTTTAACCACCTAGAGTTTTAGCTATGTCGATTGCAGGGATAATCAAAGTCTCCGTTGCGTGCCCCGTCTTCGATGGCACTGAATATCCCTACTGGAAGAACAAGATGCACATGCACCTTGAAGCCATTGACATGGACCTCTGGTTTGTCATCAAGAACGGCGTTCCCAAGACTGGTGAAGGTATCACCCCTGCTGATGTCAAGAGGCTCGTTCAACTGGATTCAACGGCCAAGAACATCATCTGTGGTCATCTGACCAAAGGACAGTATGGTCGTGTGAGTGCCCTGGAAACGTCAAAGGAAGTCTGGGACTGGCTCTCAAAGGTCAATGAAGGAGTCTCAACCTAGAGAGATCAAAGCATCAGTGTCCTTCGCAATCTTTTCAATTGCTTCAAGAGACACGACAATGGGAATGTCCAGCACACATTCGATCGCCTCACTGACATCACAAATGAGCTTCAGGCACTTGGCGCCACTGAGATCACCAAGCATGAAATCGTCAAGACCCTCCTGAGATCACTCGACAGCTCATTTGACATCCTTGCCCTGATGATTCAAGAACGCTCTGACTTCAAGACTCTCGATCCGTCTGACATACTTGAGAGGCTCAACACACATGAGTTCCAGCTATCTGAGAAACATGACATATATGGTCCCAACTATGGCCGAACTCGCGCCTTGAAGGCAAAGGCTGTTTCTTCATCTGAAGAAGAATCTGACTGTAGTTCTGATGATCCTGAAGATATTGGAAAGGAGCTTGCCATGCTTGTGAAGAAGTTCCAGAAATTCTCTATGTCGGTGTACTAGAGTAGGGGTACCCTAGTATCCCGAACTTGTGCACGGGCAGTCGCAGCACCCCGCGGCAAGGCTTGTCGGGTGACCGCCAAGGTCCTCCGTTGTTCCTTTGGAGCCATTCAAGAACAAAGTATTCGAGCCAAGAAGACAAGGCCCCGGCAAGAGGATCTTGCCGGGAAGGCCACTCAAGGCACAAGACCCCGGCGAGAGGAACTTGCCGGGAAGGCCAACCAAGGCATCTCAAGGAACTTGCCGCGACGCGCCACGCGTCCCGGCAAGGCCCGGTGAGCGGCAAGCTCCCGGACGCGACAAAGCAACGACCGCGGCAAGGCGCTTGCCGCGGCAAGCTACCACTCTGTACCCGCGCTCCAGCACATCCACCAACGTGTCGCTCTGGGGCCCTTCCAGGCATACGTGGCGGGAGGCTGTGCAGCCAGCGGTGCGCGGTGGCAAGCGGCACTGACAAGATCACCATCGTGGCCAACGGTGGCATCCCTGACGGTCCCTTTTGCACTATTTGGGCGACGCAGACGGGCATTAAATGCCCTTGTCCCCTGCCGTCAGGGTTAGGTATGATACACTGTACGGGTAGTTGTACCAACTACAACATCTTTCCATTTTTACCCTTGTCTACGTTGCCACCTGTCGGTGACCCCTTGAGCATATAAAAGGAGGCCCATGCGCAACGTAGAGGGGGGTTCGAGGCAGAAGAACTCTCACGCTTGGTCTCGCTAGCCGCTGGTGTGTACTGTAGCACTCAGCGCTCCCGAGCAAGAACTTAGTACAAACCACAAAGCAGGAGTAGGGTTTTACGCATCCGTGCGGCCCGAACCTGGGTAAACTGCTCGTGTGCTTCGCCTCGATCTGCTCTTCGTGCGATCTCCGCCCCCGCCGAACCGAAAGGGACTCGGTCCGCCGGTCCCATAGGTGCTCGTGGATCAGTTTCCCCGAAATCTTTGGCGCGCCAGGTGGGGGGCGTTGAGTTTGTGTGAACCTGATCCGGCGTTCACACGAGCTAGATTTTTATCATCTCCATCGACATGCCGCCGAAGAAGAAGGCTTCGGAGGCGGCTGCTCCGTCCGCGCCGAACCCACCACCGCCGGAGCAAACGGCTGGTGGGGAAGGGGCCGGCGGAAGAACGGGCGCCGACGAGGGAGCTCACGGTGCTGCCAGGTCCAAGGACAAGGCTGCGTTGCCCATCGGCGGCGTAGCCGGCTCCCACAACGACCGGGCGCACTCCAAGACCTCGGCGTCCGTACATGCACCGCGCCCATCTCAAGAGGTGCGGGACCGGCTGCGTCATGGTACTCACGGTACCATACGCTTGCTAGACCAAGATCAAGCAGGTGGATCTCGGAATGCTCAAGACCAGCATGCATGCCAACATGCTGGCGCAAGCGAGGCACGGTCGCTTAGACGGGATACTGCTCCTTCTAACATAGTTAGAAGTCCGAGCATATCCCGCTCCTCACACCGTTCGCCACAGCCACCCGCCACTTCAGCAGAAGCTTTGGCGCGAGCTCAATTGCTCCTAGACTACCCTCCAACGGCAGACAAGATCGACGAATGGAGGGCCACCATTCAGAGTCTCATCGGCTTCGCCAACGGCGACACTCCACGGCAGCCGAGTACATCGCAGCCGCGGCAAGTCAGCCAGGCGCAATCCGGTGGCGACAAGACCGGTGGGGGTGCGACTACCGTGCACTCTCCGCCCCGAAGGCCAAGATCGCCGACTCGCCGGATCCACCTCGACAGCGACTCTACCGCGTCATCAGATCCGTGAGCTCGTCGCGATCCGCGCCAAGTTCTTCACGAACAACAGCAAGAAGACGCTCGTACTCGCATCGAGCGCCGAAGAGAAGCGCGGCGTCAATCCGACCAGCGTGCTGGGCCCACTGTCGACTTGCATGCGCCAGGGGAACCAGGCGACTTGCCGTACGTGGTAGGTTGCCTTGCGTTTACTCGTGAGCTGCGGCAAGTCCAGTGGCCCAGCACGAAGAATTTCAAGCCAGACGTACCAGAGAAGTACGACGGCAAGTCGCACCCGTCGGAGTTCCTCAGCATCTGCACCATCGCGGTGCAGGCTGCCGGGGGGGCGGGACGACAAGATCCTTGCCAACTACTTCCCGCTGGTGCTCAAACCCAATGTCAGATCCTGGCTCATGCACTTGCCGGACAACTCCATATCCTCCTGGGCGGACCTATGCCATCAGTTTGTCGGCGCCTTTACAGGCGGCCACAAACCTCATGACCAAGAAAGTGACCTTCATCTACTCGCCCAGAAGGAAGGAGAGCCCCTGCGCAAGTACATTCAGAGATTCAGCCGTGTACAGCACAACATCCCAGACGTCCACCCTGCCGTGGTCATCAGCGCGTTCCATCAGAACGTGCGTAACCGCAGGATGCGGGAGGAGATGGCGATGTGCAAGATCAGAGACGTCAGTGAGCTATATGCCCTGGCCGACAAGTGTGCACGTGCTGAGGAAGGGAGGAAACTCCCCGGAGAGAATACAGGAGCAGGAGGATCTGACAGCGAGGATGCTGCCCCGGCAAAGAAAAACCGGTGGCGGAACAACAGGAAGAAGAAAGGCAAAGATGTGCTAGTCGTTGAGCAGTCCGGCAACGAAGGTGGTGCCAAGAAAGCCAAAGTTGGTGGCTCCGGCAAGGAAATTTCCGCATGCACCAACTGCCAGGCTGTGGCGGTCGCCGACAAGCAGGACGGCACCAACAAGCAGTACTGCAAGATCCACCGCACCAAGGGTCATGACCTCCAGAACTGCAAGAGGGTCGAGCAGCAAAAGGCTGAATACGAGCGACGCGACAAGGAGAAGGCCCAAGGAGGCGCTGGAGGATCCGGCACGAAGCGCCCCGGCCGGGGAGGACGCCACGGCAAGGCCAAGCAGCGGCAAGGAGACATACCTCCCCGCGGCCGCGACAAGGAGAAGGCCCAAGGAGGCGCTGGAGGATCCGGCACGAAGCGCCCCGGCCAGGGAGGACGCCGCGGCAAGGCCAAGCAGCGGCAAGGAGACATACCTCCCCGCGGCCGCGACAAGGATGAAGATAATGACAACGATGAAGACATGGATGATGTCGAGACCAGTGAGCAGGAGTTCCAGAAAACCACAGAGGTCTTGTGCGTTGACGGCGGTGCTTCTCTGCATACTTCACACCGCCAACTCAAGCAGTGGGTGCGGGAAGTCAATGCGGCAGAACCGCCTGTCGAATCACGCAAGCTTCTGAAATGGTCCAGCACGCCTATCATCTTTGATATTGAGGACCACCCTGATCGCACAACTGCGGTCGGGTGCTTGCCGATGTTGGTTTCACCAACCATCCGCAACCTCAACGTCACTAAGATGCTAGTTGACGGCGGGGCCGGCTTGAACCTGATCTCCTCCGCTGTACTCCAGAAACTCCAGATCCCTGACAGCGAGCTCGAAGAGACCGACACATTCCATGGAATCAACCCGGGAAGGAGCAAGCCGAAGGGGAAGGTCACGTTGCCAGTGACATTTGGCAGCGAGTTGAACTTCAGGACTAAGAGGGTCACCTTTAACGTTGCCGATTTTCCATTGCCTTACAATGGGATACTCGGCCGTCCAGCACTCGCCAAATTCATGGCAGCCTCTCACTACGCATACAACATGCTGAAGATGCCAGGCCCGATAAGTGTCATCTCTGTCCCTAGCGACAAGAAGGATGCTCTTATCTGCGCCGACAAGATCTACCAGGAAGCAGCAGCCGCAACAGATCGCAAGACACCTGCCGTTGAAGCTCCCGGGGGGAAGAAGAAGACCAAGTCCGGCAAGAGTTCTGATGCCCACTCCGGCAAGCGCACCTCTTCGGAGTGCTGCACTACCGTCGAGGACGCACCATCGAGCTCCACCGGCAAGTGTAAGAAGGCAATGGCAGCTCCGCCAGAGACCAAGAAGGTGTCCGCCAAGGAGGACGGCACTGGTGGTACCTTCACCATCAGTGCCACTCTCGACCCTAAATAGGAAAGTGCGCTCGTTGCTTTCCTGCGGGCGAACGTCGACGTGTTTGCGTGGCAACCGTCCGACATCCCCGGTGTTCCCAGAAAAGTAATTGAGCACCATCTTGCCGTCTGTCCTCATGCACGGCCCGTCAAGCAGAAGGTCAGGAAACAAGCAGTGGAGCGCCAAGAATTCATCGCAGAAGAGATCAAGAAGTTGGAAGCAGCAGGCCTTGTCAGAGGAGTGCTCCATCCTACGTGGTTGGCCAATCCTGTAGTCGTGCGCAAGGCAAACGGGAAGTGGAGGTTTTGTATCGACTTTACTGATGTCAATAAAGCTTGTCCCAAGGACCCATTTCCCTTGCCGCGCATTGACCAGATTGTTGACTCCACGGCCGGATGTGACTTGCTTTCATTTCTTGAAGCATACTCTGGATACCATCAGATCTTCATGGCAGAAGAGGATGAGGAGAAGACCGCATTCATCACTCCATGTGGAACGTACTGTTTCGTACGGATGCCTTTCGGGTTAAAGAATGCTGGTTCAACATTTGCAAGGGTAGTCCATTATGCTTTTGAGCCACAAATACACAGAAATGTGGAAGCCTACATGGATGACATAGAGGTCAAGAGCAAGGACAAGGCGACTCTGATTCAAGATTTAGACGAGACCTTTGCAAATCTGCGCAAGATCAGCCTCAAGCTCAACCCCGAGAAGTGTGTGTTTGGAGTCCCTTCCGGCAAGCTTCTCGGTTTCTTCGTGTGTCAGGGGGGAATTGAAGCCAACCCCGACAAGATCAAGGCCATTGAGCAGATTGAAGCACCAAAGCGCGTCAAGGATGTACGAAGACTTGCCGGTTGCGTGGCTGCTCTCATCTTGTTTATCTCTAAGTCTGCTGAGCGCGCCCTGCCGTTTTTCAAAATATTGAAAAAGGCAGGTCCAATGAAATGGACTCCAGAAGCGGAGGCTGCGCTGCAAGACTTGAAGAGATACCTGTCCTCCACTCCAACACTTGTCGCACCTAAGCCACAAGAGAAGTTGTTGCTATATATAGCGGCAACCAATCAAGTGGTTAGTGCTGCGTTAGTTGCGGAGAGGGAGGCAGATGATGAGCCAGCAACCACGGCAGGCGCGTCCAGCGACAAGCAGGGGGCTTCCCCGACAAGCTCTGGTCCCGACAAAGATGGATCTGCGCAGGCGTGCGAGGAGATACAGAAGAGAATGGTGCAACGCCCAGTTTACTTTTTCAGTTCCCTTCTGCAGGGGGCTAGGTCAAGGTACTCTGGTGTGCAGAAATTGCTTTTCGGCCTCCTCATGGCCTCGAGAAAGCTGCGCCATTACTTTCAAGCACATGAGATCACAGTTGTCACTCGCTTTCCGCTTAAGAGGATACTGCATAATCCAGAAGCAACATGCATGATTGTTGAGTGGGCACTGGAACTATCAAGCTTTGGCCTCAAGTTTGAGAGCACTTCAACTATCCAAAGCAGAGCATTGGCAGAATTCATAGCAGAGTGGACGCCAACACCAGATGAAGAAATTCCAGAAACGAGCATCCCCGTCAAGGAAGCAAGCAAAGAGTGGCTGATGTATTTTGATGGTGCCTTCTCGCTGCAAGGTGCCGGTGCTGGCGTGCTACTTGTTGCACCCACAGGAGAGCACCTCAAGTACGTAGTCCAGATGCACTTTCCCAAGGAGCAAGCAACAAACAATACCGCAGAGTATGACGGTTTGCTTGCCGGTCTCAGGATCGCGGCAGACCTTGGGATCAAGAAGCTCATTGTCAGGGGTGACTCGCAGCTTGTCGTCCGCCAAGTGAACAAGAGTTATCAGAGTCCGTTGACGGAAGCCTACGTTGATGAAGTGAGAAAGCTAGAAGAGCACTTTGACGGCCTACAGATGGAGCATGTTCCAAGAGCTCAGAACGACATTGCCGACGGCCTGTCGAAGTGCGCCGCACTTAAGTTACCTGTGGAACCCGGGATCTTTGTGCTCAAGCTGACTCAACCGTCTGTAACGCCATCAACTGGACAGAGCAAGAAGAGGAAGTTGATTTCTGGTGACTATTTTCCGGCAGAGCTTTCCGAAGCCGCCGCCAAGAAGGTCCCCAAGATCAACACCTCAAGAGCGCTGAGGAGCAGTCTGCTCCGGCAAGCCCCAGGGTTTGTTCCGTTGAAGCAGACGCTCCTGACAAGTTTTGCTCCGGCAAGCTTGCCGGGGAACGTCAAGCTCCGGCTGAGCCGCAGGTTCTCGCCGTAGAAGCGGATGTTCCCGCAGCAGCAGATGTGCCTTTAGTCCTTGTTGTCGAGCCACAAGCTCCAGCATGGGCACAGCAGATTGTCCGTTTCCTTCAGACAGGAGAACTTCCCGAAGAGCAAGAAGAAGCGGAAAGAGTAGCCCGGCAGTCAAGTACGTACCAGTTTGTCGATAACACACTGTACAGAAGAAGACTCAACGGTGTGAAATTGAAGTGTATTCGCCGGGAAGACGGACAAAAGCTGTTGGCAGAGATACATGGAGGCATATGTGGTCACCACATTGGCGCAAGAGCACTTGCCGGCAAAGCATTCCGGCAAGGTTTCTTTTGGCCGACAGCCCTCCAGGATGCAACTGCACAAGTAAGCAAGTGTGAAGCGTGCCAGTTCCATTCCAAGCAGATACACCAGCCAGCTCAAGCTCTCCAGACGATCCCTTTATCCTGGCCATTTTCGGTCTGGGGGCTCGACATCCTCGACCAATTTCCCCGAGCAGTCGGGGGCTTTGAGTACTTGTACGTTGCAATCGACAAGTTCACAAAGTGGCCGGAAGTGGAAGCAGCGAGGAAGGTGACAGCACAGTCAGCAGTCAAGTTCTTCAGGTCGATTGTTTGCCGCTTCGGTATCCCTAACATGATCATCACCGACAACGGTACGCAATTTACGAGCCGCACCTTCATGCAGTACGTCCAAGATCTTGGCGCCAAGGTTTGCTTCGCTTCTGTTGCTCACCCGAGAAGCAACGGTCAAGCGGAGAGGGCAAATGCTGAAGTGCTGCGAGGGCTCAAGACCAGGACTTTCGACAGGGTGCGCAAGTGCGGAAGGAACTGGATCGAGGAGCTGCCGGTGGTTCTTTGGTCGATCAGGACGAGGGCAAATCGAGCCACTGGCCAGATGATACGTCCAAAACGTATCTATAATTTCTGCTTGCTCCATGCCTCTTTTGGGTGATATTGCTATGATATTTATACACTTCCATACACTTTTGATCATATTTGGACTAACCTATTAACTCAGTGCACCCACATTCTTTTATACCTGTTATGCCATATGAGTCCACCATACCTTCCTACATGGTATTTACCTGCCATTCCTAACGGAGACTTGCATGTACCATCTCAAAATTATTCAAAGAAAAATGCATTCCTATTTTTTGCCTCTGTTGTAAGTCCATGAGGAAGTAGTAGTTAATTCATAATCTTTTTAAGTGGACAAGCTTCACCCCGGGATTGCATGTATAATGTGCAAACCCATAATACGAGAAGGAACTGGCATTGAGTGCGCCCGTCTCAAAATTAATATAACAAACAAACCCTCATTCACGCTTTGTTCATGAGAAATCGGAAAACTTTGGCAGTGATAAACAAAGGAGATTAAGAGGATGTGATCATCCTCATTCGGGAGCCGTTCCTCGAAACTTGTCCATCTCAAGAAGTGATTGAGTTGTCTGCTAGCATTCTTTGATGAAACATGCATGATCTAAAAAAAATTATTACCTCTGTTTTAAAACCAAGAGCTCTGGTACATGTTTTGTCTTTGTTTCCGACTACGGGTTTTCAACCTTGCCAACAAAAGCCACGGTTCGAGAGTCTCCACCTTCTTTTAAAGCACCAACTACTAAGAGCATGATTGTCATTCTGAGTGTAATGTGCATTGTCCCAAAGTAGCATTGTCTTTTGCATGATTGTGATATCGTTTATTCTGAAATCATTGTATCTAGTCATCACTTAAACCTTGGAGGTGCCCCTGCATTTATGTTTTGCTTCACTAAAGGGGGCAAGCGAGATATCACTTTATCATATTTGCACACCATGTTCATTACAGATCTATTTGATGTTTCAGTATCATATTGTAAAACTTTCAGTTCTTTGTGATTTTCTCATGAGGCAACTTAATTACTATAGATTCATTGTCTCAGTAAGCTTTTGTCATATGACTATGAAAAAGTCCTATATGGTTAATAGCATGTTACCATCGAAATTATTCTTCTTATCATTTACCTACTCGAGGACGAGCAGGAATTAAGCTTGGGGATGTTGATACGTCCAAAACGTATCTATAATTTCTGCTTGCTCCATGCCTCTTTTGGGTGATATTGCTATGATATTTATACACTTCCATACACTTTTGATCATATTTGGACTAACCTATTAACTCAGTGCACCCAAGTGCCAGTTTTTGTTTTCTGCTGTTTTTGTATTTCAGTTTTTCCCATTACGAGAACTGCCAGAAAAATCCCGGAAAATTATATAAAAAACCAGCGTTCCAGAAGGTTCCCGGTAGCCAAAGTACAGCCGTGGGGGGGGGGGCACAAGGGCTCCAGGCGCCCTGGTGGTGCCCCCCCTGGGCCGCGCCAGGGGGCGCCTGGGCCCCCCGAGCCTCGTCTGGTGCCCCCCTTTGGCATATATTTAGACCGTCTCCCTAAACCCTCGAGACGGCAACCCTTTTTCGCGATCTCATCTCTATTCCGCCGCCGCCGCCGCTTCCAAGATCGGGAGCACCAGGAGAAATCTTCCCGGCACCCTGCCGGAGGGGAGGATCACCACCGGGAGCTTCTCCACCACCATGGACGCCTCCCAGATGAGTTGTGAGTAGTCTCCCTTGGACCATGGGTCCATGACCAGTAGCTATGTGATGTTCTCCTCCCGTTCTTGTGCTTCACTAATTAGTCCTCGTGAGCTGCCCTACATGATCGAGGCACATATGTAATCCTTATGCTGTTGCTATGATGAGTTTGCTGGGATCCGATGGATTATGAGATTATGTTCAGATTGTGTTTGAGTAATATATTTGATTCACCTCTTTTATATTTATGTTCGTAAGTAATTCTTGCATGTTCTCCATTGTTATTTATTGCTTTGGCCAAGTAGTAGGTAGTGACTCCAAGAGGGAGCGTTATGCTTGATTGTGGGTTCATGCCCCTCGATGACTAGCTTGAGTGACAGAAACATGAGTCTAGGGGATGTGCTGTGGCCACAAGGGGGAAAACAACGGTGCTTGTGCCCGCGGGTGCAAAGATTGTTTACTTTACGCAAAGTTCTTTTAATGCAGTTGTCTGTTGCTTTGAGTTTACACTATGGGTGGGACTCGCAACTTAATACCAGCGAGATGTTCTGGATAGATATCTCAAGGTGGATGATTAGTAGTAGATGCAGATGGATTTCGGTCTACTTACCTCGGCGTACCGCCCATGCTTTGAACCTCTACCTTTCTTGCAACTTAGTCAGCATTGGTTTGCGCACATGGTCATGTCAATTGCCCAGCTGTAATTCGTTTACCTCACATAGCTGTTTTATCGTCTTTTGGGAGAGATACATCACTAGTGAACATCATGAGACTCCGGTCCATATTACCATCATTGATCACATCCGCTATTTACTTTTCCGTTTTTACTTACTATTGCAATTATACCTATCACTATTATCACTTGCGTTTGATCCTTTGTAAACTACAAGGCCGGAGGGATTGACAACCTCTCTGTACTCGTTGGGAGCAAAGTTATTTGTATCTGTGTGCAGGTCCACGTTGATTGCTAATATCTGGCGCCGTTAGCAGTTGACACCTTCTTGTTGAAACTGGGAGTCTCAGGGAAATCGATCCTTGGTATTGCCAAGGGAAAACTTCCGCTACACTGCATCTCAAACCTTCCACTTGGGGTAACCAACGAGGGGCAAGAAGCCATCAAGCAAAGTATTTCTGGCGCCGTTGCCAGGGACTCCACTCTTCAAGATAGGGGAGTTGCACGCTATCTTTTATCTTTGCTTTTTAGTCTTGTTAGTTTACCTTTCAGTTTTTTTTATGTCTTTTCACTAGTTTTGCTTAATGGAAAACAACAAAAATATGAGAGAGCTTTATAAGCTCTACCTTGCTTTGGGACATGATGTGTTTGAAGAGAAAATTAAAAAACCTATGGAACTTTATTATTTGCATAACAATCATGATGGTGGTGATGTTATTAGTATGATTTCTTTCAATGTCAATATTGCTAATGACATGGAAAGCTCTAAGCTTGGGGATGACACGTTTGATGAACATGATATTTTTAGTCCCCCAACTTTTGAAGAGAAAATTTACTTTGATGATACTTTGCTTCTTATATATGATGATTACAATGATGAATATGATGTTTTCAGTCCACCTACTATTGAGGATAAAATTTATTATGATTATGATATGCCTCCTAAATACAATGATTACCATGATGGTTATGATAGTCTTACTCTCACTATTCCTAATAAGAAAGATTTTGCTTACATGAAGAGTAATGACACTTTTATGCTTTTGGATCATGGAAATAATGCCTTATGTGATAGTTATATTGTTGAGTTCATCCATCATCCCACTGAAAATTATTATGAGAAGGGAACATATGCTTATAGATATTTCAATAATATCAAAGTCCCTCTCTTTATGTTGAAGGTTTTGAAGCTGCACTTGTTTTGTCTTCCTATGCTTATTGCTTTGTGCTTCAATGAATTATTCTATTGCAATATTCCTATGCATAGGAAGCATGTTAGGCTTAAATGTGTTTGGTATTTGCTTCTTGATGCTCTCTTTTGTTCTTCAACTTTTATTCCTACGGGAGCATCATTAAAGTCTTAAACCTATCTTTATGGCTATAAAGAAAGAGCTTTAGGGAGACAACCCTTGTTATCTTTGCTTTCAGTTTGTTCTTTCAGTTTTTAGTGGTCTTGATGTTGTTACTACAGTAGCATCATTGCTTTTCAATTTTGTGCCAAGTGTAGCCTCTGATTGCAAGAAAGTTCAAAAGTTGTGACGTGCTGTCCAGGAAAAAAATTCTGTCCTTGGATAGAAAAATTCGTATAAAATCACCAGATCATCTTTTTGGTCTGAATTTTTTCGACAGCGTGCTCTATATAATTTTCTTTCGTGCGTCTGTTCTGAGTTTTTTTATTAGAGTTGCAGAAGTGCCCCCGAAAAATCATTTACTACCTGCTGTTCTGTTTTTCACAGATTCTGTCCTGTTTTGCCTTTCCTTCATTTTGCAAACCTAGAGCTTGCTTTTTCTTTGCAAAAACCTTTTGGCAATCTTGAGAAACAGTAGAACTTCAAGAATATCTTTATTTATAGCAAGGAACAATTATTTTATTATGGGTACTAACCTCGCTAATCAGATTATGATGAGTTATGTATGAAGGGAGTTTTCAAGTGTGTGAGGGAAGATGATAAAAAGATTCAGGAGTGTCAAACGCTCAAGCTTGGGGATGCCCCCATGCACCCCCAAAAAATATTCAAGGAGACTCAAGAGTCTAAGCTTGGGGATGCCCCCGTGCATCCCCTTCTCCATCAACATTATCAGTTCGTCTTTCGTTCCACTATATTTTAATCACTTCATGTATTATGTGCTATGCTTGGAGCGTCTTGCTTTTAGTTTTCTTTTAGCTTTTCATAACGAGTCGGAACTCAGCTTTCTTTATGTGGGAGAGAAACACGCTCCACTTCAACCTAGAACACAACATAGAATTTTCATGTTTATCTTTACTGTGTGTGTTCTTTGTCTTTTAATAGCTACTATCATGCTTAGCTCTTAGTATTCATGCTTATCTTTTTAAACAGCTTTTGTTTAGTTGGTTGCTTGAAATCTCTTTAGTTATCATGCTTATCTTATTAAGAGAGTTTGCTTCCGTTGCATTGGTTGATATGTCTATGATAAAGATGCTACGTGCATAATGGCGCTTAGTAGTTCATGTTTTCTTATGGTTAGTCTCAAATAGCTGGGGGGTTCCCAATGTGTTATTGGAGTACCTACATGATTTGTTTGCATATGATGTGGTATGGTTTAGTAATATCTTCCTTCGAGAATTTATTTTGATTGACTTGGCGTATGCTCACGCATATTTAAGACTGTAAAGAAAGTCTGTCAAGCCTTGATGATCTTTTGTTTCTGAGTAGCGATATAACTTCCATGCCTGATTCAATGTTGCTTTGTCGCTCTGCATGATTATGACCGTCATTGCTCTCTTAGTTGGTCGCTCCCAGTCTTTTGCTAACCTCCACCTGTACTAAGCGGACTGACTGCTTGTGCATCCACATTCTTTTATACCAGTTATGCCATATGAGTCCACCATACATTCCTACATGGTATTTACCTGCCATTTCCTAACGGAGACTTGCATGTACCATCTCGAAATTATTCAAAGAAAAATGCATTCCTATTTTGTGCCTCTGTTGTAAGTCCATGAGGAAGTAGTAGTTAATTCATAATCTTTTTAAGTTGGACAAGCTTCACCCCGGGATTGCATGTATAATGTGCAAACCCATAATAAGAGAAGGGACTGGCATTGAGTGCGCCCGGCTCAATATTAATATAACAAACAAACCCTCCTTCACGCTTTGTTCATGAGAAATCAGAAAACTTTGGCAGTGATAAACAAAGGAGATTAAGAGGATGTGATCGTCCTCATTCGGGAGCCGTTCCTCGAAACTTGTCCATCTCAAGAAGTGATTGAGTTGTCTGCTAGCATTCGTTGACGAAACATGCATGATCTAAAAAAATTATTACCTCTGTTTTAAAACCAAGAGCTCTGGTACATGTTTTGTCTTTGTTTCCGACTATGGGTTTTCAACCTTGCCAACAAAAGCCACGGTTCGAGAGTCTCCACCTTCTTTTAAAGCACCAACTACTGAGAGCATGATTGTCATTCTGAGTGTAATGTGCATTGTCCCAAAGTAGCATTGTCTTTTGCATGATTGTGATATCGTTTATTCTGAAATCATTGTATCTAGTCATCACTTGAACCTTGGAGGTGCCCCTGCATTTATGTTTTGCTTCACTAAAGGGGGCAAGCGAGATATCACTTTATCATATTTGCACACCATGTTCATTACAAATCTATTTGATGTTTCAGTATCATATTGTAAAACTTTCAATTCTTTGTGATTTTCTCATGAGGCAACTTAATTACTATAGATTCATTGTCTCAGTAAGCTTTTGTCATATGACTACGAAAAAGTCCTATATGGTTAATAGCATGTCACCACAGAAATTATTCTTGTTATCATTTACCTACTCGAGGACGAGCAGGAATTAAGCTTGGGGATGTTGATACGTCCAAACGTATCTATAATTTATGCTTGCTCCATGCCTCTTTTGGGTGATATTGCTATGATATTTATACACTTCCATACACTTTTGATCATATTTGGACTAACCTATTAACTCAGTGCACCCCAGTGCCAGTTTCTGTTTTCTGCTGTTTTTGTATTTCAGTTTTTCCCATTACGAGAACTGCCAGAAAAATCCCGGAAAAATTATATAAAAAATCAGCGTTCCTGAAGGTTCCCGGTAGCCAAAGTACAGCCGGGGGGGGGGCACCAGGGCTCCAGGCGCCCTGGTGGCGCGCCCCCCCTGGGCCGCGCCGGGGGGCGCCTGGGCCCCCCCGAGCCTCGTCTGGTGCCCCCCTTTGGCATATATTTAGACCTTCTCCCAAAACCCTTGAGACGGAAACCCTTTTTCGTGATCTCATCTCTGTTCCGCCGCCGCCGCCGCTTCCAAGATCGGGAGCACCAGGAGAACTCTTCCCGGCACCCTGCCGCAGGGGAGGATCACCACCGGGAGCTTCTCCACCACCATGGACGCCTCCCGGATGAGTTGTGAGTAGTCTCCCTTGGACCATGGGTCCATGACCAGTAGCTATGTGATGTTCTCCTCCCGTTCTTGTGCTTCACTAATTAGTCCTCGTGAGCTGCCCTACATGATCGAGGCACATATGTAATCCTTATGCTGTTGCTATGATGAGTTTGCTGGGATCCGATGGATTATGAGATTATGTTCAGATTGTGTTTGAGTAATATATTTGATTCACCTCTTTTATATTTATGTTCGTAAGTAATTCTTGCATGTTCTCCATTGTTATTTATTGCTTTGGCCAAGTAGTAGGTAGTGACTCCAAGAGGGAACGTTATGCTTGATTGTGGGTTCATGCCCCTCGATGACTAGCTTGAGTGACAGAAACATGAGTCTAGGAGATGTGTTGTTGCCACAAGGGGGAAAACAACGGTGCTTGTGCCCGCGGGTGCAAGGATTGTTTACTTTACGCAAAGTTCTTTTAATGCAGTTGTCTGTTGCTTTGAGTTTACACTATGGGTGGGACTCGCAACTTAATACCAGCGAGATGTTCTGGATAGATATCTCAAGGTGGATGATTAGTAGTAGATGCAGATGGATTTCGGTCTACTTACCTCGGCGTACCGCCCATGCTTTGAACCTCTACCTTTCTTACAACTTAGTCAGCATTGGTTTGCGCACATGGTCCTGTCAATTGCCCAGCTGTAATTCGTTTACCTCACATAGCTGTTTTATCATCTTTTGGGAGAGAGACATCACTAGTGAACATCATGAGACTCCGGTCCATATTACCATCATTGATCACATCCGCTATTTACTTTTCCGTTTTTACTTACTATTGCAATTATACCTATCACTATTATCACTTGCGTTTGATCCTTTGTAAACTACAAGGCCGGAGGGATTGACAACCTCTCTGTACTCGTTGGGAGCAAAGTTATTTGTATCTGTGTGCAGGTCCACGTTGGTTGCTAATATATGGCGCCGTTAGCAGTTGACACCTTCTTGTTGAAACTGGGAGTCTCAGGGAAATCGATCCTTGGTATTGCCAAGGGAAAACTTCCGCTACACTGCATCTCAAACCTTCCACTTGGGGTAACCAACGAGGGGCGAGAAGCCATCAAGCACCAGACACCTTTCGCTCTAGTCTATGGAGCAGAGGCAGTTCTCCCCACGGAACTCGTATACGGGTCACCTTGAGTGCTCGCTTATGATGAGCTTGAGCAAGAGCAGCTACGACAGGATGACGCGCTGCTCCTTGAGGAAGACCGTCTTCAGGCTGCTGTACGAGCTGCTCGCTACCAGCAAGCTTTGAGCCGCTACCATAGCCGCAAAGTTAACGCCAGAAGTCTCGAGGAAGGCGACCTTGTTCTTCGGCGCGTTCAGTCCACCAAGAATTCCAACAAGTTGACGCCGAAGTGGGAAGGCCCTTACCGAGTGAAACGAGTCACTAGGCCTGGCGCTGTCCGCCTTGAGACCGAAGATGGCATTCCGGTGAGCAACTCCTGGAACATTTAGCATCTTCGTAAGTTTTACCGGCAACCACCTTTTGTACAAGTCTTGCCGCTGTTGCATGTAATCCTTTGTACAAAGCCGGGCGCAGACCCCGTGCATAAGTAAAGCTCATGTGCTCCGCACATCTTGTCAATTTCATGCTTTATATTTTTTGCATGTGTTATCTGACACTTTGTGCAGCACCTGCCCCCGGTAAGCAATAACGAGTCGTAAGGCTCCATATCTTTATTTTCTCTTCTTTCTTTTTCTCAAGGAAAGGAAGGTTCCCTTGCCCACAAGTTTGCCGGGGGGGGGGGGAGGAGAAGATAATGGTATGGACCAGGCGTCGTTCAAGAAAGTTTTGCCTTACCGAGAAGCAAACAACAGAAAAGCTAAGTTGCCAAAGCTTGAGCAATCTGATTTTTAAAAAATTTAAGTTATCTTCCTTGAACGACCGTGCTTTGTATGGAAAACCTGTGCGCGGAGGAACCAACTCGTAGCTAGTTGCGCCCTTACTTTGTTTCGAGTCCGCTCAACAACTTAAGCGAGCTACGACTAGTTGCGACAAGATTTCTTGTCGGTAGCGGCACAGCCAGCAGGCTGCTGACGTCCCGCACTCAGCGCTCGCAGCTAAGGTGCCTGCGCCGGCAAGTTCCCTAAAAGCAAAGGGCAGAAACATACAAAGGAAGGAGTCAAGTAAAGGAAATAACATTGCAATCGTTACCAAAATAGAGTTATATCACAAGATAGCTTGTCGCAGCTCTAACAGATTGTTCTCATAACATGACAAGCAGCGACAAGAAAGGAAGAAAACGGGCAAGCCTAGTCTACGCGATCGCCCTCAACCCTCTTGATCCCGCTCACCTTGTCCACAATGGGTGCGACAAGGGTCTTGAGCGCCTCTAGATCAGCATCCGGCGGCAGGGTCTTGAGGACGTTGGTGAGGTTGAGGCCCGGGTTGTGGAAGGCCACCTTCACCAACACCTTTTGAAGAGCTCCTGCGCAGATCTTGCACGACTCGTCGGCCAGCCGCTTTGGGGTCGTCTCCCGGAGTCGCTGGAGGGCCGTCGCCACGCCTTTGAAGAACAAGGTGAGCTTGGCGCTGGGCTGGAGGTTCTCATCGGAGGAATACCCGAGATCCTCCATCCCCAGCTGCGCCAGCTCTCTGTCGATGTCTGCGGCAGCATTCACAAGACCCTCTGTCCAGTGCTCCACAGTCTCCCCAAAAGTCTTCTGGGCGGCAGCAGCACTCTCCAGCAGCGCCTTGTCAGCTTTGATCTCCTCCTTCAAGGCCACCTCCTGCTCCCTGGCGCCGTCCAGCGTCTTGGTCAAAGTGGTCAGCTTCAACTCAAGATCTGCGTTGGAGTCCTTGGCGGCGACAAGTTCCTTGCCCTTCTTGGCGAGGCGAACCTGCAGCCTTGAGTTGCTGTGGGCGTCCTTCTCCCGCTCACGCTTGAGCGCGGCAAGCTCTTCGCCGCTCGCCTTGAGATCGGCCTCCAGCCGCGCCACCTTCGTCTCCAGCTCCTTCTTGGCAGCCTCGGCAGCTGCGACAGCATCCTCTGCTTGCTTGAGGGCTCCGCCAAGTGATTGCTCGCGCGCGGCAAGCTCCTCCTCGTGGCTGTCGAGGTTAATGTTCCGCCGCGCCAGCTCGCCCTCCTGCACAGACAGCTTCTCAGCGGCAAGCCGCTGTTGCTCTGCGACTTCAGCCTTCTCGAGGAAGAAGGCCGTCTGCTCCTTGGCAAGTTGCTCCCGCTCCTCTGCCAGGGACCGGAGAGCTGCCTGGTAAAGACCCCGGAGCTCCTCCGCGCCCTTCTCGATGTCTGCCCCCGCCTTCGCGGCAAGCGCCTCTCGGGACTCCAGCTTGGCTTGCCGAGCGCGGTAGAGCGACAACAGCTTCCGCAACAGCCGCTCCTCCTCAGGCTCGCCGCTGCTGCTGCTCGGCGCATCGACTAGCATCAGCCCAGCGGAGGTGAGCACCTCTCCATCGAAGATTTCTCCTTCGACCGGCGCCCTGGAGCTTGACGCCCAGGGGAGGTTGATGAAGATGCCATCGCCGGCCTTCAAGTAGACGCCTGGCTGGGGCTCTTCGGAGCCTGGCGCTGCGGCAGCGGCGGAAGGGTCGGCGGTCGGTATAGCACCTGGCGCTCCTGCGGCCTCAGGGCCGTCAGTGCGATCGCCTGACCCCTCGCCAGCTGCTGCGGCGGCAGCTTTGGCGGCCTCTTCGCCGGCGGGGTCATCAGCGCCGGCTGCTTCTTCGGTGGCAGCAGCGTCGTCGGCAGCAACCTCAGTCTCCATCGGCTCAGTAGCAGATGGGTCTGACGGCCGGAAAGGGGAGAAAAGTCAAGCAAATATCCAAAAAGAAGATCAAAAGAAGAAGAACCCAAGGGAAGTTTTGAAGCAAGAGGATTACCTGCACCAGGTTCTGCAGTCGTAGTCTCCGCCAGCGGGGGCCCGCTGGTGCTCTCCTTTGTCGGAGAGCTCTCCCTTGCCGGAGGACTCTCCCTTGGCAGAGAACTCTCCCTTGTCGGAGAGACCCTTGCCGGAGAACTCTCCCTTGGCAGCGTAGTTGAAGCAGATGGCATGTCGGGGGCGGTCTCCGGGCGCTCCTGGTGGGGCTGCTCTACTCCTACACAAACCAAAATCAGATGTCATCAAAGAAAGAGCATCCATGCGCGCCTAACAGCGGGAAGAAAACCATATACTTACATTGGGGGCTACGCTGGGGGCTGCTCTGAAGATTAGTTGCCGGGTCCGGCAAGGTGGTCTCAGTGGGTTCGTCCTCGACGATGATCACCTCCTCTCTCTTCGTCGGGACCTTGGCTCTCTTCGCCGCTCTCTGGGCCAGAGTCCTGAAAGGGGATAAGTTCGGAGTAAGGAAAGTGAGATACAAGACAAAACAGCAAGAATTGAAGAAATACAAGTACAACAAGAATCTTACTCTTCTTCTTCCTCGTCGGAGCTGAGCGAGGAGAAGTCAAAGTCCGGCTCACGTCTGGCGCGAGGAGGCGGAGGAGTAGGTTCCCTTGGCCGCTTGGCGGGAGCAGTGGCGGTGGTCCGAGACGACCCCGCCCCGGCCGCCGCCGCGGCGTGAGAAGAGGTGGTCCGGGAAGACCCCGCTCCAGTTGCCGCAGCAGCGCGAGGTGCTCCCGCGGCAACAGTACTTGCCGCGGTGGAGCGTGTCGCGTGGCACGGCGGCTGTTGACTCGTCTGCCGCTCCGCTACGTCCCCGGCCTTGCGGAGACGCCTTCTTGGTGGAGCTGGGGGCTCTGCTTGCGGCGAGCTGTCTGAAGATGAGGAGGAAGAGGAGTCGATCTCCAGCGAGCCGCTCGTATCCTCAGCGGGCTCGCTCGACTCGACGTCATGCCTGGCACGGCTTGCCGCCTCTTCTGCCTCTGCCTCCTCCTCGCCGGCAAGCTCCTCTCGCTTGGCACGGCTTGCCGCCTCTGCTGCCTCTGCCTCCTCCACGGTGAATCCAAACTCGCCCGCGGCTGCGGCTGCCGCCGCCTCTTCCAGCCTAGTGGCGATGCGCTTCACCTCCTCATCAGTGGTGGCGCGGGTGAGGCCCTTCTGTTCGTCAGAGCGGATCGGCATTTCTACCAAGCCGTCGAAGAACTCCTGCACGACGTCCTCTGCAGGCTCTTGCCAAGTTGGGTCAATTCCATGTGAGTCGCACAGCGGCATCATTGCACGGATGCGGCTGAGCGAGGAGTTGTTGCACAGCGGAACGACACCCTTCGGCAACCTGAACACTTCGGGATGTTGAGGATCGTACTTGAACAGCTCCTGGAGTATCGCGTTAAGCTCCAAAACAGTAAAGTTGAAGTTAAGGCCCGGGCGCAGCCTCATGATATCCGCCGCATTCTCGAAATCCCAGGCAGGTCTTCTCCTCTCCTGCAGGGGGGCGATGCGGCGGCGAAGAAAATCTGCGCCAACTGCGCCTATAGTGAGCCCGGCAAGCCTTAGGCGTTGGATCCGGGCGATGGCAATCTTCAGCATGTCGTCTTCCGGGGCCACGTTGCTCCAATCGCTGTCGCGCACCACTGGGGCTTGGCGCCGGGCGGTAAATGGCTGCGGGTTCTCCTCGACAACCCAACACCAGTCTGCTCTCCATTCCTCCCACTTGCTGTGGAGCTCTCCCTCCAGATAAGCGTCCTTCTTGCCGGCCCGCGAGATCCAGGCGATTCCGCCGGATAAAGGCTCTCCTCTCTCAACTCGAGGCATAAAGAAGTGGCGCAAAAGGGCTACATTTGGATAGACTCCGACAAAGTTTTCGCAGAGATGTGCGAAAACTGCCATGGTCAGAACAGCATTGGGGGTGAAGTCAAGGAGGCGGAACCCGTAGGTGTTCATGATATCGCAGAAAAACTCAGAGAAAGGCGGGCAGAGCCCGCAATAGAAGAACAAGGCGAAGAAGGGATATCCAGTTGGGGCCATTTTCCAAGCGACGACTGGAAGTACCTTCGTGCGCGGGTGCGCTCGCGTCTCCGTCGACCAGAAGAGGTAATAGTACTCCCTCAGCTCCCTCGCGGCAAGCTTGGGGGGGAAGATTGCTCGCTCCTTACGCAGCGCCGCGAGTCGCTGTGCCTCGGCCGACTTCACGCCCTTCCCCTTTTCGGCTTTCGGAGTCATGGCGGAAGTGGTGAGGGAGGTCGACGGCGTTGGTGGTGCTGGTGGCGATGAGGGGCGGGGCGCTGCTCTCTTTCTGCTTTGGGAAGAAGGGGAGCAGCAGAGGTTTTCGAGGTTGGAGTAGCAACTGGCGGATGGGTGAACTGCCCCTGTTTCCCCTGCTTATAAGGAGGGAGGGGGCGGACGTTCCGCCTTTCCGAATAAAAAAACCACCCACGATCTCTCCCACGACGCCGCAATCAACGCGTGCCGTTCGGGGAGGGCGCGGTGGATACGGAGTGAGATACAGCGTAACCCAGGCCACGTGTGCCCGTGCCCTGTTTTGGGCCTGGCCCAACAGCGCTCGGCACCATGTATGGCCCAGGCCCGGGGGCTCCTGTCGGTGTACTAGAATAGGGGTACCCTAGTATCCCGAACTTGTGCACGGACAGTCGCAGCACCCCGCGGCAAGGCTTGCCGGGTGACCGCCAAGGTCCTCCGTGGTTCCTTTGGAGCCATTCAAGAACAAAGTATTCGAGCCAAGAAGACAAGGCCCCGGCAAGAGGAGCTTGCCGGGAAGGCCACTCAAGGCACAAGACCCCGGCGAGAGGAACTTGCCGGGAAGGCCAACCAAGGCATCTCAAGGAACTTGCCGCGACGCACCACGCGTCCCGGCAAGGCCCGGTGAGCGGCAAGCTCCCGGACGCGACAAAGCAATGACCGCGGCAAGGCGCTTGCCGCGGAAAGCTACCACTCTGTACCTGCGCTCCAGCACATCCACCAACATGTCGCTCTGGGGCCCTTCCAGGCGTACGTGGCGGGAGGCTGTGCAGCCAGCGGTGCGCGGTGGCAAGCGGCGCTGACAAGATCGCCATCGTGGCGAACGGTGGCGTCCCTGATGGTCCCTTTTGCACTATTTGGGCGACGCAGACGGGCATTAAATGCCCTTGTCCCCTGCCGTCAGGGTTAGGTATGATACACTGTACTGGTAGTTGTACCAACTACAACACCTTTCCATTTTTACCCTTGTCTACGTTGCCACCTGTCGGTGACCCCTTGAGCATGTAAAAGGAGGCCCATGCGCAACGTAGAGGGGGGTTCGAGGCAGAAGAACTCTCACGCTTGGTCTCGCTAGCCGCTGGTGTGTACTGTAGCACTCAGCGCCCCCGAGCAAGAACTCAATACAAACCACAAAGCAGGAGTAGGGTTTTACGCATCCGTGCGGCCCGAACCTGGGTAAACTGCTCGTGTGCTTCGCCTCGATCTGCTCTTCGTGCGATCTCCGCCCCCGCCGAACTGAAAGGGACTCGGTCCGCCGGTCCCATAGGTGCTCGTGGATCAGTTTCCCCGACACACTAGGAAGAAAGGCTTCAGAAAGTCTTCACGATCCAGCTCAAGAAATGATGAAGCTTCTACCTGTGACTACAAGAAGAGAACATGTCATAAGTGCAAGAAACCTGGTCACTACATCTCTGAGTGTCCTCAATGGGACAATGAGAAGAAGAAGAAGAAGAGCAAGGGATATGATTCTGATGACAAGAAAAAGAAGAAATACTCAAAGTCTTCTTCCAAGTCTTCATCAAAGTATTCATCACATAAGAAGAATTCATCTGGCAAGGCTCGTGCGTTTGTTGGCAAGGAGATGGATTCAGAGGAGGAGTCTGCTTCAGAAGAAGCGAAGGTGGAGTCTGAGGAGGAATCCGATTCTGGTGCTGCAAGTCTGGCTCTAGCCATAGCCTACGTGGCCAAGTCCATCTTCAACACTGAAGACAATGGCCCCATCACCAACATTGATGATGAGGACGACGACTCTTCTCCCACCTACTGCTTCATGGCACACGGTGCCAAGGTAAAATCACGTGATGCTTACTTTCAAACATCCAGTGAAGATGACTCTGATTGTGAATCAAAACCTAGCTACAAAACACTTAAGCGATGACCTGTTGGACGCGGAAATGACCTGTTCTTAGTCCTTAATTGAAGACATAAAAAATCTTCATGTTAAGTACGAGGAACTTGAAGGTCTTTATGAATCGCTCTCAAAAACTCATGAAAAACTTTCCCACGATTACCTTCAAAGGAAGCGAGAACTTGAGAAATTGAAAGCGGCTCATGAAGATATTCAAAAAGAAAATGAGTCACTCCGCGCACAACTGATCAACTCCACTCAGGAAGGATTTAAACCACCATGTCTAAAATGCATTGAGCGTGATAACGCTACATCTGTAGCTGAATGTTCTACTGTTGCCACTGTTGCAATATCTTCAACTGTTGATGTGGTAACTAACCCCTGTGCTGAGGATACCACTACTATTGCTGATGAAAATGCTAGGTTGAAGACTTTGCTTGAAACAGGGATGTACAAAAGCCTCAAAGGGCATCAGACTCTATGTGATGTCCTCAAAAAGCAGATACTAAACCGAAACCCTAGGAAAGAGGGTATTGGGTTCGAGAGGAAAATGAATGTTGATGGTTCATACTAGAAGCCTGAGCAGTATCCCAAAACCACATGGGTTGCTGCAAAGGAACCTTCAGTGGATCCATCTACCTTATCTGGCTTCACTTGTGCTAATCCTATTATCATTGATGAATCCTTTGATGCAAACTATAAACTCTTTAAGAATCAAAATGGTGAAGTGTTTGCCAGGTATATTGGTACTAACTGCAGGAATGGGCCACCTATGAAAAAGATCTGGGTTCCCAAAGGTTCTCTTGAGAAACTTCCAGCAAATGTCATCATGACACCACCTAGGAAGAAGACAAACCCCAGACCAAAGGCTTCATATGATCCTAAGGCTTCATACAGACAAAGGACTCACCCGAGTCACCCTAACGCCAATGTTTTGCAGCGAAATTATAATCAGACCCATGAATATGAGCGTGTTTCCTCAAACCGCTATATTCATAAAACAAAGAAGTTTTCTGCTTATTCATATGAGTATTATTCTCCTCCTGCAAGACTATTTGCTAGGGCTCCAAAGCCAAAATTCTCATATGCTGCTCTTAGACTTATTGCTTCTAAGCCACCCCTGAAGATGTGGGTGGTTAAGAAGAACTAACTTTCTCTTGCAGGGAAAGGTCTCCAGCCGAAAATCAAAGGCGTCTGATGCTATTGCTAGGGACCTAAAACACTTGTAGGGCACAAGATCAAATGCCCAAATGGTTTACTATCCATTCTGTTCATGAATCGCTTGCTAATCATCTTATCAGTCCTAACTTGGATCTAAGATTTCATAATCCACTTGTACGTCAAATGTTTATGCTTCACAACGGCTATCGGTGAAGCCTATCCTCCTAACTACATTGCAGGGAGTGACACCAAAGTCTTCAGAATGGATTATGGACAGCGGATGCACAAATCATATGACTGGAGATCGAAGTCTTCTTATGTACTCAACCTTACGTCCATCTAACAAGAGTCACATCACATTTGCTGACACTGGCAAAAGCAAAGTGTTGGGTCTAGGTAGAGTTGCAATCTCAAGGGATCAGCACATGGACAAAGTCATGCTAGTTGAATCCCTTGGTTTCAACTTAATGTCTGTCTCAATGCTTTGTGACTTAAACATGATTGTGATATTTGGAAAATTTCGTTGCCTTGTACTAATGGAATCTGACAAGTCTCTAGTATTTGAAGGATACAGAAAAGGTGATCTGTATATGGTAGATTTCTCAGCTGGACCGCAGATGGCCGTATGTCTTCTAGCAAAAGCTTTAGAGTGCTGGCTCTGGCATCGGAGGCTAGGACATGCCGGCATGAGGAACTTGCACACTCTCTCAAAGAAGAAGCACGTCGTAGGCATCGAGGACGTCAAGTTCAAGAAATATCATCTATGTGGTGCCTGTGAAGCTGGGAAGATGACTAGGGCCAAGCATCCCTCGAAGACAATCATGACGACATCCAAACCCTTCGAGTTGCTTCACATGGACTTATTTGGCCCTACTCACTACTCCACGTTCTCTACCACAGCTTGCCTCTATGGCTTCGTCATTGTTAATGATTATTCAAGATACACATGGGTGCACATAATTGTCTACAAGACTGAAGTGCAAGATGTCTTCAGACGCTTCGCCAACCGTGCCATGAACAACTATGGCGTCAAGATCAAGCATATCAGAAGTGAAAATGGCACTGAGTTCAAGAACACCGGCCTTGATCTTTATCTGGATACAATGGGAATCACTCATGAGTTCTCATCTCCGTACACACCTCAGCAGAATGGCATCGTAGAGCGCAAGAACAGAACCCTAATTGAGATGGCTCGAACGATGCTCGGTGAATACAAGACACCAAGAAGGTTCTGGCCCGAAGCTATTGATACTGCATGCCATATCATCAACCGTGTCTATCTTCACAAGCTTCTGAAGAAAACGTCCTATGAACTACTTACTGGAAAGAAGCCAAATGTAAGTTACTTCAAAGTATTTGGGGCTAGGTGCTGGATCAATGATCCTCATCACAAGTCAAAATTTGCACCAAAAGCACATGAAGGCTTCATGCTGGGCTATGGAAAGGACTCTCACTCCTACAGAGTCTTCAACATCTTTCTCTATAAAGTGGTTGAAAATGTGGATGTGCGGTTTGATGAAACAAATGGTTCACAAAGAGAGTTCCTGCCAAATGTGCTGGATGAAGCTTCACCAAATGAATCTATTAAGCTAATGGGAACCGGTGAGATCATGCCTTCTGAAGCACAGCCTGACGATGAACTCATCATTTCTGCTCCAAATCAACCTGACGACAATGCTTAGCCCGAAGACAATCCTCCTGATGATGACAATGTACAGCAAGAGCAAGATCTTCGCCCAGCTCATCCTCGTGTTGCAAATGAAGTACAAGTTGAGAAGATAATTGACAGCATAAATGCACCTGGTCCACTTACTCGTTCAAGAGCAACACAGCTTGCAAATTTCTGTGGGCACTTTGCATTTGTCTCAGTATCTGAACCCAAGAAAGTTGCTGAAGCCTATATGGAACCCGAATGGATTCAAGCAATGCAAGAAGAGCTTCAACAGTTTTGAGCTGAACAACGTATGGGAACTTGTCAAGCGTCCTGACCCTCGCAAGCACAACATAATAGGCACAAAATGGATATATCGCAACAAGCAAGATGAGCATGGTCAAGTTGTCAGAAAGAAAGCTCGTCTTGTTGCTCAAGGATACACTCAAGTTGAAGGGATTGACTTCGATGAAACATTTGCTCATGTAGCTAGACTTGAAGCTATTCGTATACCGCTGGCCTATGCAAATCATCACAACATACTTCTGTATCAAATGGATGTGAAGAGTGCCTTTCTCAATGGAAGGATTGAAGAAGAAGTGTATGTTGCACAACCACCGGGCTTTGAAGATCCAAAACGTCCTGATATGGTATACAAGCTCAACAAGGCACTGTATGGCCTCAAACAAGCCCATCGTGCTTGGTATGACACACTCAAAGACTTCCTGAAGAGCAAAGGCTTCAAACCTGGATCCCTGGATCCCACACTCTTCACGAAGACATATGATGATGAACTGTTTGTCTGCCAAATCTATGTGGACGACATTATATTCGGCTGCACTGACAAAAGATACAGTGATGAGTTTGGTCACATGATGCAAGAGCAATATCAGATGTCCATGATGGGTGAGCTGAAGTTCTTTCTTGGTCTTCAAATTCGTCAGCAAAGCAACGGCATCTTCATATCTCAAGAGAACTATCTCAAAGACTGCCTGAAGAAGTTTGGAATGCAAGACTGTAAAGGGTACTCGACGCCTATGCCAGCTAAACACCATCTGGGTCCCGACGCCAATGGTAAAGATTTCGATCAACAGGTATACCACTCCATGATTGGTTCTTTACTTTATTTATGTGCATCTAGGCCAGATATTATGCTTAGTATTTGCATGTGTGCTCGATATCAAGCGGCCCCAAAGGAGTCGCATCACTTAGCTGTGAAGCGAATACTTCGATATTTGGCTTACACCCCAACACTAGGATTATGGTATCCAAAGGGCTCAGAGTTTGATCTAGTTGGATTCTTAGATGCTGATTATGCTGGTGACAAAGTTGATCGCAAGTCTACACCAGGCACATGTCACTTTCTGGGACGATCACTTGTCGGTTGGTCTTCAAAGAAGCAGAACTGTGTATCACTTTCCACTGCTGAATCTGAATACATTGCTGCTGGATCTTGTTGCGCTCAGCTTCTCTGGATGAAGCAAACGCTCAAGGACTATGGTGTCCATCTGAAGCATGTGCCACTCTACTGCGGCAATGAAAGCGCCATCAGGATTGCCAACAACCCAGTTCAACACTCGAAGACAAAGCACATTGAAATTCGTCATCACTTTCTCAGAGATCATGTCATGAAGGAAGATATTGATATCATACACGTCAACACTGAAGAGCAACTGGCAGATATCTTCACAAAGCCCTTGGATGAGAAAAGGTTTTGCAAGTTGCGGTGTGAGCTAAATATCTTAGAATCCTCAAATGTCATGTAATCAGGCACACATCCTAACACTTATGCATATTGATGACTTAGATGTGCAACACACGAAGTAAAGTATATCTTCAATCAATGAAGACTTACATTCTAAGTGTGAATACATTAACGCGGAATTTTACTTCAGAGCGCCACGATAATTGTGCGCCGTGTCTGGGTCTAATACTTCCTATACGGTGGGTAACGCCACCACCAAATCTTTGCTTGAAGCGTTTCTCGTGGCGTTACATTTGCAAAGTCTTCACACTTGGTTTATCTTCATATAGGATATATATATAGACTTGTGTTATGTCCTCTACAGCATTCACTTATAGCTATGTCTTCTTATTTGAATCTTTTGAACTAAGTGAATGTGATCGGACCCTAACCTCTCTATGCTTTCTCATCTCAAACTCTGTCTGTCCAAATCATATGCATTCTGTTGGAACCATCGAATATCTTCTCCGCGTCCTTGTTAATAGAAGATACATAGACAAACTTTAAATATGATTTTAATGCTCCATCCTTTATGCCTGAAACACGGAGAAGCCGGAACGACCACTCCGACAGTTGTGGTGTACGTGGGATCGTGGGACAACTCCCAATGTGTGACATGTCCTCCACGTGTTCCTCATATGTGAACCGCCTGGGGCACCTGCGTAATTGCGTTGTGCCGTCTCCCATGCTTATTAATGCACGTCCCATCATGGTCAAAAATCCTTCTACCACCTCTCCACCTCGACCAACCCTAGCGCCTCCGCTAGCTCTCGACAACGCCGGCGACGAAGTACTTCGCTGTCGCAACCTCGTCGACGCCGTCTTCACGCCGGCCACAGACATCATCTCATCCGCCGTTGCCGTAGCGGTCCTCCATCGCCAAGTTAGGGCACGGAAGATTGAACTGCTCGGCATCCAATTCTTCTCTGTCTAAACAATTCATCGTGTGGTAAATTAAACTCTCTTTGTACCATCTTATTGATCCTAAAAGATTCAGCACTTTTACCACAAGAAGTTTCTGCCTATACATATATGGATCTATCATGTCTGCATCTCATATCTTGCCTAGTACATTCACATATGCTTCAAACATAGTTAGATTGCCTAGTACATCAGTTTTCACCATAAGAAGTTTCTGCCTCCACAAATATGGATCTATCCTGTCTGCATCTCATAATATGCCTAGAATATTCACTTATGCTTCACACGTAGTTAGATTCCTCACTTGCACCTATTCAAGCTTATAATGAAGCTGAAAAGCACAAGGCCCTTGGGCGTCCTGGCATTGACCCCGGGATGGCTCCCAAGAAGAAGAAGCAGAAGCAAACTGTGGGCCAAGCTGAAGGATCAAGGCAGGAAGAGCCTAGCATTGTCTTCCCTGCCAGCATGACAGGCACGAAGCCTAAGGTCACCCCAACTGCTTCAGAACTCAAGAAGACAAAGGTGGCTGAAGCTGAAGCCCGCAAGCGCAAGCACACAACTGATGATGCTCCACCCACAAAGAAGCGCAATACAAAGAAGGACAGGGCTGCTTCCACATAGCCCCTTTTTGTCAAGCCCATTTCAGTTGCTCGTCCCGCATCAACTCACCAAGAACATCGCATGACAGTTCATGAGCCTGCTCCCACCGAGGCTGAAGACATTCCAGCTGTTGACCCCACCACAGCTGAAGACATTGGTCCTCATGACAATGTTGAAGATGATGAAGTCCTTCCTCAGATTGAGTACAACGTGAAATCTTCGCCTGTTCTTACGAACAACGAACGCATCAGCATTGGTCGTCCATTGACGCCAATTGCACAGGATGACTCGTGGGCTGATCACCCACAAGATACACCGGCAACTCCCCCAACTCAAGTCACCAGTTCAGTGCTTGAAGATGAAGACTTTGAGGCCCAACCAACTCCATCCCCTCAGGCGTCGCCAGCATTCCGCAGACTTCACAAAGGACCAAGGCCTCAAGTCGTTACTCCAAGTGTTCCAGAAGGAGAAGATCAACAATCAGTTCCTGAAGCTACTCCTATTGTGAACCTCCCAGAGTCTGAAGCCAAAGCGGCTGAAGATATTCGGCTGCATCAACCGAAGAAGAACAACCCCAAGAAGAAGAAGCACGTGCTGCCACACCCCCTGTTCTCGAGGAGAACGTGTCCAACCCTCCAGCTCCTGAAGTGGAGGTTACAAATTCTGAGGCTGCCACCACCACCACTGAAGCCAATGACGTAGTCATGGCTGAAGCTAATATGGCACCTGAAGTCATTGTGGTGCCTGAAGTGATGGCGCCTGAAGCAATTGCTGCACCTGAAGCCAATCAGCAGCCTGAAGCCACTGCATGTGCTCGTGTTCTGCCTCCAAGGCCCCATACAATTAAGCAAGCATACCACCAAGATGATCATCTCGTCTCTGTCAGATGGCCCATTCTGATTCCTCCGCCTACTGCTGGACCGCATGCTGTTGGTCCTCAATTTGACCATCATGTTGAGCACAGGCCTCAGGTTCAGAAGGCTAAGCCAAGACTGCCAAGGTTCCCAGGAATTGCCACATCTCAAGGGTCCTTCAATGCCAATAGCTTCACTACGCACAACACATTCTTTGACAGCGCCAAGAACCCCTATTCCAAGCCAAGAATATCATCAGATAGGTTCTGGAGCCATCAACAACGCAGTTATTATTCAAGAGTACTTTATGATCAAGGGCACATTTTCCCTCATATGCGTCTTGATACTGAAGCTATTGCTGGACTGCCCTGTCTTGAAGAAGCTCTTGACTGCTTCCGTGATGCTGGCCTGCTCAATTTTGTAACTGACAAAGAGCACTGGAATGAAGAGCTGCTTCTGCAATTCTATGCAACCCTCCACATTCGAGGCTACAGCAGGGATCCGAAGACATGGGTCCTTGAGTGGATGACAGGCAATGTCCATCATGAAGCCAAAGCCTTTGATCTCATTGAGCTTACTGGCCTACCCACTCCAGGAGAACTGTATGAACCTGGCTGTCAATTGCACAATGAAGCTTTGGAGAGTATCTTTCAGAAGCGCAAGCCCAACATGAGCCAGATGCTGAGCATGATGAAGCCTTTGCCAAGCGATGCTGAATATCCAAAGGAGTTCTTTGTTGAAGACCTAGAGTATCTGCCACGCACCATCTATCATATCATCAGGCGAACTCTATGGCCTGTCAAAGGGCATTCTTCATTAGCCAAGCTTGAAGGCACAATGAATACATTGGTCTTCTATATCTTCAATGGTATCAGATTCAATGCTCAAGATTTCTTCATCAGGCAGTTGGCTGTGTCAGGCTGTGATCTGTTTGGTCTCAAGTTCTATGCTCCATGGATTATGAGCCTCATCAAGCTTCATTCTGCTATCACCTATCAGCCTTTTGCTCGCAACCATCATATATTCTTACCAGAGGTTGATATGTCAGCTGAAGCCATATACCAAGTGCCTGCCAAAGAGCCTGTTAGTCTTCACAACGCTGATCACCAGAGCTTCACTCAGCAAATTGAAGGAGTTCCAGCAGTCTCTCGCGTTTATCCTCTAGCTGGCCGTACTCGCCTACCTCGACATGCTGAAAGTGAAGCTACTGAGAGCACCATTGCCCAAAGGCCTCAGAAGCGTTCTCGTGTTCTCAATAACCGAGAGCTTCTCGTTGCCCTACATCAAAAACAGGATAAGCATCACTACTGGCTGAAGCGTCAAATGCAAAGCCTCTTGGTGGACGTCAATCGTATTCGCAATCTTGCCACCAAGAATGCCTTTGTTGCTCATGAAACCTGTCGGAGGTCATGGAAGAGTTTAACCTTGCTGAGTGCTGAAGCGGATCTTCAAGACGATGGCTTCACAGAGAGATTCAAGTTTGACCACACTCCTCCACGGAATGTTGTTCTGCGTCGAACTCCATCTCTTGAAGATTTTGACTACTCCTCCTCCGCTGCAACAGTCGACGCCAAGATTATAGATGATCAAGATGATGCTACCTCACCACCTCCTCCTTCAGCGCGTGTCGACACTGCACCAACTACTTCTGCACCGCCAAACACCAACGCCGACCCTGCATCCTCTCCTGCTCCAACTGGGAATGAGTAGAGGCTCTATGTCTTCAAACCTTTTTGGTCCTTACTGACAAAAGGGGGAGAAGCATATGAGTTGATAGTCTTCAAGCGGGTCCATACGGGCGGGTGCTTTATATTTTGCCTAGTGTTTACAGCTCTCGTTTTTTCTACATTTGGTTCTTTGAGTTGTAACACTTAAACTTGATGGTCGTCTGCTATGTTTTCTGGTACTCTGTAATGCGATGATAAATTCCGCATGTGCTACGTTATATTCCGCACGTAGTCATTTTGCAGACGTCCATTTCTCATTATGCATATCATTATATTTGTCATATCAATTGTGCATGATGAACTGTCTTCATAAGTTGAAGAGGATCTCCACAAGTACAACCTGCCATGTGCATTTGCATTCAAAGGCAAATCAACTATATGCACATCTTCAGGGGGAGCCTTTTGCGACTTACAAAGACAATACCTTTATCCTTTACAATTTCACATACTTTTATCCCCGTTGAAAACTTCAACCAGTTTGTCATCAATCACCAAAAAGGGGGAGATTGTAAGTGCATCTAGTGCCACCCCTAGTTGGTTTCGGAGTATTGACGACAAATCCGGTTGAGGGACTAATGTGTTTCTGAGAATTGCAGGATAACACAAGTAGTAGTCCCTCATTGATTCGGTTTACCTACCGGAGATGACCCCTAAAAATGTATGAAGACATTGACGACTATGGTGGTATATATATATATATATATATATATATATATATATATATATATATATATATATATATATATATATATATATATATATGAAGATAATCATATTGAAGCCTATGACAAGAGAAGACATTGTGTGAAGACTATGGAGCGCGAAGACTTAGATCCTTGTTTCCTTTTCTTCTTTGTTGAGTCATAGGAACCACCGTACTGTTAAGTGTAGTCCAAGTGAACTAAGTCAGAGTGACTGAAGTGATGCTCAACCAAATCCTATGTCTTCGAGCGAAGACAATGAGAGCAAATCTTATCTAGAGCTGGATGAGTCAGCTTTACTTGTAGCCCAAGTAAAGTTGTCGTGTGTGTTTGAAATCTGACCGTTGGAACACGTGTCAGTTCCTTAGTGACCCAGGGTCACTTCGGACAAATCAGGTCAGGTTGCCCAGTGGCTATAAATAGCCCACCCCCTACACCATAAATTGGTGGCTGCTCAGAGTTATTGCACGGCTTTTGTCATTTGAGAGCAACCCACCTCCGAAGCATTTGAGAGAGAGATCCTTGCGAGGACAAAGCCCAAACACCCATAGCCAAAGAGTGTTAGGCATCACTGAAGTCTTTCTGTCTGTGTGACCTGAAGACTTGTTACACTTGAGGACTGTGTTTCCTCCAGCCGGTTAGGCGTCGCGTTCTGAGCGTCCAAGAGTCATTATGGATCGCCGGTGAACGAAGTCTATGAAGGTTTGGAAGTCTACCTTGAAGACTTACCAGAGTGATTGGGCGGGGACTAGGTGTCCTTAGCTCAAGGGGAATAAGGTGAAGACGCGGTCTTCTGAGTTAAATCTCAGCCTCCCTAATCAGACGTATAGTTGTCACAGCAACTGGAACTGGTCTAACAAATCACTGTCATCCCCGAGCTACTGGTTCTATCATTTCCTTCCCTTTACTTATTGTCTTATGTTGTGAAGTCATTGCCTGCTTGTCTTATCTAATTGACTTCACTATGTGACTACTTGTTCTGATTGGCTTCATTCTATCTTCCATCCTGATCCTTACTGCCTAGCTGCTATTAGTCTTCATGTTTTCACTTCATTGAATACTTGACTATGGCTTGTCTAGTGTAGTCTACCTTCCGCTGCATATAAATAGGATTGGTTTTATCATTTGTCTTTCAAACTTCCATGTTTAGAATCATTTCATAAAAATCGCCTATTCACCCCCCTCTAGTCGATATACCGCACTTTCATAAAGAACCAATCATGGAGCGGTATACCTTTTGATCAAAATCTTTACCATTGGCGTCAGGACTCAGATGACTTTTAGTTGGCATAGGCGTCGTGTATCCTTTGCAGTCTTTCATACCAAACTTCTTCAAGCAATCTTTGAGGTATTTCTCTTGAGATATGAAGATGTCGTTGCTTTGCTGACGAATTTGAAGACCAAGGAAGAACTTCAGCTCACCCATCATGGACATCTGATATTGCTCTTGCATCATGTGACCAAACTCATCACTGTATCTTTTGTTAGTGCAGCCGAAGATAATGTCGTCCACATAGATTTGGCAGACAAACAGTTCACCACCATATGTCTTCGTGAAGAGTGTGGGATGCAGGGAACCAGGTTTGAATCCTTTGCTCTTCAGGAAGTCTTTGAGTGTGTCATACCAAGCACGAGGGGCTTGTTTGAGGCCATACAGTGCCTTGTTGAGCTTGTATACCATATCAGGACGTTTTGGATCTTCAAAGCCAGGTGGTTGTGCAACATACACTTCTTCTTCAATCTTGCCATTAAGAAAAGCACTTTTCACATCCATTTGATACAGAAGTATGCTGTGATGATTTGCATAGGCTAGCAGTATGCGAATAGCTTCAAGCCTAGCCACAGGAGCAAATGTTTCATCGAAGTCAATCCCTTCAACTTGAGTGTATCCTTGAGCAACGAGACAAGATTTGTTTCTGACAACTTGACCATGCTCATCTTGCTTGTTGCGATATATCCATTTTGTGCCTATTATGTTGTGCTTGCGAGGGTCAGGACGCTTGACAAGTTCCCATATGTTGTTCAGCTCAAAATGTTGAAGCTCTTCTTGCATTGCTTGAATCCATTCAGGTTCCATAAAGGCTTCAGCAACTTTCTTGGGTTCAGATATTGAGACAAATGCAAAGTGTCCACAGAAATTTGCTAGTTGTGTTGCTCTTGAACGAGCGAGTGGACCAGGTGCATTTATGCTGTCAATTATCTTCTCAACTTATACTTCATTTGCAACACGAGGATGAGCTGGACGAAGATTTTGCTCTTGCTGTTCATTGTCATTATCAGGAGGATTGTCTTCAGCCCGAGCATTGTCTTTAGGTTGATTTGGAGTAGAAATGATGAGTTCCTCGTCAGGCTGTGCTTCAGAAGGCATGATTTCACCTGTTCCCATTAGCTTGATAGATTCACTAGGTGAAGCTTCATCCAACACATTTGGCAGGAAGTCTCTTTGTGAACCATTCGTTTCATCAAACCGCACATCCACAGTTTCAACCACTTTATAGAGAAAGATGTTGAAGACTCTATAGGAGTGTGAGTCCTTTCCATAGCCGAGCATGAAACATTCATGTGCTTTTGGTGCAAATTTTGACTTGTGATGTGGATCCTTGATCCAGCACCTAGCTCGAAATACCATGAAGTAACTGACATTTGGCTTCTTGCCAGTAAGTAGTTCATAGGACGTTTTCTTCAGAAGCTTGTGAAGATAAACACAGTTGATGATATGGCATGCAGTATCGATAGCTTCAGGCCAGAACTTTCTTGGTGTCTTGTATTCATCAAGCATCGTTTGAGCCATCTCAATTAGGGTTCTGTTCTTGTGCTCTATGATGCCATTCTGCTGAGGTGTGTATGGAGCTGAGAACTCATGAGTGATTCCCATTGTATCCAGATAAAGATCAAGGCCAGTATTCTTGAACTTAGTTCCATTGTCACTTCTGATATGCTTGATCTTGACGCCACAGTTGTTCATGGCATGGTTGGCGAAGCGTGTGAAGACATCTTGCACTTCAGTCTTGTAGAGAATTATATGCACCCATGTGTATCTTGAATAATCATCAACAATGGCGACGCCATAGAGACAAGCTGTGGTAGTGAATGTGGAGTAGTGAGTAGGGCCAAATAAGTCCATGTGATGCAGCTCGAAGGGTTTGGATGTCGTCATGATTGTCTTCGAGGGATGCTTGGCCCTAATCATCGTCCCAGCTTCACAGGCACCACACAGATGATCTTTCTTGAACTTGACGCCCTCGATGCCTACGACGTGCTTCTTCTTCGCGAGAGTGTGCAAATTCCTCATGCCGGCATGCCCTAGCCTCCGATGCCAAAGCCATCACTCTAAAGCTTTTGCTAGAAGACATACGGCCATCTGCGGTCCAACTTAGAAATCTACCATATACAGATCACCTTTTCTGTATCCTTCAAAAACTAGAGACTTGTCAGATTCCATTAGTACAAGGCAACGATATTTTACAAATATCACAATCATGTTTAAGTCACAAAGCATTGAGACAGACATTAAGTTGAAACCAAGGGATTCAACAAGCATGACTTTATCCATGTGCTGATCCCTTGAGATTGCAACTCTACCTAGATCCAATACTTTGCTTTTACCAGTATCAGCAAATGTGATGTGACTCTTGTTAGATGGACTTAAGGTTGAGTCCATAAGAAGACTTCGATCTCCAGTCATATGATTTGTGCATCCGCTGTCCATAATCCATTCTGAAGTCTTTGGTGTCACTCCCTACAATGCAGTTAGGGGGATAGGCTTCACCGATAGCCGTTGTGAAGCATAAACATTTGACGTATAAGTGGATTATGAAAGCTTAGATCCAATTTAGGACTGATAAGATGATTAGCAAGCGATCCAGGAACAAAATAGATGGTAAGATCATTTGGGCATTTGATCTTGCGCCCTACAAGTTGTTTTAGGTCCCCAGCAATAGCATCAGAAGCTTTTAATTTCCGGCTGGAGACCTTTCCTGCAAGAGAAAGTTAGTTCTTCTTAACCACCCACATATTCAGGGGTGGCTTAGAAGCAATGAGTCTAAGAGCAGCATCTGAGAATTTTGGCTTTGGAGCCCTAGCAAATAGTCTTGCAGTAGGAGAATAATACTCATAAGAATAAGCAGAAAAATTCTTTGTTTTGTGAATATAGCAGTTTGAGGAAACACGCTCATATTCATGGGTCTGAGTATAATTTCCCTACAAAACATTGTCGTTAGGGTGACTCAGGTGAGTCCTTTGTCTGTATGAAGCCTTAGGACCGTATGAAGCCTTTTGTCTGGGGTTGTCTTCTTCCCAGGTGGTGTCATGATGACATTTACTGGAAGATTCTCAAGACAACCTTTGGGAACCCAGATATTCTTCATAGGTGGCCCGTTCCTGCAGTTAGTACCAATATACCTGGCAAACACTTCACCATTCTGATTCTTAAACAGTTTATAGTTTGCATCAAAGGATTCATCAATGATAATAGGATTAGCACAAGTGAAGCCAGATATGGTAGACGGATCCACTGAAGGTTCCTTTGCAGCAACCCATCTGGTTTTGAGGTACTGCTCAGGCTTCCAGTATGAACCATCAACATTCATTTTCCTCTCGAACCCTACACCCTTTTTCCTAGGGTTTCGGTTCAGTATCTGCTTTTTGAGGACATCACATAAAGTCTGATGCCCTTTGAGGCTTTTGTACATCCCTGTTTCAAGCAAAGTCTTCAACCTAGCATTTTCATCAGCAATAGTAGTGGTATCCTCAACAGAGGGGTTAGTTACCACATCAGCAGTTGAAGATATTGCAACAGTGGCAGTAGTAGAGCATTCAGCAACAGATGTAGCGTTATCACGCTCAATGCATTTTAGACATGGAGGAATGAACTCTTCCTGAGAAGCACTGATTTGTTGGGCAAGTAATGAATCGCGCTCCTTCTGAAGATCTTCATAACTCACTCTTAGTTTTTGAAGATCTTGCTTTCTTTGAAAAATTTCATAAGAGAGCTTCTCATGATCAGATAAGAGAGTGTTATGATGACTTCGAAGCGTGTCAAACCTAGTTTGAAGCCTCTGAAGACTCTCAGCCAAGGTTTTCGACTGATCCATTTCTTCACCCAACATATTATTGCTCTCATTAAGCATTTTTGAGCTTTTTCCAAAGCAATTTGTTGTTTAGTGGCAAGGGAAGCAAGTTTGACATAGCTGGGTCCAAATTCATCACCAGATTCATCATCACTAGACTCAGATAGGTAGCGTTTGGTTACCTTGGCACATTTTGCTATAAGACATGGTGCTGAGGATGAAGATTCTGGATCGAAAGTCATCGTCTTGAGAGATTCTTTGAAATCCTCAAACCTGGGATCATCATTAGTTCGATGACCTTCATAAACCTCAGAGAGACGGTCCCAGATAAGCTTCGCCTGATTAAGATGCATGACGTTCCTGAACTGATTTTGAGACAGACAGGAGCAGATGACGTCCTTGGATGTGAGGTTGAGAAGAGTGAACTTGCGAATGTCATGAGCTTCTGCCATCTTGCACATATCGGTAAGACCAATCTCAGGGACGGTCCACAGCTCACTTTTTATCGCCATGAGACGCTTCTTCATCATGGCCTTCCACTTGGGATACTTATGACCGTCAAACATGGGGCAAGACACAGTCTTCATTCCTGTGGTCGACATAGCTAAAACTCCAGGTGGTTAAACCGAATCACACAGAACAAGGGAGTACCTCGCTCTGATACCAATTGAAAGTGTTGTATATCGACTAGAGGGGGGTGAATAGGCGATTTTTATGGAATGCTTCAAAACATGGAAGTTTCGAAGACAAACGATTGAATCGATCCTATTTATATGCAGCGGAAGGTAGACTACACTAGACAAGCCATAGTCAAATATTCAATGAAGTGAAAGCATGAAGACTAATAGCAGCTAGGCAGTATGGATCAGGATGGAAGATTGTATGAAGCCAAACAGAACAACTAGTCACACAGTGAAGTCAAACAGATAAGGCAAGCAGGCAATGACTTCACAATGAAAGATAGTAAGTAAAGAGAAGGGAAGGATAGAACCAGTAGCTCGGGGAAGACAGTGATTTGTTAGACCAGTTCCAGTTGCTGTGCCAACTGTACGTCTGGTTAGGGAGGCTGAGATTTAACTCAAAAGACCGCGTCTTCACCTTATTCCCCTTGAGCTAAGGACACCTAGTCCTCGCCCAATCACTCGGGTAAGTCTTCAAGGTAGACTTCCAAACCTTCACAGACTTCGTTCACCGGCAATCCACAGTGACTCTTGGATGCTCAGAACACGACGCCTAACCGGATGGAGGAAACACAGTCCTCAAGTGTAACAAGCCTTCAGGTCACACAGACAGAAAGACTTCAGTGATGCCTAACACTCTTTGGCTCTGGGTGTTTGGGCTTTGTCCTCGCAAGGATCTCTCTCAAATGCTTTGGAGGTGGGTTGCTCTCAAACGACAAAAGCCGTGTAATAACTCTGAGCAGCCACCAATTTATGGTGTAGGGGGTGGGCTATTTATAGCCACTAGGCAACCCGACCTGATTTGTCCGAAGTGACCCTGGGTCACTAAGGAACTGACACGTGTTCCAACGGTCAGATTTCAAACACACACGGCAACTTTACTTGGGCTACAAGCAAAGCTGACTCATCCAGCTCTGGATAAGCTTTCTCTCATTGTCTTCGCTCGAATACATAGGATTTGGTTGAGCATCACTTCAGTCACTCTGACTTAGTTCACTTGGACCCTACTTAATAGTACGGTGGTTCCTATGACTCAACAAAGAAGAAAAGGAAACACCGAAACATCTAAGTCTTCGCGCTCCGTAGTCTTTGATAGAGGCAAAGGTGCCCCGTCTTTCGATGAGATGGTGGCTATCGTTTGGATGAAGTCGACTTTGACGATCCGACTATGAACGTGCGTGGACGTCGCGCCTTAGCAATCGCTAAACCAACTCCGAGAGGTTATCGACCACGCCGGAGCACGATCAACCTGACCACGAAGGTCTGTTTCCTGCAGGCAAACGAAGAACAAGCAAGAAACTAAGATTGCAATCTGGATATTGCGAATATAAGAGGAAAGCTTTATTGATCAAGGTGGGGTTCTGTGACGCCTTTGTCTGGTCGTTGAACACAAACGAAGTACGCGAAGTTGCAGCTATGGCGAACTTTTAATCTAAACAAAACCCAAAGTCTAAACGATGCCCTAACGGCTGTATATATGGGGGAAAGAGGGGGGAATTTCGTGGCCCTTGGTGGAGGGGTCCGAAACCAACCCTAACTCTTGTTTCCCCACACATACGAACTCTAAAAACAGCCTATACTCAAGTATTTCGAAATTACATGGGCCTGGCCCAATAATAAGGTGACACAGCAACTATAATAGCCTCTGGACGAAATTTATGAAGTGGCATCTTGTATATTTCGTCCAAGGCTTCACGCACTCATTATGGTGGCTTCAAAGTCCTGAAATCATCACTTGTAACTCCATTCTTGCTCCCCTTGCGCATGCCATCATCTCCATGCTTGATCTTGCTCCAATGTTCATCCTTCTTGTTCAAGCTAGGCCCTTCATTTGTAAGCAAAACAAATGTATCCAATTTAGGTAGCATCATATTCTCATGAACATTAGATTCATTACCAAGAAACGAAAGTACCTGGTAATTTAATTGGTGTGCGCGAGCTCTAGTAATTGGTCCTGTATATGTGTCAGTTGGAGCTGTGGGTGTAACCTTGTTAGTGATGTCCTCATCATCCTCCCCTTCTTGAATTGAAGTCGTCCTCGATGGAAGCTCATCTTCCTCACCCAAGTAAGGTTTCAAATCTGCAATGTTAAATGTGAGACTAACCCCAAAATCTGCAGGCAACTCAAGTTTATATGCATTATCATTTATTTTCTCTAACACCTTGAAAGGACCATCAGCACGTGGCATTAGCTTTGACTTGCGCAAATTAGGAAACCTATCCTTACACAAATGTAACCAAACAAGATCTCCAGGTGCAAAGACAACACGTTTTCTACCCTTATCTCCAACAAGTTTATATTTAGCATTCATGCGCTCAATATTTTCTTAGTTAACTCATGCATTTTTAAGATCAATTCAGCACGTTTTTTAGCATCAAAATTAACCTTCTCCGAAGATGGAAGAGGCAACAAATCAATAGGTGCACGAGGTAGGAAACCATAGACAATTTCAAAAGGGCACATCTTAGTAGTAGAATGCAACGAACGATTATAAGCAAATTCAATAGGAGGCAAGCATTCTTCCCACATTTTCTTATTATTCTTCAAAACAGCCCTAAGCATAGTAGACAAAGTTCTGTTGACTACTTCAGTTTGACCATCAGTTTGGGGGTGACAAGTAGTACTAAAAAGCATTTTAGTCTCCAACTTAGCCCATAAACATCTCCAAAAGTGGCTAAGAAATTTAGTATCACGATCTGAAACAATAGTATTTGGCACACCATGCAAGCGAATAATTTCACGAAAGAACAAGTCTGCAACATTAGCAGCATCTTCGCTTTTATGACATGGTATAAAGTGTGCCATCTTCGAGAACCTATCCACGACAACAAATATGCTATCACTCCCCTTCTTTGTTCGAGGTAAACCCAAAACAAAGTCCATAGATATATCTTCCCAAGGAACACTAGGAACAGGCAAAGGCATATATAAACCATGAGGATTGAGTCGTGACTTAGCTTTTTCACATGTAGTGCAGCGAGCAACAAAACGCTCAACATCTCGTCGCATCTTTGGCCAAAAGAAATGTGTAGCAAGTACGTCCTCCGTCTTCTTCACGCCAAAGTGTCCCATTAATCCTCCTCCATGTGCCTCCTGCAACAACAAAAGACGAACAGAGCTAGCTGGAATGCATAGCTTGTTAGCACGAAACACAAATCCATCATTAACGACGAACTTGTTCCATGTTCTCCCTTCTTTACAATTCTGCAATACATCTTTGTCGGTGTACTAAGGTAGGGGTACCTCAGTACCCCAACTTGTGCACGGGCAGTAGCAGCTCCCCGCGGCAGGGCCTACCACGTGCTCGCCGGAGACCTTTCTGCTCCATATAAAACCATTCAAAAACAAAGTATACAAGACAGAAGATCAAGACTCCGGCAAGTGGAGCTTGCCGGGAAGGCCGTCCCAGGCTCAAGATTACCCCACTAGCACAAGACCCTGGCAAGAGGAGCTTGCCAGGAAGACTAGAGGATCATATTTCAGAAGACATGCCTCGGCGCAGCGTGCTCCCCGGCAGGGCCCGGGGAGCGACAAGCTCCCGGGCCCGGCAAGGTCAAGGCCCCGGCAAGGTGCTTGCCGGGGGGAGTTACGCTGTGTGCCCGCGCTCCAGCTCATCGAACCACGCGTCACCCTGGGGCCACTCCAGGGACGCGTGGCGGATGGCTGTGCAGCCTAGGGGACACGGTGGCACTCCACGGTGATAAAGCCATCGCCGTGGCAAACGGAGACGCAAGGGCGGGCGCTTTTGGGGTCGACGGCGACAGGCATTAAATGCTCTTGTCCCCCACTGTCAAAGTAGGTGGTGACCACTGTTCATCCACTGTTGCTCCACTATTCCCGCACTGTTACAACTACCACCACTATTACTTTTTTACCCTTTCTCCTACGTTGACACCTGTCGGTGACCCCTTGAGCTATAAAAGGAGGCCCATGCACAACGTAGAAGGGGTTCGGAACCTAGATCGCTCTTACGCTCAGTGTAGCTAGTTCTTCAAGCTCCCGAGCTCCCCAACTCAATACAAACTAAGCAGGAGTAGGGTTTTACGCGTCCATCGCGGCCCGAACCTGGGTAAACTGCCCGCGTGCTCTCCACGATCTGCTCTTTGTGCTCCCTCCGCCCTCTTACCGCACAAACAAGGGGCTCCGGTCCCATAGGTGCTCGTGTCGCCGCCTCCGCCATGGCCCCAAAGACCGAGAAGACGAAGGCGGAGAAGACCAAGAAGGAGAAATCCGAGCAGGCGGCGAGGCTTGCTCTGCTGCGGAAGCGGAACGTCGTCTTCGCGCCAAGGCTCGGCGCGCGGGAGCTCTGGAACAAGTATTACTTGTTCTGGGCCAAGGAGACCAAGGCGCATCCTCGGACCAGAGCCTATCCCGCCGCCGCCAAGGATTCGTACCCCGGCGGGTATTTCTTCTTCGCCGTTTTCTTCCACTGCGGTCTTTGTCCTCCCTTTTCCGAATTTTTCTGCGACATCATGAACACCTACAACCTCCATCTTCTAGACTTCACCCCCAACGCCATCCTCACGATGGCGGTTTTTGCACATCTGTGCGAAAACTATATTGGGATCTATCCAAATGTAGCATTTTTTAGGCACTTCTTTACGCCTAGAGTAGAGGCCGGCGCCCCCCTCTCCGGAGGAATTTCTTGGGTCTTCCGCTTGAACAAGAAGGAGTCCTATCTGCGAGGGGAGCTCCGCGGCAAGTAAGAGGAGTGGCGCGCGGACTGGTGCTGGATAGTAGAGGACGAGCCGCAGCCCTTCACCGCGCCGCGCACAACCGCCATAGTGCGCGGCAGGGACTGGAGTGAGCTGGACTCGGACGACGTCAAGCTCAACGTCGCCCTTGTCAGAATTCTTCGTCTCCGGGCAGCCAAGTTGTCTATGGGAGAAGTAGGAGTAGACTTCCTCCGCCGCTGCATCACCCCTCTCCAGGATAGGAAGAGGCCAGCGTGGGAGTATGGCAACGCGGCGGACATAATGAGACTGCGCCCCGGACTGAATTTCAACTTCACGTCGCTGGAGCTGAAAGGGATGGTCCGGGAACTCTTTAAGCACGACCCGGCCCACCCAGAGTGGTTCAGAGCTCCCCGGGGAGTGGTGCCCCTATGCAACAGCACGGCCCGGGATCCCCTACGCGCAATGATGCCCGCATGCGACTCGCATGGCGTCGACCGCACATGGATACCGCCCACGCCAGCAGATATCATGAGCTTCTTCGACAACTTGGTGGAGGTGCCGAAGAACAAGGAGGAGACCAAGGGGCTCACCCGGGACACCACTGAGCAAGAGATTGCTTATATAGCTTCTCGGGTGGAAGAGGCCGCTGCAGCCGCAGCGGCAGGAGAGTTCGGCTTCACAGTTGAGGAGGCAGAGGCTGCGGATGCGTCCTGCCAAGCAGAGGAGGCGGAGATCCGCAGGCTGCTGCAGCTTCCCCCCGACGAGCTCGCCGGGGTCCCATCTTTGAGGCACTCCGGGATCCCCGGAATTGTGACCGAGGCCGCGGCGAGAGGCGAGGCTGCCGGAGGAAACAGGGGCGCCGGAGGGAGCACGGCCGCAGGGCAGGGCGCCGGGTCCAGCGAGCCGGCCGAAGAGGAGGAGGACGCCGGGGCCAGCGAGGACTCCGATGGATCTCTGGGGCTCTACAACGACGACGCCTCTTCGTCATCGGAGACCTCCCCGCCTCGGGCAAGTCCCAGGCGATCTCCGCTGAAGCGTCTCCGCAAGGCGACGACGGGGACGAGGGCGCAGGCGCCCCGACAACAACCAACTCGCCGGGCGACGCGAGCTACCCGGGGGAGCCAAGCTGCGACGGGGGCGCCCGGCGCACCAACCACGGCGGGGGCGACCCGCACACAGGCCACGGCGGAGGCGCCCCGCACGTCAGCGCCGAGCGGAGGAGGGTCTTCTCAGAGCGGAGCGGCTGCTCCGCCCGCTCCCCGGGCCTCGGCGTCCACAGGGGCCGGGCCTACGCAGCCCCCAGCCCCGGGGACCGCCAAGCGCCCGAGGGAGTCTTCGCCTCCTGCTCCTCACGCGGACGCGCCTCAGGTGGCGTTCGACTTTTCCGCCCTGAGCGACGACGACGGCGACGAGGAACAGGAGTAAGGACTTGAAATTTCGTATCTCTTTTACTTGGTCTTGATTCCTTCCTTGATGATTTTAATCTTGCTTCTTGCTTTGATTTCAGGACCTTGGCCCAGCGAGTGGCGAAGAAGGCCAAGGTTCCCGTCGTCGAGGTCGAGGACGACTCGCCTGTCGCGGCGACAGGGGACGTGCCAGCGACGAGCTTGCCGGACCCGAGCGCTGCTCCGAGGAGCAGCCCCCAGCGCAGCCCCCAGCGTAAGTTTGGTTTTTGATTCTTCCGCTCGTCGGGCGCGCTTGAGGATTTTGTCTTGTGCTAATATCTTGATTGTCTTGTACAGAAGTGGAGCCGCAGCCACGGGAGCACCCGGAGATCACTCCCGAGGAGCCGCAGGCCCAGCCGTCCCCGCCAAGGACGAACTCTCCGGCGAGGGAGAGCACTCCGCCAAGGGCGGGTACTCCGCCAAGGGCGAGTACCCCGCCAAGGGCGAGTAGCCCGGTGAGGGCGGCCACCCCGCCAAGGGAGAGCTCCCCGGCGAGGGAGCCCGTCGTCGACGAAGTCCGCCAAGGTAGGTCTTGTAACTCCGTCTTCTCGGGTTTGTCTCTTTTTTGGATATTTGCTTGAACTTCTTCTTCTTTTTCTTCTTCTTCTAGATCCTCCTCCTCCAGAGCAGATGGAGACGGAGATCGTTGTCGAGGAAGAGGGCGCGCAGGGCGACGGCGGCAACGCCCCTGTCATCGAAGACACGGCGGGAGCCGCCGAGCCCGCCGCGGAGGAGACTGCCCCGACCGCAGACACAGCGGCCGGGGAGGGGGACGGCGAGTCCGGCGGCGCCGCGGATGCAAGAGACGGCGGAGGAGGTGTGGAGGCGGAGCGCAGAGGGGAATTTCTGGAGATGGAAGAAGAAGCAATGAAGGCGTAGGAGGGGAACCGCTCCTGCTTCCTCTGCTTTTATGAGGAAGTGGGGGGCGTTTCGCTCTTTCCATTAAAAGAACGTGGCCACGTTCCCTCCCACGACGCCGCAATTGACGCGTGCCGTTACGGAGGGACGCGGCGGATGCGGAAGTGGATTCGGCGTGCCGTGGGCCTCGCGTGCCCGTGCACTGTCTTGGGCCTGGCCCGACAGCGCTCGGCACCGTGTGTGGCCCAGGCCTGGGGGCTCCTGTCGGTGTACTAAGGTAGGGGTACCTCAGTACCCCAACTTGCGCACAGGCAGTAGCAGCTCCCCGCGGCAGGGCCTACCACGTGCTCGCCGGAGACCTTTCTGCTCCATATAAAACCATTCAAAAACAAAGTATACAAGACAGAAGATCAAGACTCCGGCAAGTGGAGCTTGCCGGGAAGGCCGTCCCAGGCTCAAGATTACCCCACTAGCACAAGACCCTGGCAAGAGGAGCTTGCCAGGAAGACTAGAGGATCATATTTCAGAAGACATGCCTCGGCGTAGCGTGCTCCCCGGCAGGGCCCGGGGAGCGACAAGCTCTCGGGCCCGGCAAGGTCAAGGCCCCGGCAAGGTGCTTGCCGGGGGGAGTTACGCTGTGTGCCCGCGCTCCAGCTCATCGAACCACGCGTCGCCCTGGGGCCACTCCAGGGACGCGTGGCGGATGGCTGTGCAGCCTAGGGGACACGGTGGCACTCCACGGTGATAAAGCCATCGCCGTGGCAAACGGAGACGCAAGGGCGGGCGCTTTTGGGGTCGACGGCGACGGGCATTAAATGCTCTTGTCCCCCACTGTCAAAGTAGGTGGTGACCACTATTCATCCACTGTTGCTCCACTATTCCCGCACTGTTACAACTACCACCACTATTACTTTTTTACCCTTTCTCCTACGTTGACACCTGTCGGTGACCCCTTGAGCTATAAAAGGAGGCCCATGCACAACGTAGAAGGGGTTCGGAACCTAGATCGCTCTTACGCTCGGTGTAGCTAGTTCTTCAAGCTCCCGAGCTCCCCAACTCAATACAAACTAAGCAGGAGTAGGGTTTTACGCGTCCATCGCGGCCCGAACCTGGGTAAACTGCCCGCGTGCTCTCCACGATCTGCTCTTTGTGCTCCCTCCGCCCTCTTACCGCACAAACAAGGGGCTCCGGTCCCATAGGTGCTCGTGGTGGACAGTTTCCCCCGACAATCTTTAAATTCAACATCATGCACATAGTGATCTTTGATGGTCTCCAAACCAAATATTTTAAAGTCAAGTTGTGAAAGCATAGTATAACGACGAGACAATGCATCAGCAATAACATTTTCTTTTCCCTTCTTATGTTTAATAACATAAGGGAAAGTCTCTATGAATTCAACCCATTTAGCATGTCTACGGTTCAGTTTTGCTTGACTTTTAATGTGCTTCAAAGATTCATGATCAGAATGTATAACAAATTCTTTGGGCCATAAATAATGTTGCCATGTTTCCAAAGTCCGAACAAGAGCATATAATTCCTTATCATAAGTAGAATAATTCAGACTAGGCCCACTCAATTTTTCAGAAAAGTATGCAACAGGTTTACCATCTTGTAATAACACACCTCCTAACCCAATTCCACTAGCATCACATTCAAGCTCAAAAGTCTTATTAAAATCAGGAAGTTGGAGTAAAGGAGCATGTGTCAACTTATCTTTCAATACCGTGAATGCTTCTTCCTGTGCAGTACCCCAAACAAAAGGCACATCCTTCTTTGTAAGCTCATTGAGAGGTGCAGCAATGGTGCTGAAATCTCTAAAAAACGCCGATAGAATCCAGCGAGGCCAAGGAAACTCCTCACGTGTGTGACCATTTTGGGCTGCGGCCATTGATGGCTTCTCGCCCCTCGTTGGTTACCCCAAGTGGAAGGTTGAGATGTAGCGTAGCGGCAAATTTCCCTTGGCAAAGATACCAAGGATTGAATCAAGTGAGACTCCGAGGGTCGACAAGTAGGTGTCAACGGCGCCAGAAACTTAGCAGTTGACGGGACCTGCACACAGATACAGATAACTTTGCTCCCAACGAGTACAGAGAGGTTGTCAATCCCTCCGGCCTTGTTGTTTACAAAGGATCAAATACAAGAGATAATAATGATAGCTATGACTGCAACTAGGAAATAAAAACAGGAAGTAAATAGAAGGTGTGATCAGCGGTGGTAATATGGACCGGGGTCCCATGATGTTCACTAGCGATGTCTCTCTCCCAAAAGACGATAAAACAGCAAAGCGAGGTAAACAAATTACAGCTGGGCAATTGACAGGATTATGTGCGCAAACCAATGCTAACTATGCTGCAAAGAAAGGTAGAGGCTCAAAAGCATGGGCGGTACGCCAAGGCAAGTAGACCGAAATCCATCTGCATCTACTACTAATCATCCACCATGAGATATCTATCCAGAACATCTCGCTGGTATTAAGTTGCGAATCCCACCCAAAGTGTAAACTCAAAGCAACAGACAACTGCATTAAAAGAACTTTGCGTAAAGTAAACAATCCTTGCACCCGCAAGTACAAGCACCGTTGTTTTCTCCCTTGTGGCAACAGCACATCCCCTAGACTCATGTTTCTGTCACTCAAGCTAGTCATCAGGGGGCATGAACCCACAATCAAGCATAACGCTCCCTCTTGGAGTTACTACCTACTACTTGGCCAAAGCAATAAACAGCAACGGAGAACATACAAGAATTACTCAAGAACAAAGATATAAAAGAGGTGAATCAAATATATTACTCAAACACAATCTGAACATAGTCTCATAATCCATCGGATCCCAGCAAACTCAGCAAAGCAACAGCAGAAAGATTACATATGTGCCTCGATCATGTAGGGCAGCTCACGAGGTCTAAACCATGAAGAGCAAAGAGGGGAGGAGAACATCACATAGCTACTGATCATGGACCCATGGTCCAAGGTGGACTACTCACGACTCATCCGGGAAGCGTCCATGGTGTTGGAGAAGCTCCCGGTGGTGGTTCTCCCCTCCGGCAGGGTGCCGGGAAGAGTTCTCCTGATGCTCCCGATCTTGGAAGCGATGCGGCGGTGGAACAGAGGCGAGATCGCGAAAAAGGGTTCTGTCCTCGAGGGTTTCGGGACGAGAGGGATATATAGGCGAAGGGGGGCAGCCAGAGGCGGAGCAGGGGCACCAGGCGCCCCCCTGGCGCGGCCAGGGGTGGGGCCGCGCCAGGTGGCCGCCTGGGCCAGCCCTGGCTCCCCTCTGGCCCATCTTTGGTTCTTCGCGAAGCTTCCTGTACGCTGATTTTTCCTATATTTTTCCTGGAATTTTTGGAGCACTTTTAATATGGGGGAAACCTGAAATAGAAAAACAGCAGAAAACAGGAACTGGCACTGTGGTGCACTGAGTTAATAGGTTAGTCCAAATATGATCAAAAGTGTATGGAAGTGCATCAATATTATAGCAATATCACACAAAAGAAGCATGGAGCAAGCAGAAATTATAGATACGTTTTGGACGTATCAACATCCCCAAGCTTAATTCCTGCTCGTCCTCGAGTAGGTAAATGATAACAAGCATAATTTCTGTGGTGACATGCTACCAACCATATAAGAACTTTTTAAGTAAAGCAATCAAGGCATGTAATTCAATTCAAGTCATAACAAGCAAGAGTCTATATTAGCATTGTAACAAGCAACATAAGAACATAAAGGTGCAAGAGCTCTCGCTGTCCGTGACTCGAATGTCTCCAAATGGTGTTTGCATGCAAGAAAGGGGATAGGGATATACGAGAGAGTAAAACATAGTTTTTGTATTGTTGAGAACTTAATCTACTAAAGTTTCACACTTGGTCTTCTTTGGAATCTTATCTTGACTCATCCCCAGACCACTAGCCAGGTACAAGTCAAAATGGTCCACTCCCTTTCGATATTTTGAGCACTCATGCAATGGATGAGCGTAAGCAAGAAAGTTGACACTTAGGATGGCAAAGAGAGAAAAATGATGAAGGGGGAAGACAAAAAAGGTGTGAAAGGCTCACATCAATGAGGACAATCATAGGCGAGAGAAAGCCAAATGATATATATGATGTGAGGAGTAGGGATTGCCATGCAACGGATGCACATATGAGCTAAGGTAAGCTCTCCAATGGAACTAGTGGGGGTGCATCCAACTTGCTCGCTCGAGAAGACCTAGAGCTCTTTTGAGGAGGCTCATCATTGGAATATACAAGCCAAGTTCTATAGTGTGAAGGCCCCCACAGAGCTATATGCATGAATGATAATCTCTATGGAGTACAAGGTATAAGATGGAGTACGAGTGTGGATCTCTCAAAAGGAATAGTAGTGTGCCCCCTTCTCTATTTTTATTTCTTTTTCTCTTTTTTCTATTTTTTATTTTTTTTGTGGCCTCAATGGCTCTTTCTATTTAACTCTCATTTGTCCTCTTTGGGATCTTTTGATTTTGTCCTCTTTGGGATCTTTTCCTCACTTTAGGGGCAACACTCTATATATTACAAGAAGTATAGAAGATCTTTCACACTTTACAAAAGTACTCAACATAAAGAAGATGAAACTATCATGATGTATGCAAATGTATGCCACTGCCAGTGTAGCAGGATATGCAATGATACTAGCGCGTCATGTAGCAATGATTAGGGCAAGGCCCAACTAGCATGTGGCTCATCGATCAAGCAAAAAGCATGTATGACATGAAGATCAAGTCATGAGAAGATGGATGTTGCATGGCAATGTATCTCGGAAAGGCTATGGAAATGCCTTGATAGGTAGGTATGGTGGCTGTTTTGAGGAAGGATATAATGAGGCTTATGATGAGAGAGGGTATCGTGCCAAGGATTTGGATGCACCGGCGAAGTATGCGCCAACTCTTGAGGTGAGAAAGGGCAATGCACGGTACCGAAGAGGCTAGAAAAATATGGCTAGGTGGAAGTGTCAACTTTCGAATACTCACATTAGTCGGAAGAACTCATGCACTTATTATCGGTAACTCTCAATATAATTAGGAGGTTCACAAAGAGACAAGTACCCCGAGGAGGAGTGTATGGGGGTTTGGTTATCCTTGCGCATCCTCGACTCATGGTACGTGAGTGTACTCTAATATTCGATCCCTCCAAAGATTAGTGATCCATCTAGTAGCTAAAGTTCTCAACTATTTTGTAGGTTTTCGAAAATAAACACGGATTGCCCAAAATACGACATCTATCACTAATAGGCTAAAGCTCTTGACACCAAAAGTTCAGACATTACTCATGGCAATACCTCAAAACTATTGCAAGTTACTACTAAAATTAAATAGCAACCTCAATTACCTACTTTAAGTTAAGACACACAACTCAGTGCAACAGGCAAACTCTCTTAACAAGATAAACATGAAAACTCAAGAGAGTTTAGCAACCAACTAAACAAAAGCTCTTTTAAAAAGAAAAGCATGAAAACTAAGAGCTAAACATGACAGCAGCTATGGAAAGACAAAGAACACACACAGCAAAGATAAGCATGAAAATCCTATGTTGTGTTCTAGGTTGAAGTGGAGCGTGTTTCTCTCCCACACAAAGAAAGCTGGGTTCTAACTTGTTATGAACAGCAAGCAAAGCTAAAGAAAACTAAAAAAGGAAACTAAGAGCAAGACGCTCCAAGCATAGCACATAACGCATGAAGTGATAAGAATATAGTGGAACGAAAGACGAACTGATAATTGTTGATGGAGAAGGGGATGCATGGGGGCATCCCCAAGCTTAGACGCTTGAGTCTTCTTGAATATTTCTTGGGGGTGCACGGGGGCATCCCCAAGCTTGAGCGTTTGACCCTCCTGAATCTTCTTTTATCATCTTCCCTCGCACACTTGAAAACTCCCTTCATACATAACTCATCATAATCTGATTAGCGAGGTTAGTACCCACAATAAAATAATTTTTCCCTACTGGAAATAAAGATAATCTTGAAGAGATACTGTTTCTCAAGATTGCCAAAAGGTTTTTGCAAAGAAAAAGCAAGCTCAAGGTTTGCAAAACGAAGAAAAAGCAAAACAGGTCAGAATCTGTGAAAAACAGACCAGCAGGTAGTAAATAATTTTTTCGGGGAACTTCTGCAACTCAAATCAAAAAACTCAGAACAGACGCTCGAAAGAAAATTCTATAGAGCACGCTGTCAAAAAAATTCAGGTCAAAAAGATTATCTGGTGATTTTATTCGAATTTTTCTGTCCAAGGACAGAATCTGTTCTCTGGACAGCACGTCACAACTTTTGAACTTTCTTGCAATCGGAGGCTAAACTTGGCACAAAGCTGAAAAGAAAAGATACAATGATGATGCTACTGTAGTAAAAAACATCAAGACACAACAAAAGCAAAATAAAACCTAATTCGTTGTGGGCTGCCTCCCAAAAGCGCTTTCTTTTATGCCTTTAAGCTAGGCATGATGCAAAAAGAGAAGATCAAGTTTTATCAAGAGTAAGAGAATAGCTAGCCCATGTAACGGACTCAAAAGGCAACTTAATCTTCTTTCTAGGGAAGTGTTCCATCCCTTTCTTGAGAGGGAATTAGAATTTTATATTCCCCTCTTTCATGTCAATGATAGCACCAACGGTGCGAAGAAAAGGACGTCCCAAAATAATTGGACATGAAGGTTCACATTCAATATCCATAATAGTAAAATCAATGGGAACATAATTGTCATTGACAATGATAAGAACATCGTCGATCTTCCCCAAAGGTTTCTTTACGGAAGAATCAACAAGACGAACACCAAAAGAACAAGGATCAAAAGGTTTCAATTCAAACATATCATACATTCTCTTGGGCATAACGGAGGTACTAGCTCCAACATCACATAAAGCATAGAAAGAGAAGTTATTCAACTTAATTTTAATCATAGGATCCCAACTATCTTCTAGCTTTCTAGGTATGGAGGCTTCTACCCTAAGCTTCTCCTCCCTAGCTTTGATAAGAGCATTAGTGATATGCTCCGTGAAGGCAAGATTAAGTGTGCTAGTGTGGGGATCTCTAGACATCTTGTGAAGAAAACCAATAACTTCAGAAAGGGTGCAATTATCAAAATCAAGGTCACTACTATCAAGTAAAGTGGTAGTGGTGTCCTTTAGGCTCACTTGTTTGGTAGCTTCTATGGTTATAGGAGTTTCTTCTACGGTTGAGGTCATGGCATCACCATTAATAGGTCCAATGGGACTAGGAGTGCATTGGGTGCTAAGAGTTTGGATATCCTCAACAACTTGGATAGTAGCAACAGTGTGGTGGGTAGGAAGGCTCTTAATCCTATCTTCTTCCTCCTTTTCTCTAGCCCATCTCTCTTTAAGTTTAGCCATCATCCTAATGTTTTCATTAATTTGCACTTGAATAACATTCATAGGAGTGGTCTTCCTCTCCTCAAGAGGAGAAGTTCTAATTTTAAGCAACTCTACCTCATGGGCTAAATTGTCTACCTTCGAAGAGAGATTATCTAGTTTGTCTAGTTTTTCTTCTACACTCTTATTGAAGGCCTTTTGGGTAGTGATGAAGTCTTTAAGTATAATCTCTAGTTCAGAAGTGGAGTTCTTGGTGCTAGGATAAGCATTGTTGTTCCCATAGGAATTAGAGGGGAACGGTCTAGGGTTGCTACCAAAATTACTCCTATAAGCATTGTTATTGAAATTGTTTCTAGAGATAAAGTTCACATCTACTTGATCTTGAGAAATCAAAGAATTTAAAGGAACATCATGAGGATCAATAGAAGATTGCTTGGAAAGTAGAGACATGATCAAGTCAACTTTTTCATTTAGGGAGGAAATCTCCTCAACAGAGTTTACCTTCCTACCTGTTGGAGCGCGTTCGGTGTGCCATTGGGAATAATTGGTCATCATCTCGTCGAGAAGCTTCGTGGCAGCACCAAGTGTAGTTGACATAAAGGTTCCTCCCGCGGCCGAATCTAACAAGTTCCGCGAGGTAAAGTTCAAGCCTGCATAAAAAGTTTGGATAACCATCCAAGTAGTCAAACCATGAGTAGGGTAGTTCTTGACAAGAGATTTCATGCGTTCCCAAGCTTGGGCAACGTGTTCATTATCCAATTGTTTAAAATTCATTATGTTACTCCTTAATTGGATAATTTTAGCAGGGGGATAGTACTTCCCAATAAAGGCATCCTTGCACTTGTCCCAAGAATCTATACTATTCCTAGGCAAGGATTGAAACCAGATTTTAGCTCCTCCTCTCAAGGAGAAAGGAAAAAGCTTAATCTTACCAATATCACCATCTACTTCTTTGTACTTTTGCATATCACAGAGCTCAACAAAATTATTTAAGTGCAAAGCAGCATCATCTCCAGCACCGGAGAATTGATCTTTCATAACTAGGTTCAGCAAAGCAGGTTTAATCTCATAAGAAGGTGCTGAAGTGGCAGGTGTAGCAATAGGCATGCAGATAAAGTCACTGTTGTTATGACTAGTGAAGTCACACAACTTGGTGTTCTCGGTGGAACCCATAGCAGCAGCAAGCAAGATAACTATTTTTGTGATTTTTGGTAAGGGACACTAAAGCAAAAACTGGAAGGTAAACTAACAAGACTAAAAAGCAAAGATAAAAGATAGCGTGCAACTCCCCTATCTTGAAGAGTGGAGTCCCCGGCAACGGCGCCAGAAACTTGCTTGATGGCTTCTCGCCCCTCGTTGGTTACCCCAAGTGGAAGGTTGAGATGTAGCGTAGCGGCAAATTTCCCTTGGCAAAGATACCAAGGATCGAATCCCGTGAGACTCCGAGGGTCGACAAGTAGGTGTCAACAGCGCCAGAAACTTAGCGGTTGATGGGACCTGCACACAGATACAGATAACTTTGCTCCCAACGAGTATAGAGAGGTTGTCAATCCCTCCGGCCTTGTTGTTTACAAAGGATCAAACACAAAAGATAATAATGATACCTATGACTGCAACTAGGAAATAAAAACAGGAAGTAAATAGAAGGTGTGATCAGCGGTGGTAATATGGACCGGGGTCCCATGATGTTCACTAGTGATGTCTCTCTACCAAAAGACGATAAAACAGCAAAGCGAGGTAAACAAATTACAGCTGGGCAATTGACAGGATTATGTGCGCAAACCAATGCTAACTATGCTGCAAAGAAAGGTAGAGGCTCAAAAGCATGGGCGGTACGCCAAGGCAAGTAGACCGAAATCCATCTGCATCTACTACTAATCATCCACCTTGAGATATCTATCCAGAACATCTCACTGGTATTAAGTTGCGAATCCCACCCAAAGTGTAAACTCAAAGCAACACACAACTGCATTAAAAGAACTTTGCGTAAAGTAAACAATCCTTGCACCCGCAAGTACAAGCACCGTTGTTTTCTCCCTTGTGGCAACATCACATCCCCTAGACTCATGTTTCTGTCACTCAAGCTAGTCATCAGGGGGCATGAACCCACAATCAAGCATAACGCTCCCTCTTGGAGTTACTACCTACTACTTGGCCAAAGCAATAAACAGCAACGGAGAACATGCAAGAATTACTCAAGAACAAAGATATAAAAGAGGTGAATCAAATATATTACTCAAACACAATCTGAACATAGTCTCATAATCCATCGGATCCCAGCAAACTCAGCAAAGCAACAGCAGAAAGATTACTTATGTGCCTCGATCATGTAGGGCAGCTCACGAGGTCTAAACCATGAAGAGCATAGAGGGGAGGAGAACATCACATAGCTACTGATCATGGACCCATGGTCCAAGGTGGACTACTCACGACTCATTCGGGAAGCGTCCATGGTGGTGGAGAAGCTCTCGGTGGTGGTTCTCCCCTCCGGCAGGGTGCCGGGAAGAGTTCTCCTGATGCTCCCAATCTTGGAAGCGCTACGGCGGCGGAACAGAGGCGAGATCGCGAAAAAAGGTTCTGTCCTCGAGGGTTTCGGAACGAGAGGGATATATAGGCGAAGGGGGGCAGCCAGAGGCGGAGCAGGGGCCCCAGGCGCCCCCCCTGGCGCGGCCAGGGGTGGGGCCGCGCCAGGTGGCCGCCTGGGCCTCCCCTGGCTCCCCTCTGGCCCATCTTTGGTTCTTCGCGAAGCTTCCTGTACGCTGATTTTTCCTATATTTTTCCTGGAATTTTTGGAGCACTTTTAATATGGGGGAAACCTGAAATAGAAAAACAGCAGAAAACAGGAACTGGCACTGTGGTGCACTGAGTTAATAGGTTAGTCCAAATATGATCAAAAGTGTATGTAAGTGCATCAATATTATAGCAATATCACACAAAAGAAGCATGGAGCAAGCAGAAATTATAGATACGTTTTGGACGTATCAGCCATCTCTCAATAGCTTCAATCTTGGCTTTATCAACCTCAATTCCCTGTGGAGTAACAACATAGCCAAGAAAAGAGACTCGGTCGGTGCAAAAGGTGCACTTTCCAAGGTTACCAAACAAACGTGCATCACGTAGAGCAATAAAAACAGCACGTAAATGTTCCAAATGTTCCTCCAAAGATCTGCTAAAAATCAATATATCATCAAAGTATACTACCACAAATCGTCCAATGAAAGCACGTAAAACTTCATTCATTAATCTCATGAAAGTACTAGGTGCATTAGTTAACTCAAAAGGCATGACTAACCACTCATATAATCCAAACTTAGTTTTAAATGCTGTTTTCCATTCATCTCCCAATTTCATACGAATTTGATGGTATCCACTACGCAAATCAACTTTGGAGAATATTGTAGAGCCACTCAATTCATCAAGCATATCATCTAGCCTAGGAATAGGATGACGATAACGAATAGTAATATTATTAATGCCTCTACAATCAACACACATACACGATGTACCATCCTTTTTCGGCACTAGAATAATAGGAACAGCACAAGGACTAAGGGATTCGCGTATATAACCTTTGTCGAGTAGCTCCTGTACTTGACGCATAATCTCCTTCGTCTCTTCTGGATTGGTACGGTATGATGCGCGGTTGGGTAGCGATGCACCGGGAATTAAGTCAATCTGATGCTCAATCCCTCGAATAGGTGGTAATCCCGGTGGCACGTCTTGTGGGAAAACGTCGGCGAACTCCTGCAAAATGTTAGTGACAGCAGGAGGCATAGAGGAAAGCACGTCCTCGAATGAAAATAATGCCTCTTTGCACACAAAAGCATAGCAAACAGATTTGCTAAAATCTAGCTCATCAATATCAGATTTGGTGGCAAATAAACATGCACTTTTCAATTTAATTTCAGAAGCAACAGTAGATGGTTTATTATTAGGCTTCATTTCTTGCTCAAATTCTTTTGCCACAATCTGATTTTCACTCTTATTTTTCTCCTGTTTTGATTTATTAGCTCTATTAATATCATCTTTCAAAATGGAATCAGGAGTCATAGGAAGCAAAGTAATATTTTTATCCTTATGAACAAGAGTATACTGATTGTTTCTACCATGGTGTACAGAATTTTTATCAAATTGCCATGGTCTACCAAGTAATAAGGAACATGCTTGCATAGGTACCACATCACAATCAACATAATCAGCATATGTAGAGATACTAAAATGCACACGAACAGTACGTGTTACCTTAACCTTGCCGTTGTTGTTGAACCATTGGATGTAGTAAGGATGTGGATGTGGTCTTGTGGTGAGAGATAGCTTCTCCACTATCTCCATGCTAGCCAAGTTGTTGCAACTTCCTCCATCTATGATCACGTGAACAGAACGTTCCTTCACAACTCCCTTTGTATGGAATAAGTTATGCCTCTGATTTTGCTTAGCTTGTGTAACCTGCACACTCAAAACACGTTGAGCAACTAAACATTCATACCTGTCAGCATCTTCAGGAGCCATGTATTGTGTCTCATGATCAGAATCGCCTCCACAGTGTTCTTCACGTGTAATAAGAGCCAAAGTCTCCTCATCATAGTCACTAGTGGATTCATATCCACCATCCTCAGTAGCAATCATCACACGCTGAGATTTGCATTCTCTCGCAAAATGTCCTCTTCCCTTACAACGACGACAAATAATATCACTGGTGTGCCCTGTTGATGCCATGGAAGAAGAAGAACTCTGTGCAGGCCCAATAGGTGTGCTCTTGGCAGATAATTGTGGTTGTGCCTGCTTCCTTGTATCACGGCTGGAGGTAACACCTGATGGAGGTGTCGGTGCAGTAGAATGTGTGGAAGTAGAGGATGCACGCGGTGTCCATGATGAAGGTCGACCTGCAGAAAAGTTAGTCCGCGCCAATGCTTGTCGATCCTGCACTTCACGTTCAGCTTTACAAGCAAGATGGAATAAACGAGTGATATTATTATAATCCTTATACTCTAGAATGGTCTGAATCTCTTTATTTAATCCATCCATAAAACGTGCAAGCATAGCTTCATTCTCCTCAACAGTACCACATCTAATCAGGCCAGTTTGTAATTGCTGATAATATTCTTCTACAAAAAAAATTTCCTTGTCTTAAGCGCTGTAGTTTTTGAAGTAATTCACGTTGATAATATGGTGGAACCCAACGAGTACGCATAGCAGTTTTCAAAGCAACCCAAGTAGTTGGAATATTATCCGGATGTAATCTACAATATTCAGACCACCACACACAAGCAAAACTAGTGAAAGCACAAAGAGCAGCAGCAACACGTCTCTCCTCGGGATATTTTAAACATGTAAAACGTTGTTCGGCTTCTAACTCCCAAGTAAGATATATATCAGGAACATATCTACCCTCAAATGGTGGAATATTCAATTTTAGTTTAGGGAGATGGTCATGATCGCGTACCTGAGGGTATGGTGCAGCCCTACCATTGCGATTATATGCATGTGGACGACCTGGTTGTTGTGGTGTTGGTTGTTGCATGTAGTTCTGATTTTGATCAACCTCTTCCTCGTAATCCCCCGCGTAATCGTCCTCCTCCTCAGCAGCAGCAGGAGCCACAGAAGTATCAACAGCAGCACCAACAGGTTGGCCAGGCAGAATAGGGATGCGGCTCGCTTTACGGAGGGCGATTTCGCGACGTGAAGGTGGTTGTTGTTGTTGTTGCAACGGTGCAGTAGGTGGAGGTAGACGCGCAAGCACTTCAACGAATTTGGCATCCAACTTGGTGTCAATTGACTTCTCAATGCCATCCATCCTCGCTAGTGCGTTGTCAAAACTGGTCATGACATCTGCTACCTGTTGACCCATCATTTGCTGAAATTTATCATGAAGCTCCTTGTTCGTCAAGTTCTCCCAGTCAATCTCGTCAACTTGTGATCCTGGCATGGTTAGCAGCAATAGAAACACATAAGAATATGAGCCAACAGACTACTAACAAGTGGTGGTGGTGGCGGGTGTCACAAATCCGACAAGCAAATCTCAATTTCTTTCCAGTTCTTACCCAACAACAGGAGGTGATCGGCAACCGTGGTAGTCAAAACTCTCAAAGCCTGGATAAAGCGATTACCAGGGAGAGTCAAACACATGATGTAGATGTATGTGGAGCTGGGAAGGATTATAATATGGTAGCAAAAAGGGTCAGCAATAATCAATTCAGGGATGCAAAGTTGAATAAACGCTCAACGACGATACTGTGCTGGTCCTAGGCTAGACCGTACTAGAGACGCGAGCCTAGAACACTAACAAAATCACGGCGCTGCATGTAATCAAGGGGAAAGCACACTCTGAATTTTTTTGGGCTCTTTTTTTTGCGCTCCTTTTTTTTTGCCGAAAATCACTATAATGGCGAGTGTCTCAAAACACTTCTCAAGTCAAACTAAGATGATAGGCACGGAATTTTTTTCGGAATCAGGGCAGCGACGACGAAAAAGTGCGGTAAAAAACAGTATGGTGGCATGTGTCTCAAAAGACTCAGAAAAGCCCAAAAATAGGATAGGGAAAAAATATTTTCACCTGTCAAAATTTTGGCCTAAAAACTGCCCGGGGGTCTCCAGACTTTTTTTTTCGAGACCTACTCAGGCAAGGAAACACGAAACCGAAACTAGATGGATCTCGAAAGCCAATCTAAAACGAAAAGAACTCGGATTGGTGATGGATATGTGGTGATAGAATATGGCAGCGATGGTGGTATATGGCAGCAGTGGTGGTATATGGATACGGATTGGTGGTGGTATATGGATACGGATCGGTGGTGGTATATGGCAGTAGCGATGAAGATGTTGCGGAGGCGGCGTGACAACTTATGCCCAGAACTCGAAACTCTAAAATCCTAGACGCTAAGACCAGCAACTTGACACGACGATGCAACCGCAAATTCAACTAAGCAAACACGGAAAAGATTATGCAATGGCTCAGACTGGTTCGGATATGATGAACTAACCCTAATTTTTTTTGGCTTTTTCGTGGACTGTAGGTATGAAGAACAGACTCGATCTAAACTATGAAAAACAGTAAAATCTCACCGAGCAACCTGGAAATCTGATACCACTTGATAGAGGCAAAGGTGTCCCGTCTTTCGATGAGATGGTGGCTATCGTTTGGATGAAGTTGACTTTGACGATCCGACTACGAACGTGCGTGGACGTCGCGCCTTAGCAATCGCTAAACCAACTCCGAGAGGTTATAGACCACGCTGGAGCACGATCAACCTGACCACGAAGGTCTGTTTCCTGCAGGCAAACGAAGAACAAGCAAGAAACTAAGATTGCAATCTGGATATTGTGAATATAAGAGGAAAGCTTTATTGATCAAGGTGGGGTTCTGTGACGCCTTTGTCTGGTCATTGAACACAAACGAAGTACGCGAAGTTGCAGCTATGGCGAACTTTTAATCTAAACAAAACCCAAAGTCTAAACGACGCCCTAACGACTGTATATATGGGGGAAAGAGGGGGGAATTTTGTGGCCCTTGGTGGAGGGGTCCGAAACCAACCCTAACTCTTGTTTCCCCACACATACGGACTCTAAAAACAGCCTATACTCAAGTATTTCGAAATTACATGGGCCTGGCCCAATAATAAGGTGACGCAGCACCTATAATAGCCTCTGAACGAAATTTATGAAGTGGCATCTTGTATATTTTGTCCAAGGCTTCACGCACTCATTATGGTGGCTTCAAAGTCCTGAAATCATCACTTGTAACTCCATTCTTGCTCCCCTTGCGCATGCCATCATCTCCATGCTTGATCTTGCTCCAATGTTCATCCTTCTTGTCCAAGCTAGGCCCTTCATTTGTAAGCAAAACAAATGTATCCAATTTAGGCAACATCATATTCTCATGAACATTAGAATCATTACCAAGAAATGACAGTACCTGGTAATTTAATTGGTGTGCGCGAGCTCTAGTAATTGGTCCTGTATATGTGTCAGTTGGAGCTGTGGGTGTAACCTTGTTAGTGATGTCCTCATCAGTCTTCACACAATGTCTTCTCTTGTCATAGTCTTCAATTTGATTATCTTCAAATACCACTATTGTCGTCAATGTCTCCATACATTTTTAGGGGTCATCTTCGGTAGGTAAACTGAATCAATGAGGGACTACTACCTGTGTTATCCTGCAATTCTCACAAACACATTAGTTCCTCAACCAAGTTTGTCGTCAATACTCCAAAACCAAATAGGGGTGGCACTAGATGCACTTACAAATATATCCATACACTAGAAACAAATGTATGAAATTAATAAGCATGATTGTTGTTATATCTGCACGTACATAAGAGACATGGAAGATGCACCTAGAAAGTATGGATGCTCTGATAGATGGTATGTATGCTCGTCTTTACACCTAGGGAACATGGCGAGAGGCTGAAGTTCCATAGAATGAAAGACGCACGTGTACATAAGAATCATGCTACCAAGAAATTATTATTATTTACATCTAGGAAGCATGTCAGCAGAGTCTAACTACATCAGTGCATATGAAGCATGGAATAATCGAATGTACAGAGGAAACTCCTCGGAAGCAAGCCAGTACAATAGCATGGAAAATGTAAATGACATAGAAGCATATTATATGATAAACAAAGGAAGCATAACTAGAATGTAAAAGAAGTATGGAAGCATGTACTCCAGTATACTGGAAGCATCAATTTTAAGCATCTTAGATAGTATTACAGTGTAGAAGTACTAGGGCTCGACCCCCTGATGCCTGGCGTGTGTAGTGGCGTACCTGCGATGTTGCCCGGGTCGCACCGGTGGAAAGGACGATGGGATAGGGAGGAGCAGGGGAGCGGATCTGGGTGGTGAGGTAAGTGTACTGCTCGACGACGAAGGAACAAGGATGCCGCTGGTGTGTAGCGAAATCAGAGAGGACGGGGCGGCCGGTGTGGTTCACGGCGAGCTCGATGGAGTTTCGTGCGAGGCGAGAGAAGGGGGGCTGGAATATGAGGTGGCTATGATGATCCACGACGAGATGAGAGGGCACAGGAGGTGAGAACGCGGCGAGGTCGAAGCGGACTGGCCGGCGATTGGCGGCGAGGTCGGGGTAGGCAGTGCGGTTGGCGGCGAGGTCGGGGAAGGTTCCCTGCTACGTGAGTAATTAGGGAGAGGATTACGCTCGGAGGGTGTGGTTAGCTCTTGGTCTATAAGTTTTTTTTTCACATGAAACAAAATTGTGACCGTGGGATTTAAAGGAAATCAATGGCAGTCGATAGGTCTGGCGATCGGCTTGTATCAGACTACGGATATAAAGTGTTTCCCTTCTTTCTACGTTTTTACTCCGCAGATTCCCATCGACGACGCCGCCTGTACGCCGCAGCTCCCCATCACCTTTTCCTCAGTTTGGATTTGTTAGGTTAGGGTTTGGGCGCGTTTTCTTAGGAATGTCATCGTGGCTACTTTATTGCATGGGTAGCTTTGTCTTTTTCCTCCACATACAAAACCCTAGAAATCACTCTTTTTTGTGCTCTTTCGCCCAGGTAGATATCGATAGGCTAATGACTCGGTCGGCCATCCCCATAAGTAAATTTACCGGAACGGGTATGTACTGGTGGACAACCCATCGTTCAAAAACATCAAGATTGGTGCAGCTGGACACGTATAAAAAAGAGAATTCTTTGGAATAGCAATATTGGGGAATATGAACTGACCATGTGTGTGTGTGTGTGAGAGAGAGAGAGTACCATGAGTGGAGAGTGGCCGGCGCATGCATGCATTGTCCCCACACATTGACATGCATTTTATTTCATACTTGTTTTTAAATGATTGATATGTTTTAAACCAAATATCCATTTTAGAAACTTTGTATATATTTGAAACCATGATGAAAAGACCTTTAGATCAAGATCAAACTTGATAATCTAAACTATTTTTTTATTTTATATATTTCCATTATCTTTAAAATCATTTTCATTAAACATAAGATTGTTCCGCTATTTTATAAATGTTTTTGACTGTTTTGCTAATTTCAAAAATTTATTTCACACATTTAAAAAGAACTAATTTCACTCATTTTCAAACATTGATTTCACTGTTTGTTAAACACATATTTCACTCATTTGAGAAAACATATTTCACTCGTTTGCAAAAGATGGATTTAGGCCCATTCAAAATGATTTCAATCGTCCAAAATTTATTTCACACATTCCAGAAAGCTGATTTCACTATTTTCATCAAAACATTCGATTTCACTCATTTGATACGACTCATTTCGGTCGGTTCAATTGAAAAAAATACATGCTTCAATAATTTTCAAAAGCTAATTTCACACATTTGAAAATAAAAAAAATATTGTTTCAAGAAGCTGGTATATGTCAAGAAAAATAAACTTAAATTATTTCATAAAACTAACTTTACTCATTTGATTTCACTCGTATTCTCACCTCATGCCAACATCTCTCGCTCATGTTCTCCTCCAACCACCGCATCTCTCTACCCACCACATCTCGCCGTTGTGGCAGAATCCAGCGACGCAGGGCAAGTCACGCAACCACTCTTTATTCGAGCGATGTTGCAAATGGAGGCCATGGCTGCTTGCAACCCGGGGAAGCCATGGTCGTCCATCTCCTCACCCCCTTCCCTCGACGAGGTCAAGCGCTTGTAACCCGCGAGGCTCGAGATAGCGAAGGATATAGGTCTAACTGTACAAATCATGCACCTATCTCCCACAAGGCGAGTGACATGGGCCAGCCCAACTATGGGAGCAACAACGCATGAGCGACAACCGAATACTACAGATTGTTTTTTTATGTTCCCTCTTTTTCTTCATGATTTTTCTTCTTCATTTATATTTTTTTCTTTATTATCATTTTTTATAAATATTAGTTTTTTAAATACATGTTTTCAAAACTTGTGTTTTTATACTTTTTGAATATTGTAATTTTTTATCATTTTTAATCTATGAATATTATCTAAATTCACGAACATTTAATTTATGTAGATTTTTCAAAATTTCTGTGAATATTTCTTAAAATTTACATTTTTTGAATATTTTCTTAAAAATGTCCTGCAAAATAGACGATCAGAACAAAAAAAAAGGGATGAAAAATCGACTAAAATAAAAAGGCACTGAAAACCATACACGCATGAAGCGCTAGATGTGCAGCTGGCCCACAACGGATTATAAGAGTTATTCTACTCATAAAGCGTGGAATAGGAGCTCCCAAGAAACAAAACCCCGACCCTAAAATAAACAAAAGCCCAATTCATGAACCGGGAAAAATAATGGAATGGGCCTTCCTGGTCTTACAGGCTGTATTATTGGTCCTGCACTTTTAATTTTGCACCGTAGCAACTTTGTTTTTGTGGGGAGTAATGTAACAACTTCTAAGCTAATGTATCACCCTCTTATTTTTCATCATGAATATAAAGGTAGAGATATACATGTGAATGAAAATACCCTACAATTTGCTTGTCATTAATCACAGACAATTGTTACCTTTATGGATATACTACCTCCGTCTCAAAATATAAGACGGTTTTGTAGCCGTCTCAAAATATAAGACAGTTTTGCAGGCTCTACAAAACCGTCTTATATTTTGAGACGGAGGTGTATGGTTCCTTCTATGCTTTGGCGATATTTGTATGCATATTTTACAATTAGCCATATGACCTCTTTGGGTTTACTAGTACTAACTTTTTGGTATGCCTTTTTTTTTTTTGGAAATTTGGCACATCTGCTTGAAAATAAAACCTTTTAATTACCAAGGCATGGCATTTATGACATTTATTTCTACTTTTTTGTTTTATCCTTGTAACAATGTTTCTTAAGTCCCCATAAAAGAAACATTACAATTTATTTCTCTTTTCCGAAAGAAAAAAATCTCACTCTCCCAACGATACAGTATCTGTCTGATGGTTGGGGTTCAGATCCAGCCATCGTTATTTGCCTTCTCTGCGGTAATGTTTAGGACACTTGATTTGGGGAAAACTAAAGCAGTGGATCAGAGCAATGTTCCTTTGTCTGTCACATTGTGTTTATGAAAGATCTATGTGCTTATGGAGGTCGACTCGTCGGTGAACTCATCGTCTGATCCTTCGACGCCCAGCCAGCCACTCGCCTTTGTGGATCGTGGAGGTTCCGATCTTGCGGTTACCGACCCGCACGTGGTCGCGGGAAAGGTGATGACTGTGCGTGAGAAGGTTGATGAGATTCTCTTTCAAGTTGAGCTTCACAGCTTGCTCGCACGTTTGGAGAGGGTTAGCCCTGGATCTGGAAAGAAGATTGTGGAGAAGGCCCTTAGAAGCAAAACAAAGAAGAGTGACGCCATGGAAAAGGCGTCTGCAGCTGCTTGATGATTCCTTGGATTCTCGTGGTGCCTGTGGTCTTCAATTCAACAGATTCTCTCGTCGGGCGTTTCTTTGCGATGTAGCAGTGTGGTGGTTGATGGTCGTTGTGTGTTGTGGGGATTGACGGGTGTTGCTAATCATGCGCTTATGTGGTTGCATGTTGTGTGAGTAGTCCATGTGACGGGTTTGTATTGGTTTTCGCCCGGTTTTCCGTTAATTAACTTGGCAATTCTCTTCTGCTTAATTAATCGATGAGGCAAATCTTTTGCCTCCGTTTCGAAAAAAAAAATCTATGTGCTCAGTTTTAGCTAGCCTTGCAAGTTCCAGTTGAAGCGTATATTGTAGCTTTGCAAGTGCTAAGAGCATCTCCCGTTCGGACCCCCAGGACGTCGAAAAAGCGCCGCCTGGGGCCGATCGGGCGTTAATTTCGGCGTGGGGGCGAATATTTTCCCAGCCGCTGAGCCCCAGGTCACCCCAGAGCGGCGAAACACTCATCCAAACTCGACGATTTCATTCAAATTTTTAAATAAAAAATCATGATTTAAAACTATATAAAACGACAACTACGCCTAGCACTACTGTCGTTGCTGCCGCCCGCCTTCTACATGTCGAGGAGCCTGTAGAACCGGGTGTAGTCGTCGCCGCCGTCGTTGTCGTCGTCGCCGCCGTCCCTGTTGCACCCCTGATGAGGGTCGCTGACGCGTGGAGGGTTGGACGGCCCGGGTGCCTCCTCGTCGTCGCTGTCGAGGATGACGACGCCGCCCTCCTCGCGTCCGCGTCACCGAGCGGCGATCTTGTCGAAGGCGCGGCGCTGGCGCTCCATCTGCTCGCGAACGTAGTCCTCCCTCGCCCACTTAAGGGCGGTCTCGTCATCGGCGGCCATGTCCGTGTGCTCCTTCTTGACGGGGAGCAATCCCGGCTAGGCCTTCGGCCCAACGAGGCAGTAGGAAGAAGGAGAGGGGTGGCCGCCCTTGTTGATGACGAGGGCGCCGCCGTGTACGGGGCGCCCAAGCGGCGTCTCCTACGGCTCCGGCTTGGCGGGGCGGAGCGCCGGCGAACCGGAGGAAAGAGACCCCGAGCCTGACAACGAGGAGGTCGCCCACTCCATTCGTCGCGGCGTCGAGGAACTACCGCGGCGGTGGGAGAAGGACGGGGCGCCGGCTACTCCAGGCGCGGCGTGTTGCCAAACTCGATGTGCTCGAGGACGGCTTCGAGGGTGCGGCCGGGCACGCCCCACCATTCGCGCCGCCCATCGGAGTTGAGACGGCCGCTGGGCCGGACGCCGTTTGTGGAGGCGACCTGGTCGGTGTGGCGACGGTCGAAGTACATCGTCCACAACGTGTGGCTGTCGGCGGCGTACCTCGGCTCATTCCGCTTCACCTCCGACAGCGAAGAACGGATATGCGCTATCTCGGCGCATCGTTCTCCACTAGTGGGCGCCGGGGGCACCGGGATGCCACCGGTGCTCAGCCTCCACGAGACTGGCACCCGCATGTCCGGGGGCGCCGGGTAGTCGGCCTCGTAGAGGAGGCGTGCCTCATCCTCAGGCAGATGGCATCGGCCGAAGCCGTTTAACGCTGCGTCGTCGTCTGGGTAATGCTCGTCCATTGCTCGTCGGCGGGGGGAGAGTGGGGGAGAGGGGTTCCGGTGGCGAGAGAGGGGCGAGAGGAGCGTCGGTGATGAGTAGTGGCGTTCACTGGCGAGGATGTCGGCTTTTATAGACGAGGATGGGCGGTGAGAGGCTGCCCGCCGGGTGCCGCGTGGCTGGAGCGTGCGGGACGCGCGTCCCTGCGGCTTCACGGCGCCGCCCGTGAGGCATCAACCGAAGGCTGATCGGCGCGGCAGCCTTGGCATTGATTCCCGCGGGAGGCGATGAGGACGACGAAGGCGACGATTCGCTGACTCGACGGGCCCATTCCCGTTCGCGCCAAAATATGTTTCCCCGGTGCCCCAGGCGCCCCAGCGCGCCAGGTTCGGCCTGGGTCCGCCGGCGTCAACATCGGCCCGAATCGGCGAAAATTGGGCTTCTGGGGCACGGCTGGGCCAAATCTTCGATGCTGGCAACAAAAAAGGGGTCTGGGGGCCTGTTGGGGGCGCGGGTGGAGATGCTCTAATCATTTTGGTTTTAACTTGATATTGCACTCTTGATAACCAATTTACAAAATGGCAAACCTCTGGAACCACTGTATTTGCGCAACTGTGTTTTCTGTTGCTATCGGTTTACCCCCTCTCTTGCTTACTAATAATATCATAATACCAAGAATCTTGATTCAGCAAGGATTTCTCTTGGACTCCTTATCTCCTTTTATCCTCAGGCAATGAAGGAACTTGTGCTCCATTGTATGTTTGGTATGATGCCACAGGTCGCTCCAAAAGATTTAAGAGACTTATTTTCAGGTAATGCTAGTACTGTGTTACCATATTGTTGAGACAGTTAGTGTGACAAGTGTATATGGTGAATGCAAGAAGGCCTGAGAGTGGATATATTTTTTTAGAAAAGGAGGATATACCCCCGGTATCCGCATCTCGACAATGCATGCATCCATTTTATTAATTATTCATAAAGACCTTACAAAGTAATACAACGGTAAGTCTGAAGCCACCTTCTTGGCATCACTTGTCGCTACTTGATGAATGCGTGTCGAATGTCAGAGCCTAATACCAAACAAACATCACACCAAAACCTAACATCTAAAAATGGATGCCCAGCCAAGCCACAACACCAGAACTGGGCCACATACTGGTCCGGCACACTCTCAGAGGCCGCCGCCGCCTTCCACCGATCAATCGTCAGAGCGGGTACTGACGCATCGATCTTGTCAGGCCTGCCGTCGAGGCCACCATGACATCACACAACGCCACCGTCCTGCAAGTATCCATCCACACGCGCCCGCTGCCAAAACTCTACGACGTCATGCCGCCGGGATCCGCCGTCGGCCTCGCGCTAGATGTAACACCGCTCCTCCTCTTGTCCCCTCAAGCTAGCACTTGCCCCAAAATGATGCCCCAAGAAGGAAAACGACACCGAAGGCGTCGTCATCGTTCGATCCGATAGACTCAGATCTAGGGTTTCCCCCGAAACAACCCGATCGAGTTGACGTGACCTGCAACGACAATGCCTCGAGAAGGAAACGACGTCAGAGACGCCGCCATCGTCCGCCAAGAGCGCAATCAAGTGCGGTTTTCATCGGAAGCCACGTCGCCCCAATCTTTTGGCTGGCTGGAACCGTGCAGAGCTTTTCCATGAAGACCTATGTCGCCGCCGGTACTCCGGCGGAGATCCTCCATCTCTTTATCGGAGCCCTCATAGCACCGCCAGCCATTCACATGAAGAATCGACGACAGATCTGGGTGGGATCTAGATCGACGGCCGCCGCCATGCCCACCATCGCCAGCACCACCAGCCATGGGGGCGTTGGCTGCCGCCGCACGGCCAGCGAGCCGCCCTAGCCTCGGCGCGAAGCCCCCAACCCGAGGTGCCCCAGCCACCTCGAGGGGTTGCCGCCGCCTCCTCCTGCCTCAGCGCCTTGGCACCGTGCACCACCGCCACCGCGGCCAACGCCGGCGGCAATAGCGGCATGGTCTTTCGCTCTGGGCTGGGGGGCTTGTGGCGTCGGTATCTAATCCCCCTGGCGCCACCCTAGGGTGTCGGCGCGAGGGTCAGGCTAAAAATGGGAGCGAACCTAGTGGTGTCCGAATATCATAGTATGAACAAATGGAGTTCTGGAGTAATGCTAACATTTTCCAACTGCCAACAAGACTGAGCATTGCCATTGCGGCGGCGGCGGCTCTGCGCGAAGCGGCACGGACCAGAGCTAGGTACACCTGGACTAACAAACAATCACAACCGGTCCGTAGCGTGTTGGATCGGGTTTTCTTTACGCCCGAATGGGAGGTTCTTTTCCCTTTATGTTCACTCGTTGCAGAGACGCGCATCGGATCGGACCACGTGCCATTGATCTTTTCCTCAGGGGAGGACTCCATTCGTCAAAGTCCTAGATTCTACTTCGAAACAACATGGTTTGAAACGGAGGGATTTGCCCAAATGGTGGTAGATCGATGGGGGTTGATCTGTGCCCATTTGGGTCCACAACGCAGGCCAGCAGAGTTCTAGAACATGGTTGCGGGCAAGCTTCGTGCCTTCCTTCGAGGATGGGGAGCGAATCACGGTAGTGAATCCAAGAAGGAACGCGCTAGAATTGTGGATGAAATCTCCATGTTAGATATGGAGGCAGATCATCGTCCTTTTTCAGAGGCTGAGTGGGCCCATAGGTATGCCTTGGAAAACCAAGTCATTGCGATTCTGCGTGCTGAGGAGGAGTATTGGCGACGCAGGGGCGGAGTAAAATGGGTTACGAAAGGCGACACAAACACCGACTACTTCCATGCTTATGCTAATGGGATGAAGCGGAAATGCTCCATCCTGCGTCTCCAATCCGACAGTGGCCTCCTGTTGACCTAGGTGCAAATTGTGGCCCATATCTACGAGTTTTTCATAGGCCTTTTGGGGACGGCTCACGAAAAACCCCTTTGTTTACGTGACGATCTGTGGGATCAAGCGGAACGGGTCTCTCAGGAGGAGAATGATAGGCTTGCGCTGTCTTTCCTGCCGGAGGAGAGAGACAAGGCCGTGGCCGACATGAAAACAGACATGGCGCCCGGGCCGGATGGGTGGCCTGTCGAGTTTTTCAAGCGTTTCTGGCTTTGCCTTAAGCATCTGTTTTATGCTATTGTTAACGGCTTTGCACTGGGCACGGTGGACTTATCTCGCCTTAATTATGGAGCTGTTAGCTTAATTCCTAAGGTGAAAGGGGCGGACAACATCAAACTGTTTAGACCTATCACCAATGCCTTTTAAAATTTGTGCGAAGGCATATGCCTCGCGCTTGGCACCGATCGCCCAGCGCGTCATTAGTTCTAGTCAGACAGGTTTCCTCAAACACCGGAACATCCTGGAGGGACCGACCGCGCTGCTAGAAATAGTGCATGAGTTAAAACGTATCAAGGCACAGGGAGTGCTCCTCAAATTAGATTTCGAGAAAGCATATGATCGCGTGAACTGGGAGTTTGTGCGAGAGGTCTTCCTCAAAAAGGGTTTTGAGGCGGGTTTTGTGCACCGTATCATGCATCTCGTGTGTAGTGGGCACACGCCTGTCACTATAAATGGCACAATGGGCAGTTTTTTCCGCAACAAACATGGTCTCCGACAGGGAGACCCAAGCTCACCTCTGATTTTCAATTTTTTTGCGGATGCCTTGGCGGCCAAGATTAACAAAGCGTGTGCAGCAGGCCACATTAATGGGTTGGTCCCTCACCTAATCCCTGGTGGGGTGACTCATCTACAATACGCGGATGATACAATGCTCATGTTCGAGCCCAACGACCACAGCATTGCAACAATCAAGTTACTACTGCTCGCATTTGAGATCTTGTCGGGGCTCAAGATCAATTTCTTGAAGAGCGAAGTGATCACCATCGGGATGGATGATCTTAAAAGCTCCAGGATCGCCAACCTACTTAATTGTAAGCTAGGGAGCTTCCCGATTAAGTACCTTGGCCTTCCGATTTCGTCCAGGAAACTAACCATTGTGGAGCGGGAAACTTTGTATGGCAAAGTCGCCAACCGGGAGAGCCCATGAGGGGCCGGTTTATGTCCTCGGCGGCGCGGCTGATTCTTACTAACTCGAGTCAATCTTCCCTCCCACTCTTCATAATGGGGATGTTCCTTCTTGCGGATGGGGTGCATGCTAGACTAGATACCCCGCGCTCTCAGTTCTTTTGGGAAGGAACCGGGAACAAATGCAAATATCACCTAGTGAAATGGGCTGCAGTATGTAGACCTAAAAAATTCGGTGGCTTGGGTATCACGAACTCTAAGCTCATGAATGTGGCCTTGCTCACTAAGTGGTGGTGGCGCCTTGCCCAAAATGAGTGGGGACTCTGGGAGGACATCCTACGGTCCAAATACTTTCCGGATGGAAATCTATTCAAGGCAAAAACCAGCGGCTCAACTTTTTGGAACGGGATCCAAGCAGTATGATCGACTTTTTCGGTTGGGACGCAGTTCAGTGCCAATGATGGCAAGTCCACACGGTTTTGGCTTGATAGTTAGTTGGGCCATGAACCGCTTTGGCAATCGCATCCGGACCTATATCAACTGGCCACGGACACCAACATCATGGTAGCTGATGCTCTTAGAGTCCATCCGCCCGCGATATCCTTCATTAGGACTCTAGGAACGGTGGAGGCCGCTAGGTGGGATACGTTGACGGCTGACATTGTTGGCCGACATCGTAATAGTGGAGCGGACACTATAACGTGGAAGCTTACTTCCTCCAAGAAATTTACGGTCAAGTCTCTTTATGACATATTGACCGAGGGCACTACGCTAGACATAGCTAGGGGGCTGTGGAAGGCCGGTATTCCTCTCAAAATTAAGATATTTATGTGGCAAATGTTCCGCAAGCGCTTACCATCGGACAATGTGGCCAAACGTAACGGGTCGGCGGATGGAACGTGCACCACTTGCGGCTTAGGGGAAAACGCAAATCATGTATTCTTTGGATGTGCGCTAGCTAGATTCGCGTGGAATGCGGTTAGGGATGTTTTTAAACAAAACTGAAACCCACAATCTAGCGATGACCTTCTCACAATCCTTTCGGCGCAAAGAGGGGCCAATGCAAGAATAGTTTAGAGATGCGTTGGGGCGCTGCTTTGGTCTTTTTGGTCGGTCTGGAACAAAATTACGATTGAACGTAAGTTCCCGGCTCACCCGGCTGATATCATCCTCAAATGTCACATTTTTCTTCAGGTTTGGGCGTCGTTGGGGAACCGCGTGACGAAGATCGCATGAACGAGATTATGGAGCAGATCAAGACGACTATGGTGAAGACGCGACACGGTGGGATGACTGCCTGAGGCTTTTGCATTGCTATCTTTACATCTTCTTGCTGCTCCGCTTTAGTGACCACGGACCATAGTTCGCTTTATCTTAGCTGTATCCTGGGCGTGGTTCCCGTAGACTTGCTGTTTTTCTTAGTTTGTAAGACTTTAATTTATGTTGTGGATGCTGCCTTGTGGCTTTATTAATTTAAAGCCGGACGCTTCTAGCGTCTTCGTTCCAAAAAATAATAATTTATTTTACTTTGCCTATGTGATAAATATACATACGATTATTATGAATTTGGAGGTTGCTCTTACTAGAACCTTGAAACAATTGTTTTGTCAAAGTGTTGGGAATTAACAAAGTATGATTCACAGTTTTTTGTCACACACCTTCTTTGGCTACACTCTAGGGCTGCTATACGTCTTCGTGATCGTCAATAGACATAACAGATACTAAAAACAAGGGGAAGGGGAAATAGTTGTTCTCGTAAGATGTGTATATCATCAATTGGTCCATACCTCGTATGTCAGCGAGATCTTTGATTTTAAGTTGATTACCTGATATGCCTCTTGTTTTTCAATACTGCCTGCCAATGATTGATTGAACAAAAACTATTTTACTTTTAGTAATACTCTATCCTGGTGAGAGGAATCATAGTATAAATGGAGACTTTTTCTAAAAACTCCAAACGGCATAAAAAAGGTATGATATACTCCCAAAATCAAATGAAGGAACGCGTTCTTAAGTATTATAATTTATACGTGTACTTGAATGTCAAAGGATATAGATGAAAATGTTAAGATAGATTAATGAATTCCTGTGTACAGAAATAAATGAATTCCTATTCTCCAAGTAACTTGTGGGTGTGGTACTCCTCACTTGAATAAGTTGTTTCCTCAAAAATTGGAGTTGAATGATTAGAGTCAATGCCTTCTTAATTGGACAGTTTAATTAAGTTCGTAATCAAAATGTGCTCATGAAGATTAGATTTGATATGATCTTCCTTCAGTAATGTGCAGTTAACAAAAAACAATTAAACCAATCACCATGTTGATGCTCAGTTGTTGACTATGATTTTCTTTCTGACAAAAACATCTCTTGTTGTTTATTCCTCGTTGCAGACTTACAGTATATATGTCTTCTTGACGAGTTGACTTCTTGCAGGCCAAATGGCGAGCTGGCAAACTTTGTGTATAAAATGATGGCCGCACCTGCAAATTATGCCCATTTGGGGTTTTAAAAACTTCAGTCATCCGAAGAACCACACCACTCGAACAAATCAAGCACTAATTAAGCGCACCTGCTCTGGTGCATGAATTTCCCCCCATAACCCCATGAAATAAACAGTTCCTTTCAACTTCAGGTGCAGGCCATGGCCGGCCAAACAGAGCCATTGTTCATCGAGGGAGGCAGCAATTGTCAACCTGCAGATGGCCAATCAAAGATATATTTTGCCGGGCATTGACAAACTCCTCTCTCTCGATGAGCAGAACGTGGCTGCCAATGATATATACACTGATCACTGATGGTACGTACGAAGTGCCATCGTTCCTAACCAGAGGAAACGTGTGCTAGACTACCAGTGAGTCCCTAGTCAATCTTTTCTACTTGGATCGGTCATAAATTCACAGAGAAAACTTGCGCGTACCAAGCGGAATGTTTCTGGTCGTCATCGTCGTGATCGCGCGGGATTTGATCTGATCGGACACTAGATCTTGCTGGATCTGCGGATGATGAGGTCGAGCTACAGCTCGTCTAAATCCACAGTAGAATATGAAGGACGAACTGCTGCTCGTCAACACAGGATCGGCTTACACGATTAGACCGTCGTTGTTTTCCGTGGATCGGGAGTCAGAGGATCGACACGGGCAGGTTTCATTGGCTAACTAATCGATCGGTGTCACTCACGCATGATCCTTGACACCTAACGAGATCTCTCTCGCACAGTTCCATTCATCCTCTCGCTGCAAGTTTCTTAGCACGATATCTGTATGGAATCTCGGATGCGTCCGACATGTAATGTAATCTATCGGTGGTCAGTCCCTGCTGGCGGCTGGACTGCTTCTTGTGCCGTTAAAGATCGGGAGGGTGACATTTCGCAATTTCCATGTTCCCTAGCCCCTGTTTTGCTCCCCTCCAGACTCCAGAGGCACCAGGCGCCGCTACCACTACCACTCCGTAACTACGATGTGCACACGAAAAATTCAGTTTCAAATTCAATCTCACTTGGAAGCTATGAAGAAAACAAATTCAGCAACCAAAAAATGAACATGTGAAAGCGCGAAATTGATGCTGAATTTATGTTTTTTTTTCTAGCTCCCAAGTGGAACTTTTTTTTTCGATAAAGGGCTTTTCATTGAATTGAAATATCGAGTTGATACAACCGCATCAAAGATCACCCGGCCTCTGCATAGCTAGATGCACACAGCCAAAGATTCAAAGTACTAAAAGTCATAATAAAGAGGCAAAACTGCCAGCAGATGCGAAAAATAATAAAAGAGGCCTATGATGATGCCGGTCCTATCCGAATGTCACACCGCCATTCATGGGGGTAAAAAATATCCCTGGCCGAGCACTCCAACCGGGTAGAAGCCATCATAAAAAAGTCTCTATCCTCCGGCCTCTGCAGGATAGACCACATACGGAGCCATCGCGAGCATATATGAATTACCTGCATAGGAGATGAAACACTTTTATGATTAAAAACAATATCATTCCTAGTGAGCCACAACGCCCAACATAAGGCAGCCACCCCCACTAGAATGTGCTTAGATAATTGTTTATCTATTCCCCTCAACCAATTGCCGAACATATTCCGCACGCTGCGTGGAGGATATAGATTCGAAGCAATTTGGACTATTGCCCATACCGATCCAGCAAACCTGCAATCAAAAAATAGGTGTGTAATGGATTCATCATGATTGCAGAAAACACATTTTTTGCAACCTTGCCAGTTTCGTCGAGCTAAATTGTCCCTAGTTAAGATAACTCCTTTGTTGAGAAATCATAGGAAGATTTTCACTTTTAAAGGAATCTTAAACTTCCACAATTTTCTATTATCCGATGGAACCTCGTTATGAACCAATGCATCATACATGGATTTAACCGAAAATCTTCCATTCTGATGCAGGTTCCATTTAAAGATGTCCGATTCAGCCGACAATTGGACAGCTCCCAAACGAGTCAGCAAATCGTGCCATGCGGTCAGACGAGGTCCAGAAATCGTTCTGCGAAAAGAAATATCCGGGTTTTCTTGTCCCAATACCCGCTTAATCGTGACAAACTTATGTCTAACTATCCGATATAAGCTTGGGTATTGCACATTTAAAGGAGTGGTCCCGAGCCAGGTGTCTTCGCAGAATCGAATCTGGGAGCCGTCCCTAACCGAGAAAGTGCCAAATTGGAAAAAGAATTCTCTAGCTTTCATAACCCCACTCCAAAAATGAGAGTCACCTGGTTTCCAGTAGACCTGGGAGATTGCTTTAGAACCAACATATTTATTACGAATGATCTCCTGCCAAACACCATCCTCAGTGAGTAATCTGTATACCCATTTGCTGAGCAATGCAATGTTTTTGATCTCAAGATCCTGGATTCCGAGTCCCCCTTGGCTTTTAGACGACATAATATATTCCACCTAGCCAAGCGATATTTCTTTGTTTCATTGTCACTCTGCCAAAAGAACCTTGATCTAAAATAATCAAGGCGTTGGAGAACACTTTTTGGCAGATGAAAGAAAGATAGCATGTAAAGGACCATATTGGTAAGAACCGAGTTGATCAGAACTAGTCGCCCCCATAGGACAGGAGTTTGGCCTTCCAGCTCGCCAACCGTTTCTCCAGTCTCTCTTCAACATGTTTTCATTCAGTGATTGTCAAACGCCGATAATGAATAGGAATACCTAGATATCGAATTGGAAATTGTCCTAGTTGGCATCCAAATATATCAGCATATTCTTGTGAATTTTCTGTGGCTTCGCCAAAGCAGAAGAGTTCACTCTATGAAAATTTATCTTAAGGCCAGAAAGATCCTCAAAAGCACATAATAACAATTTGAGGTTTCTAGCCTTTTCTAGGTCGTGATCCAAAAACAAAATGGTGTCATCCGCATACTGTAAGATTGACAGGCCTCCTTCTACTAGATGAGGAATGACCCCGGTGATTTGACCAGCTAGCTTGGCCCTCTCAATAAGAGTAGCTAGCATATCAGCCACGATATTGAAAAGGATAGGTGATGCGGGGTCGCCTTGACGTAGCCCCTTCCTAGTCTGGAAGTAATTGCCTACGTCATCGTTCACCTTGATAGCCACGCTACCTCCAGACACAAAGTTCTCAACCCATCAGCACCAAGTATCGGAAAACCCTTTCATACGAAGAGTTTGTAGCAAAAAGGCCACTTCACCTTATCATAAGCTTTCTCGAAGTCAATCTGAAAGATGACCCCATTCAACTTTTTACGGTGGAGCTCATGAAAAGTTTCATGTAGGAAAGCAACACCGTCTAAAATGTTCCGTCCTTGCATGAAAGCTGTTTGTGTTGGTTTGACTACATGGTCTGCGACCCCATTCAGTCGGTTGGTCGCGACCTTGGTGAAAATTTTAAAGCTCACGTTTAATAAGCAAATCGGTCTATATTGTTGAATCCGATTGGCATCCTTTATCTTTGGTAAAAGGATAATTTCCCCAAAATTGAGTCTGGAGATGTCTAGTCTATGAGCATGCAGTTCATTAAACAATTGAACCAAGTCAGACTTTAACATATCCCAAAAAAATTGATAAAACTCCGCCGGAAAACCATTCGGTCCCGGAGACTTGTTATGTTCCATTTGAAAAACCGCAGTCCGTATTTCCTCCTCAGTGAAAGCAGAGGTTAGGAATTCATTTTCCGCAGCGGAGACTTGCTGGATGTCATGACAAATAGACTCATCCATCTCCAGCGTAGTTTTCAAGGAAGGACCAAACAAGTCTTTATAGTATTTTGTAATAAAGTCCTTGAGCGGAGCGTCCCCCTCAATGCGACCCTCGTCCTGATCAAGGGTGAATATACGTTTCTTTCTATGTCTGCCATTGGCTAACATTTGAAAGTACTTCGTGTTATCATCCCCAAGTACCAACGAGTCGCACTTGCACCTTCGGTACCATTTAATTTCCTCTTCGCGTAAGAGACGGGCTAGCTGCTCATTGAGATGACTTTTTTGATCAATCTCAGCCGCAGAGAGAAGCCTCACCTCCGCGGTCTTATCTAAGGAGTCGATCAAGGCAGATAGTCGCAACTTCTCTTTCTTATAAATCCCAGCGGTGTGTTTAGCCAACCGCGGAGGAATTGGCGCAACGCACGAATGTGATTGTTCCAACGTTGAATTGGTGTGTCACCCCGGATTGGGCGTTGCCACACCTTTTTTGCCAATTCAGGGAAACCCTCTCTAGTGAGCCACCCCAGTTCAAATTTAAACTGACGGCGGTTCGTTGTGGGGGCTGCTTGACCAAAACCAGTAAGCAATGGAGCATGATCCGATAAGGCCTCAATTCTCTCCAAAGCCCGCACTGATGCTAATGGATATTTAAATTCCCAGTCGGTGGTGACTAGCACCCGATCAAGTTTTTCGAACGTTGGGATAGATCTATTATTGGCCCAGGTAAACTGGCGCCCCGAGAGAGAGAGTTCCCGCAAATCAAGACTGTCAATAACAGCATTAAAAAAAACGGCCATCGAGTGTCGAACCTATCATTGTTTTTATTCTGCTGATATCGCAAAATATTGAAGTCCCCCCCCCCCAAGTAGCATGGGATGAGGATTTTCTCTGCAGGTATTGACAAGTTCTTTGAGGAAGGCCGCTTTAAATTCATCTTGAGCAGCGCCATATACGGCAACCAAGCTCCAAATGAAATTATCGGACTTGTTTCTAAGGTGGAATTTAATGTGATACTCCCCCTTTGAAGTAGAAAGAAGTTCTAAGTAAATGGAGTGTATTCCTAAAAGAATACCTCCGGACCTCCCGGAAGGCGGTAGGATGTGCCATTCGTAATCTTTGCCACATGAAAAATGGTCCAGATCACGCGTTGGAAAGTCACGCTTACTACACTCAGAGATTGCCACGAAGTCGAGGGCATGATCCCTAACACAATCAAAAATATGTTTGTACTTAGCCAAGTCACCAAGACCTCTGCTATTCCAAAACATTCCTTTCATGGATAAACTTTATTACGTTTGGATACTTTGGTCTTCTTCTTAGGGCGACCCTTTTTACTACCAGAGTTAGACTTGTTCTTACGTACCGATGCAACGAGCTCGCAAAGCATCGTATCACGCATGGTATCTTCAAAGTCTACCTCTGTAGCATCCTTGATCAGATGAGAGAGGAGTCTGCCTTCAGGGTTGGCATCGGACTCCTCCTCCTCCTCATCTGATACTAGTGGATCCGCCGTCAGAAGCGTTCTAGGAGCAACCGTAAGCCGGTCGAACTCCATTTGCTTAAGAGCTTTAACTGAGAAATCTACTACTGCATCATTTCTACCTAATGAAATACCAAGGCTAGCAATATTTGAAGACATTTTGGCTTTATCAAAAGATAGAAATGATTTACAAGGAGACGTACCATCAAAGTCGAGGTTCCGCGATGCCGTTCTACGCATGGCCCTCTGCATGGAATCCTCATAAGTGGCGGAAGCCCCATCAGACCCCACAACATGGCGGCCGCTGCGTCTAGGCGGTGAAGAAAACTCCGAAGTAACCCGCATCCCAGAGGGCCGGAATGGTGGTGTAGACGGCTCCGGCGTAGCAGCGGGAGACCTAGAAAGCTGCAGCTCATCCTCCATGACAACGTTACTAGGAGCAACCTCCTCGTCCCGCGACGGCGACGCAGGGGACAGCGCCGGCTCCGGCGAAGCTGCGGGAGACCGAGAGAGCTGCAGGTCGTCCTCCATGACAGCGTTCGGAGGAGCAGCCTCCTCGTACTGCGACGGCGGCGCGGGAGACAACGCCCGAAGTGTCGCCATGGCCATATCGTGATCTGCACGCACCGCCGGGGAGAAAATCACACCCTGACGACCAGAAGACCGAGAGGAAGCCGATGTCGGTGTCGTCAGATGCTCCACAGCAGCCTCCGTCGGTGATCCCATCGCCAAGGGCGCCGCAGGCCTATCAACCCGTGTCCGAATTGCTGACACGGGCGAAGCAGCCGGTTGAGGTGATGGAGGCGCTGCAGAGCTGGCAAGTGAGGGAGGTTTCTGGGGCGGCACGAGCTCCGGTGCCGCTATTGGGTCCCCCGACGAAGGAGAAGTCCGCGTTGCCAAGCATGGAGGTGTACTGGTAGGTACGATCGTGGAAGAGGTGATCTGCATCGGAACCACTCCTCCCAAGGAAGATGATGTCGCCGTGTTAGTTGACGACGAAGACGCTTTCGGCCTCTTGCTCTTGTCATCAGCCCTTGAAGTGTCCTCTCGATCATGCTCCTTGTTGATGTCTACACACGCTTCTACTCTTGTAGACTATGTTGGGCCTCCAAGCGCAGAGGTTTGTAGGACAGCAGCAATTTCCCTCAAGTGGATGACCTAAGGTTTATCGAACTCAGGGAAGTAGAGGTTGAAGATGGTCTCTCTCAAGCAACCCTGCAACTAAGATACAAGAAGTCTCTTGTGTCCCCAACACACCTAATACAACTAGGAGTTGTATAGGTGCACTAGTTCGGCGAAGAGATGGTAAAATATGGATGATAGGAGTGGCAAAGCAAAGTAATATAAATCTGTAATAAAAAGTGCAGAAAGTAAACAAGTGGTAAACATGAGCACAAATGGTATTGCAATGGTGGAGACAAGGCCTAGGGATCATACTTTCACTAGTGGCAACTCCCAAAAACATTAACATAATCGAATCACATGATATTTCCCATAAAACATGCAATGGAGACGCACCCGGAGGTCATTCCTTCGTGGTCAAGAGAGGACGAGAATTATGTAGGGCTACAAAAGCACACCTCAAAGTTCGTAGTTCTCAATCTAAGGATTTCCCAATGTCACCGCGGCCATCCAAAAAGAGTCCCATAATCACCACAACATATCTAAAGGATAGTCAAAGACAAGCACCAAGAGACTCTCAATCTTCATGTTGGGGGTCGTAGCAGAAAATCAAAAATTTTCCTACGCATCACCAAGATCTATCTATGGAGTAATCTAGCAACGAGCATAAAGGGGAGTGCATCTACATACCCTTGTAGATCGCGAGCGGAAGCGTTCAAGAGAACGTGGATGATGGAGTCGTACTCGTCGTGATCCAAATCACCGATGATCCTAGCGCCGAACGGACGGCACCTCCGTGTTCAACACACGTACGGAGCGGGGACGTCTCCTCCTTCTTGATCCAGCAAGGGGGGAGGAGAGGTTGATGGAGATCCAGCAGCACGACGGCGTGGTGGTGGAAGTAGCGGGATTCCAGCAGGGCTTCGCCAAGCGCTGCGGGAGGAGGGAGATGTGTCACGGGAGGGAGAGGGAGGCGAGGGCTTGGGGTGCGGCTCCCATGCGCCTCCCCACTATATATAGGGGTGGAGGGGGCTGGTTTCTTGCCCTCCAAGTCCATTGGGGCGTTGGCAAAGGTGGGGGAAAGAAATCCCATCATTTCCTTTCCCCACCGATTGTTATCCCCCCTTTTTAGGGATCTTGATCTTATCCCTTCGGGATATGATCTTATTCCTTCTAAGGGGGGATCTTGGTGCGCCTTGACCAGGGGTGTGGGGCCTTGCCCCCACTACCCACGTTCATGTGGGTCCCCCCATGCAGGTGGGCCCCACTTCGGAACCTTGTAGAACCTTCCCGGTACAATACCGAAAAATCCCGAACATTTTCCGGTGGCCAAAATAGGACTTCCTATATATAAATCTTTACCTCCGGACCATTCCGGAACTCCTCGTGACGTCCGGGATCTCATCCGGGACTCCGAACAACTTTCGGGTTTCCGCATACTTATATCTCTACAACCCTAGCGTCACCGAACCTTAAGTGTGTAGACCCTACGGGTTCGGGAGACACGCAGACATGACCGAGACGACTCTCCGGTCAATAACCAACAGCGGGATCTGGATACCCATGTTGGCTCCCACATGCTCCACGATGATCTCATCGGATGAACCACGATGTCAAGGATTCAATCAACCCCGTATACAATTCCCTTTGTCTATCGGTACAGTACTTGCCCGAGATTCGATCGTCGGTATCCCGATACCTTGTTCAGTCTCGTTACCGGCAAGTCTCTTTACTTGTTCCGTAACACATCATCCCGTGATCAACTCCTTGATCACATTGTGCACATTATGATGATGTCCTACCGAGTGGGCCCAGAGATACCTCTCCGTCACACGGAGTGACAAATCCCAGTCTCGATTCATGCCAACCCAACAGACACTTTCGGAGATACCTGTAGTGCACCTTTATAGCCACCCAGTTACGTTGTGACGTTTGGTACACCCAAAGCATTCCTACGGTATCCGGGAGTTGCACAATCTCATGGTCTAAGGAAAATATACTTGACATTTAGAAAAGCTTTAGCATACGAACTACACGATCTGTGCTAGGCTTAGGATTGGGTCTTGTCCATCACATCATTCTCCTAATGATGTGATCCCGTTATCAACGACATCCAATGTCCATGGTCAGGAAACCGTGACCATCTGTTGATCAACGAGCTAGTCAACTAGAGGCTTACTAGGGACATGGTGTTTGTCTATGTATCCACACATGTATCTGAGTTTCCTATCAATACAATTCTAGCATGGATAATAAACAATCATCATGAACAAGGAAATATAATAATAACCAATTTATTATTGCCTCTAGGGCATATTTCCAACAGTCTCCCACTTGCACTAGAGTCAATAATCTAGTTCACATCGCCATGTGATTAACACCCACAGGTCACATCGCCATGTGACTAACATCCAAAGAGTTTACTAGAGTCAGTAATCTAGTTCACATCAATATGTGATTAACACTCAATGAGTTCTGGGTTTGATCATGTTATGCTTGTGAGAGAGGTTGTAGTCAACGGGTCTGCAACATTCAGATCCCTATGTACTTCGCAAAAACTTTATGTCATATCGTAGATCCTGCTACCACGTTCCACTTGGAGCTATTCCAAACTGTTGCTCCATTATACGTATCCGGTATCTCCACTCAGAGTTATCCGGATAGGTGTTAAGCTTGCATCGACGTAACTCTTTACGTCGAACTCTTTATCACCTCCATAACCGAGAAACATTTCCTTATTCCTCTAAGGATAATTTTGACCGCTATCTGGTGATCCACTCCTGGATCACCTTTGTACCCTCTTGCCAGACATTTGGCAAGGTACACATCAGGTGCGGTACTCAGCATGGCATATCGTATAGAGCCTATTACAAAAGCATAGGGGACGACCTTCGTCCTTCCTCTTTCTTCTGCTGCGGTCAAGCTTTGAGTCTTACTCAACTTCACACCTTACAACTCAGGCAAGAACTCCTTCTTTGACTGATCTATTTTGAACTCCTTCAAAATCATGTCAAAGGTGTGTGTTCTTTTGAAAGTATTATCAGGCGTCTTGATCTATCTGTATAGATCTTGATGCCCAATATGTAAGCAGCTTTATCTAGGTCTTCCTTTGAAAAACTCCTTTCAAACAACCCTTTACGCTTTCCAGAAATTCTACACCATTTCAGATCAACAATATGTCATTCACATATACTTATCAGAAATGTTGTAGTGCTCCCACTCACTTTATTGTAAATACAAGTTTCTAACAAACTTAGTATAAACCCAAAAACTTTGATCACTCCATCAAAGCGTATATTCCGACTCCGAGATGCTTGCTCTAGTCCATGGAAGGATCGCTGGAGCTAGCATACCTTTTAGCATCCTTAGGATCAACAAAACCTTTCTGATTGTATCACATACAACCTTTCCTTACGAAAACTGGTAAGAAAACTTGTTTTGACATCCATCTGCCAGATTTCATAAATGCAGCTTATGCTAACTTGATTCCGACGGACTTAAGCATTGCTACGGGTGAGAAAATCTCATCGTAGTCAACTCCTTGAACTTGTGGAAAACTCTTAGCCACAAGTCGATCTTCATAGACGGTGACATTACCGTCCACGTCCGTCTTAGTCTTAAAGATCCATTTGTCTCAATGGCTTGCCGATCATAGGGCAAGTCCACCAAAGTCCATACTTTGTTTTGATACATGGATCCTATCTCGGATTTATCGGCTTCTAACCATTTGTCGGAATATGGGCCCACCATCGCTTCTCCATAGTTCGTAGGTTCATTGTTTTCCAACAACATGACATCTAAGACAGGATCACCGTACCACTCAGGAGTAGTACTTATCCTTGTCGACCTACGAGGTTTGATAGCAACTTGATCCGAAACTTCATGATCACTATCATTAGTTTCCTCTTCAACAGTCGTAGGTTCCACAGAAACATCTTTCTGTGTTGCACCACTCTCCGGTTGAAGTGAGGGTTCGACAACCTCATCAAGTTCTATCTTCCTCCCACTCAAATCTTTCGAGAGAAACTCCTTCTCGAGAAAGGACCCGTTCTTAGCGACAAACATTTTTGTCCTTGGATCTGAGATAGAAGGTATACCCAACCGTTACCAGTGGGTATTCCATGAAGATGTATTTGTCCGCTTTGGGTTCGAGCTTTTCCCGGCTGAAGCCATAAGCATCGCAGCCCCAAACATTAAGAAAACGACAACTTTGGTTTCTTGCCAAACCATAGTTCATACGGCGTCGTCTCAACGGACTTAGATGGTGCCCTATATAAAGTGAATGCAGTTTTCTCTAATGCATAACCTCAAAATAATAGCGGTAGATCGGTAAGATACATCATAGATCGCACCATATCTCATAAGGTTCGATTACGATGTCTGGACACACCATTACGCTGTGGTGTTCCAGGTGGCTTCAACTGTGAAACATTTCCACAATGCCTTAAGTGATTGCCAAACTCATAATTCAAAAAATCTCCCCTCGATCAGATCGTAGGAACATGATCTTCTTGTTATGATGACTCTTAATCTTCACTCTGAAATTGCCTTGAACTTTTCAAACGCTTCAGACTTTTGCTTCATTGAGTAAATATACCCATATCTACTCAAATCGTCAGTGAAGATGAGAAAATAACGATATCCACCACACGCCTCAATTCTCATTGGATCACACACATCAGTATGTATGATTTCCAACAAGTCACTTGCCCGTTTTATTTTACCTGAAAACGGGATCTTAGTCATCCTGCCCAAGAGGCATGGCTCGCATGTGTCAAGCGATTCAAAATCAAGTGACTCCAAACATCCATCAGCATGGAGTTTCTTCATGCATTTTATGCCAAAATGACCTAAGCGGCAGTGCCACAAGAAAGTGGTACTATCATTATTAACTCTACATCTTTTGGCATTAATATTATCATCATGTGTATTACTATGATCGAGATTCAACAAACCATTGGGTGCATGACCATAAAGGTATTATTCATGTAAACAGAATAACCATTATTCTCTGACTTAAATGAATAACCGTATTGCAATGAACATGATCTAATCATATTCATGCTCAACGTAGACACCCGATAATATTTATCTAGGTTCAACACTAATCTTGAAAATAGAGGGAGTGTGCGATGGTGATCTTATCAACCTTGGAAACACTTCCAATACACATCGTCACCTCGCCCTTAGCTAGTCTCCGTTCAGTCCGTAGCTTTTGCTTCAAGTCACTAATAATAGCAACTGAACCGGTATCCAATACCCAGGTGCTACAAGGAGTACTAGTAAGGTACACATCAATAACAATATACTTTGTTGAAGTTTCCAGCTATCATATCTACCATGTATTTGGGGTAGTTCCGCTATCATGTGACCGTTCCCCGTACAATAGAAGCACTTAGTCTCGAGGTTTGGGTTTAACCATGGGTTCCTTCATCAGAGCGACAACTGGTTTGCCATCCATGAAGTTTCCCTTCCAGCCCTTGCCCTTTTGAAACCAGTGGTCTTGTTAAACCATCAACACTTGATGCTCCTTCTTGATTTCTACTTTCGCGGTCTTAAGAACCGCTAATAGCTCTGGGATCATCTCCATCCTTTGCATGTCATAGTTCATCACGAAGTTCTAGTAGCTTGGTGATAGTGTCTAGAGAATTCTGTCAACCACTATCTCACCTGGAAGATTAACTCCCACTTGGTTCAAGTGATTTTAGCACCCAGACATTCTGAGCACATGCTCACTAGTTGAGCTATTCTCCTCCATCTTTTTGGCAAAGGAACTTGTCAGAGGTCTCATACCTCTCAACACGGGCGTGAGCCTGAAATCCCAATTTCAGCTCTTAGAACATCTCATATGTTCCATGGCGTTCAAAACGTCATTGGAATCCCGATTCTAAGCCGTAAAGAATGGTGCACTAAACTATCAAGTAGTCATCAGGACGTGTCTCTCAGGTGTTCACAACATCCACAGACAACGTTGTAGGGGTTTGCACATCGAGTGGTGCATCAAAGACGTAAGCTTTCTGTGCAGCAGTGAGGACACTCCTCGGACTACGGACCTAGTCCGCATCCTTGCTTACAATATCTTTCAACTTAGTCTTTCTCTAGGATCCTATTAAACAGGGAGCTACAACGCAGTTATTGGTCTACAACATAATTTGCGAAGACAACTTAGACTATTGTTCATGACAATGAAGTTCATCTAATGAACTCCCACTCAGATAGACATCTCTCTAGTCATCTAAGTGATACATGATCCGAATCGACTAGGCCGTGTCCGATCATCACGTGAGACGGACTAGTCATCAACGGTGAACATCTTCATGTTGATCGTATCTTCTATACGACTCATGTTCGACCTTTCGGTCTTCCGTGTTCCGAGGCCATGTCTGTACATGCTAGGCTCGTCAAGTCAACCCTAAGTGTATCGCGTGTGTAAATCTGGCTTACACCCGTTGTATGCGAACGTTAGAACTTATCACACCCGATCATCACGTGGTGCTTCGGAACAACGAACCTTAGCAACGGTGCACAGTTAGGGGGAACACAATTCTTGAAATTTTAGTGAGAGATCATCTTATTCACTACCGTCGTTCTAAGCAAATAAGATGTAAAACATGATAAACATCACATGCAATCAAATAGTGACATGATATGGCCAATATCATCTTGCTCCTTTGATCTTCATCTTCGGGGCTCCATGATCATCATTGTCACCGGCATGACACCATGATCTCCATCATCATGATCTCCATCATCGTGTCTCCATGAAGTCGTCCAGCCAAACATTACTTCTACTACTATGGCTAACGTTTAGCAATAAAGTAAAGTAATTACATGGCGTTATTCAGTGACACGCAGGTCATACAATAAATAAGACAACTCCTATGGCTCCTGCCGGTTGTCATTCTCATCGACATGCAAGTCGTGATTCCTATTACAAGAACATGATCAATCTCATACATCACATATATATCATTCATCACATCCTTTTGGCCATATCACATCACACGGCACATGCTGCAAGAACAAGTTAGACGTCCTCTAATTGTTGTTGCAAGTTTTTACGTGGCTGCTATAGGTTTCTAGCAAGAACGTTTCTTACCTACGCCAAAACCACAACGTGATATGCCAATTTCTATTTACCCTTCATAAGGACCCTTTTCATCGAATCCGATCCGACTAAAGTGGGAGAGACAGACACCCGCTAGCCACCTTATGCAACTAGTGCATGTCAGTCGGTGGAACCTGTCACACGTAAGAGTACGTGTAAGGTCGGTCCGGGCCGCTTCATCCCACGATGCCGCCGAATCAAGATAAGACTAGTAACGGCAAGAGAATTGACATGATCTACGCCCACAACTACTTTGTGTTTTACTCGTGCAAGATGCTACGCATAGACCTAGCTCATGATGCCACTGTTGGGGATCGTAGCAGAAAATCAAAAAATTTCCTACGCATCACCAAGATCTATCTATGGAGTAATCTAGCAACGAGCATAAAGCGGAGTGCATCTACATACCCTTGTAGATCGCGAGCGGAAGCGTTCAAGAGAACGTGGATGATGGAGTCGTACTCGTCGTGATCCAAATCACCGATGATCCTAGCGCCGAACGGACGGCACCTCCGTGTTCAACACACGTACGGAGCGGGGACGTCTCCTCCTTCTTTATCCAGCAAGGGGGGAGGAGAGGTTGATGGAGATCCAGCAGCACGACGGCGTGGTGGTGGAAGTAGCGGGATTCCAGCAGGGCTTCGCCAAGCGCTGCGGGAGGAGGGAGATGTGTCACGGGAGGGAGAGGGAGGCGCCAGGGCTTGGGGTGCGGCTCCCATGCGCCTCCCCACTATATATAGGGGTGGAGGGGGCTGGTTTCTTGCCCTCCAAATCCATTGGGGCGTTGGCAAAGGTGGGGGAAAGAAATCCCATCATTTCCTTTCCCCACCGATTGTTATCCCCCCTTTTTAGGGATCTTGATCTTATCCCTTCGGGATATGATCTTATTCCTTCTAAGGGGGGATCTTGGTGCGCCTTGACCAGGGGTGTGGGGCCTTGCCCCCACTACCCACGTTCATGTGGGTCCCCCCATGCAGGTGGGCCCCACTTCGGAACCTTCTAGAACCTTCCCGGTACAATACCGAAAAATCCCGAACATTTTCCGGTGGCCAAAATAGGACTTCCTATATATAAATCTTTACCTCCGGACCATTCCGGAACTCCTCGTGACGTCCGGGATCTCATCCGGGACTCCGAACAACTTTCGGGTTTCCGCATACTTATATCTCTACAACCCTAGCGTCACCGAACCTTAAGTGTGTAGACCCTACGGGTTCGGGAGACACGCAGACATGACCGAGACGACTCTCCAGTCAATAACCAACAGCGGGATCTGGATACCCATGTTGGCTCCCACATGCTCCACGATGATCTCATTGGATGAACCACGATGTCAAGGATTCAATCAACCCCGTATACAATTCCCTTTGTCTATCGGTACAGTACTTGCCCGAGATTCGATCGTCGGTATCCCGATACCTTGTTCAGTCTCGTTACCGGCAAGTCTCTTTACTCGTTCCGTAACACATCATCCCGTGATCAACTCCTTGATCACATTGTGCACATTATGATGATGTCCTACCGAGTGGGCCCAGAGATACCTCTCCGTCACACGGAGTGACAAATCCCAGTCTCTATTCATGCCAACCCAACAGACACTTTCGGAGATACCTGTAGTGCACCTTTATAGCCACCCAGTTACGTTGTGACGTTTGGTACACCCAAAGCATTCCTACGGTATCCGGGAGTTGCACAATCTCATGGTCTAAGGAAAAGATACTTGACATTTAGAAAAGCTTTAGCATACGAACTACACGATCTGTGCTAGGCTTAGGATTGGGTCTTGTCCATCACATCATTCTCCTAATGATGTGATCCCGTTATCAACGACATCCAATGTCCATGGTCAGGAAACCGTGACCATCTGTTGATCAACGAGCTAGTCAACTAGAGGCTTACTAGGGACATGGTGTTTGTCTATGTATCCACACATGTATCTGAGTTTCCTATCAATACAATTCTAGCATGGATAATAAACAATTATCATGAACAAGGAAATATAATAATAACCAATTTATTATTGCCTCTAGGGCATATTTCCAACACTTCAATCAACACACAAGAGAGGAAATCACTCATGAAAATATTTTTCTAATCCATGTCCAATAGACCGCTGTCACCTTGGTCTCGGGGATTATACTAGATAAAGACAAGTGAGTACATCAATCCAATACATAGAGGAAGGGGAAATATCATGGGATCACCCTAGATTAACATAGCCTATGATCACAACGAAGATCACATCATGGGAGAGAGAATTGACCACATAGCTACTGGTAGAAACCTCAGCCCCGAGGAGGAACTACTCCCGCATCATGGAGGGAGGAAGCAACGTCGATGAAGATGAATCCGGGGGCACTTCCCCGTCCCGGCAGGGTGCCGGCACAGGAATTCTGGTCTCCCGAAGCTTGATGGCGATGGCGGCGGAGATCGGAATTGGGTCTGGAGAAAAGGGTTCCGGAATCAGGGTTTCCTCGACAGGTGTTAAATATATGCCAAAGGGGGTCGCCAGGGGAGCTAAGGGAGGCCCAGGCGCCCCCCCGGCGCGGCCTAGAGGGGGGCCGCGTGGCCAGGGCGCCTGGAGCCCTGGTGGCCCCCCTCCGGCCCTACTTTGGCCGCATGGAAGCTTCCGGAACGCTGATTTTTTATATATTTTTCCGGGAATTTTTCTGGCAGTTTACGTAATGGGAAAACCTGAAATACAAAAACAGCAAAAAACAGAAACTGGCTCTGGGGTGCACTGAGTTAATAGGTTAGTCCAAATATGATCAAAAGTGTATGGAAGTGCATAAATATCATAGCAATATCACACAAAAGAGGCATGGAGCAAGCAGAAATTATAGATACGTTTTGGACGTATCAACATCCCCAAGCTTAATTCCTGCTCGTCCTCGAGTAGGTAAATGATAACAAGCATAATTTCTGTGGTGACATGCTATTAACCATATAAGGACTTTTTACAGTCACATGACAAGTGCTTACTGAGACAATGAATCTGTAGTAGTTAAGTTGCCTCATGAGAAAATCACAAAGAACTGAAAGTTTTACAATATGATACTGAAACACTCAAAAGATTTGTAATGAGCATGGTGTGCAAATATGACAAAGTGGTACCTCGCTTGCCCCCTTTAGTGAAGCAAAACATAAATGCAGGGGCACCTCCAAGGTTTAAGTGACGACTAGATACAATGATTTCAGAATAAACGATATCATAATCATGCAAAAGACAATGGTACTTTGGGACAATGCACATTACACTCAGAATGACAATCATGCTCTCAATAGTTGGTGCTTTAAAGAAGGTGGAGACTCTCGAACCGTGGCTTGATGGCAAGGTTGAAAACCCGTGGTCGGAAACAAAAACTAAACATGTACCAGAGATCTTGGTTTTAAAAACAGAGGTAATAATTATTATTTTTAGATTATGCATGTTCCGTCAACGAATGCTAGCAGATAACTCAATTACTTCTCGAGCTGGACAAGTTTCGAGGAACGGCTCCCGAATGAGGACGATCACATCCTCTTAATATCCTTTGTTTATCACTGCCAAAGTTTTCTGATTTCTCATGAACAAAGCGTGAAGGAGGGTTTGTTTGTTATATTATTTTTGAGCCGGGCGCACTCTTTGCCAGTTCCTTCTCGTATTATAGGTTTGCACATTAGACATGCAATCCCGGGGTGAAGCTTGTCCAACTTAAAAAGATCATGAATTAACTACTACTTCCTCATGAACTAAAACAGAGGCACAAAAGAGAAATGCTTTTTAGAATAATTTCGAGATGGTACATGAAAGTCTTCGTTAGGAATGGCAGGTAAATACCATGTATAGGAAGGTATAGTGGACTCATATGGCATAACTGGTTTAAAGGATTTTCGATGCACAAGCAGTCAGTCCGCTCAGTACAGGCGAAGGTTAGCAATAGACTGGGAGCGACCAACTAAAAGAGCAATGACGGTCATAATCATGCAGAGCGACAAAGCAACATTGAATCAGGCATGGAAGTTATATCGCTACTTAGAAATTAAAGATCATCAAGGCTTGATAGACTTTCTTTACAGTCTTAAATATGCATGAGCATATGCCAAGTCAATCAAAATAAATGCTTGAAGGAAGATATCACTAAACCATACCAAATCATAGGCAAACAAATCATGTTGGTACTCCAATAACACATTGAGAACCCCCTAGCTATTCGAGACTAACCATAAGAAAACATGAACTACTAAGCATCATTATGCACATATCATTTTTATCACAGACATATCAACCAGTGCAAAAGAAGCCAACTCTCTTAACAAGATAAGCAAGATACTAAAGAGAGTTCCAGCGACCAACTAAACAAAAGCTCTTTAAAAAGATAAGCATGAAAACTAAGAGCTGAACATGATAGTAGCTATTGAAAGACAAAGAACACACACAGCGAGGATAGACATGAAAATTCTAAGTTATGTTCTAAGTTGAAGTGGAGCGTGTTTCTCTCCCACACAAAGAAAGCTGAATTCCAACTCGTTATGAACAGCAAGCAAAGCTAAAGAAAACTAAAAAGGAAACTAAAAGCAAGACGCTCCAAGCATAGCACATAACACATGAAGTGATAAAAATATAGTGGAACGAAAGACGAACTGATAATTGTTGATGGAGAAGGGGATGCACGGGGGCATCCCCAAGCTTAGACGCTTGAGTCTTCTTGAATATTTATTGGGGGTGCATGGGGGCATCCCCAAGCTTGAGCGTTTGACACTCCTGAATCTTGTTATCATCTTCCCTCGCACACTTGAAAACTCCCTTCATACATAACTCATCATAATCTGATTAGCGAGGTTAGTACCCTTAATAAAATAATTATTCCTTGCTGGAAATAAGGATATTCTTGAAGGTCTACTGTTTCTCAAGATTGCCAAAAGGTGTTTGCAAAGAAAAAGCAAGCTCAAGGTTTGCAAAACGAAGGAAAGGCAAAACAGGACATAATCTGTGAAAAACAGACCAGCAGGTAGTAAATAATTTTTTCGGGGCACTTCTGCAACTCAAATCAAAAAATGCAGAACAGATGCCCGAAAGCCAATTGTATAGAGCACGCTGTCGAAAAAATTCAGACCAAAAAGATGATCTGGTGATTTTATACAATTTTTTCTGTCCAAGGACAGAATCTGTTTCCTGGACAGCACGTCACAACTTTTGAACTTTCTTGCAATCAGAGGCTACATTTGGCACAAAGCTGAAAAGTAAAGATACAATGATGATGCTACTATAGTAACAACATCAAGACACAACAAAAGCAAAATAAAATTTTATTCATTGTGGGCTGCCTCCCAAAAGCGCTTTCTTTTATGCCTTTAAGCTAGGCATAAGACTTTAATGATGGTCTCGTAGGAATAAGAGTTGAAGAACAAAAGAGAGCATCAAGAAGCAAATACCAAACACATTTAAGCCTAACATGCTTCCTATGCATAGGAATATTGCAATAGAATAATTCATTGAAGCACAAAGCAATAAGCATAGGAAGACAAAACAAGTGCAGCTTCAAAACCTTCAACATAAAGAGAGGGAACTTAATATTATTGAAATATCTATAAGCATATGTTCCCTTCTCATAATAATTTTCAGTGGGATCACGAATAAACTCAACAATATAAGCATCACATAAAGCATTGTTACCATGATCCACATGCAAAAAGGTACTCTTACTCTCCACATAAGCATCTTTGGGGAGCCCATGGTTAGGACTTTTTAGCATTAACGTTTTCAGTCTCCCCCAAGCTTGAGCAATGCTTTCTCCATCACGAGACCTAAAGTTATAGATATAGTTCCTGTCTCGATGAATTTCATGAAGAGGATAAAACTTAGTATAAAAGAGAGACATAAGCTCTTGCCAATCAAGCAAGTGCGAGTTATCGAGAAGCTTATACCAATCTGAAGCTTTATCTATAAGTGATATGGCGAACAATTTCCTCATGACAAACTCCCTTGATACACCTACAAGCTTAAATAATGAACATAGTTGTGACAGATATAGCAAGTGTTCACCGGGATGTCTGTCTCCTGCATAACGATTAGCCAAAACATAATTGATAATACCAGCCGGTATTTTATAGGGCACAATTTCAGTAGGAGGAGGAGCAACCACCACAGGTGTGGGGCGTCTTCCCACAAGCAACGAACTAAGAATGCGGTTTTCCATAAACATAACTAGTGAAATAAAAACAAGAAACAAAAAGATTTAATTGCAAGATCTAAAGATATATACCTTCAAGCACTCACTTCCCCGGCAACGGCGCTAGAAATAGCTTGATGTCTACACACGCTTCTACTCTTGTAGGCTATGTTGGGCCTCCAAGCGCAAAGGTTTGTAGGACAGCAGCAATTTCCCTCAAGTGGATGACCTAAGGTTTATCGAACTCACGGAAGTAGACGTTGAAGATGGTCTCTCTCAAGCAACCCTGCAACTAAGATACAAGAAGTCTCTTGTGTCCCAAACACACCTAATACAACTAGGAGTTGTATAGGTGCACTAGTTCGGCGAAGAGATGGTAAAATATGGATGATAGGAGTGGCAAAGCAAAGTAATATAAATCTGTAATAAAAAGTGCAGCAAGCAAACAAGTGGTAAACGTGAGCACAAATGGTATTGCAATGGTGGAAACAAGGCCTAGGGATCATACTTTCACTAGTGGCAACTCCCAACAACATTAACATAATCGAATCACATGATATTTCCCATCAAAACATGCAATGGAGATGCACCCGGAGGTCATTCCTTCGTGGTCAAGAGAGGACGAGAATTATGTAGGGCTACAAAAGCACACCTCAAAGTTCATAGTTCTCAATCTAAGGATTTCCCAATGTCACCGCGGCCATCCAAAGAGAGTCCCACAATCACCACAACATATCTAAAGGATAGTCAAAGACAAGCACCAAGAGACTCTCAATCTTCAATCAACACACAAGAGAGGAAATCACTCATGAAAATATTTTTCTAATCCATGTCCAATAGACCGCTGTCACCTTGGTCTCGGGGATTATACTAGATAAAGACAAGTGAGTACATCAATCCAATACATAGAGGAAGGGGAAATATCATGGGATCACCCTAGATTAACATAGCCTATGATCACAACGAAGATCACATCATGGGAGAGAGAATTGACCACATAGCTACTGGTAGAAACCTCAGCCCCGAGGAGGAACTACTCCCGCATCATGGAGGGAGGAAGCAACGTCGATGGAGATGAATCCGGGGGCACTTCCCCGTCCCGGCAGGGTGCCGGCACAGGAATTCTGGTCCCCCGAAGCTTGATTGCGATGGTGGCGGAGATCGGAATTGCGTCTGGAGAAAAGGGTTCCGGAATCAGGGTTTCCTCGACGGGTGTTAAATATATGCCAAAGGGGGTCGCCAGGGGAGCTAAGGCGGGCCCAGGCGCCCCCCCCCGGCGCGGCCTGGAGGGGGGCCGCGTGGCCAGGGCGCCTGGAGCCCTGGTGGCCCCCCTCCGGCCCTACTTTGGCCGCATGGAAGCTTCCGGAACGCTGATTTTTTATATATTTTTCCGGGAATTGTTCTGGCAGTTTACGTAATGGGAAAACCTGAAATACAAAAACAGCAGAAAACAGAAACTGGCACTGGGGTGCACTGAGTTAATAGGTTAGTCCAAATATGATCAAAAGTGTATGGAAGTGCATAAATATCATAGCAATATCACACAAAAGAGGCATGGAGCAAGCAGAAATTATGGATACGTTTTGGACGTATCACTTGTCCCCTTCCGTATCATTGCCATGCTCCCAAACACGTGGCACAAAGTCAGCGTCCACACGGAAATCATCATCTTCCAGAGTGTAACAGAATTCATAGCCCTTCTTCTGAACAACGACATCCGACGTGAGGGAGTTGACAGGGCTCATCTTAAACGCATCAAGATTAAGCACGCCAACCTGAATCCTCACAATACCACGGCGGCTGATGTCTACTACATGATTCTATTCCTGTAGACAGTGTTGGGCCTCCAAGAGCAGAGGTTTGTAGAACAGCAGCAAATTTCACTTAAGTGAGTAACCCAAGGTTTATCAAACCAGGGAAGTGGAGGTTGAACGTACCCCTTTCAAGCAACCCTGCAATCAAGATACAAGAAGTCTCTTGTGTCCCCAACACACCTAATACACTTGTCAGATGTATAGGTGCACTAGTTCGGCGAAGAGATGTTAAATGGCAAGTGATATGGATGGCAAAAGATGTATTTGCAAATCTGAAATAAAAAGTGCAGCAAGCAAACATGTGGTAAACGTGAGCACAAATGGTATTGCAATGGTGGAAACAAGGCCTAGGCTTCATACTTTCACTAGTGGCAACTCCCAACAACATTAACATGCTCGAATCACATGATATTTCTCATAAAACATGCAAGGGGGACGCACTCGGAGGTCATTCCTTTGTGGTCAAGAGAGGACGAGAATTATGTAGGGCTACAAAAGCACACCTCAAAGTTCGTAGTTCTCAATCTATGGATTTCCCAATGTCACCGCGGCCATCCAAAGAGAGTACCACAATCACCATAACATATCTCAAGGATAGTCAAAGACAAGCACCAAGAGACTCTCAATCTTCAATCCACACACAAAAGAGGAAATCACTCATGAAAATATTCTTCTAATCCATGTCCAATCGACCGCTGTCACCTTGGTCTCGGAGATTATACTAGATAAAGACAAGTGAGTACATCAATCCAATACATAGAGGAAGGGGAAATATCATGGGATCACCCTAGATTAACATAGACTATGATCACAACGAAGATCACATCATGGGAGAGAGAATTGACCACATAGCTACTGGTAGAAACCTCAGCCCCGAGGAGGAACTACTCCCGCATCATGGAGGGAGGAAGCAATGTCGATGGAGATGAATCCGGGGGCACTTCCCCGTCCTGGCAGGGTGCCGACACAGGAATTCTGATCCCCCGAAACTTGGTGGCGATGGCGGCGGAGATCGGAATTGCTTCTGGAGAAAAGGGTTCTGGAATCAGGGTTTCCACGACGGGTGGTAAATATATGCCAAAGGGGGTCACCAGAGGCGGAGAGGGGGGCCCAGGCGCCCCCCCGGCGCGGCCAGGGGTGGGGCCGCGTGGGCTGGCCGCCTGGGCTGCCCCTGGCTCCCCTCTGGCCCCACTTCTGGCGCGTGGAAGCTTCTGGAGCGCTGATTTTTTATATATTTTCCCGGAATTTTTCTGGCAATTTAAGTAATGGGAAAACCTGAAATACAAAAATAGCAGAAAACAGAAGCTGGCACTGGGGTGCACTGAGTTAATAGGTTAGTCCAAATATGATCAAAAGTGTATGAAAGTGTATCAAAAGCATAGCAATATCACCCAAAACATGCATGGAGCAAGCAGAAATTATAGATACGTTTTGGACGTATCAGCATCCCCAAGCTTAATTCCTGCTCGTCCTCGAGTAGGTAAATGATAACAAGCATAATTTCTGTGGTGACATGCTACCAAAGAGTCTTTCACAATCACATGACAAATGCTTATTGAGATAATGAATCTTTAGTAATTAAGTTGCCTCACTAGAATATCACAAAGAACTGAAAGTTTACAATATGATACTGAAAGACCCAATAGATTTGTAGTGAGCATGGTGTGCAAACATGACAAAGTGATACCTCGCTTGCCCCCTTTAGTGAAGCAAAACATAAATGCAGGAGCACCTCCGAAGTTTAAGTGACGACTAGATACAATGATTTTAGAATAAGCGATATCACAATTATGCAGAAGACAATGGTACTTTGGGACAATGCACATTACACTCAGAATGACAATCATGCTCTCAATAGTTGGTGCTTTGAAGAAAGAAGGTGGAGACTCTCGAACCGTGGATTTTGATAGCAAGGTTGAAAACCCGTGGTTGGAAACAAAGACTAAACATGTACCAGAGCTCTTGGTTTTGAAAACAGAGGTAAAAATGATTTTTGGGAGGTGCATATTTCGTCAACGAATGTTAGTACACAACCCAATTACTTCTCGAGCTGGACAAGTTTCGAGGAACGGCTCCCGCACGGGGACGATCACATCCCCTTAATCTCCTTTGTTTATCACTGCCAAAAGTTTTCTTTCTCATGAACAAAGCGTGAAGGAGGGTTTGTTTGTTGTATTATCTTTTATGAGCCAGGCGCACTCATGCCAGTTCCTCCTCGTATTAGGGGTTTGCAGATTAGACATGCAATCCCGGGGTAAAACTTGTCCAACTTAAAAAGATCATGAATTAACTACCACTTCCTCATGAGCTAAAACAGAGGAACAAAAGAGAAATGCTTTGGAATAATTTTGAGATGGTACAAGAAAGTCTTCGTTAGGAATGGCAAGTAAATACCATATATAGGAAGGTATGGTGGACTCATATGGCATAACTGGTTTCAAGGATTTTGGATGCACAAGCAGTCAGTCCGCTTAGTACAGGTGAAGGCTAGCAAAAGACTGGGAGCGACCAACTAAGAGAGCAATGACCGCCATAATCATGCAGAGCGACAAAGCAACATTGAATCGGGCATGGAAGTTATATCACTACTCAGAAATTAAAGATCATCAAGGCTTGATAGACTTTCTTTACAGTCTTAAATATGCGTGAGCATATGCCAAGTCAATCAAAATAAATTCTTCGAGGAAGATATCACTAAACCATACCACATCATAGGCAAACAAATCATGCTGGTACTTCAATAACACATTAAGAACCCCCAGCTATTTGAGACTAACCATAAGAAAACATGAACTACTAAGCACCATTATGCACATAACATTTTTATCATAGACATATCAACCAGTGCCATAGAAGCCAACTCTCTTAACAAGATAAGCATGATAACTCAAGAGAGTTCCAGAAGCAACAACCTAAGCAAAAGCTCTTAAAAAGATAAGCATGAAAACTAAGAGCTAAGCATGACAGCAGCTATGAAAAGATAAAGAACACACACAAGAATATACACATGCAAGCCTATGTTGTGTTCTACAGTCGAGTGGAGCGTGTTTCTCTCCCAAACAATGAAGGCTAGGATCCAACTTGTTATGAACAGCAAGCAAAGCTAAAGAAAACTAAAAAGGAAACTAAGAGCAAGACGCTCCAAGCATAGCACATAACGCATGAAGTGATTAAAATACAGTGGAACGAAAGACGAACTGATAATTGTTGATGGAGAAGGGGATGCACGGGGGCATCCCCAAGCTTAGACGCTTGAGTCTTCTTGAATATTTCTTGGGGGTGCACGGGGGCATCCCCAAGCTTGAGCGTTTGACCCTCCTGAATCTTCTTTTATCATCTTCCCTCGCACACTTGAAAACTCCCTTCATACATAACTCATCATAATCTGATTAGCGAGGTTAGTACCCACAATAAAATAATTTTTCCCTACTGGAAATAAGGATAATCTTGAAGAGCTACTGTTTCTCAAGATTGCCAAAAGGTTTTTGCAAAGAAAAAGCAAGCTCAAGGTTTTTAAAACGAAGAAAAGGCAAAACAGGACAGAATCTGTGAAAAACAGACCAGCAGGTAGTAAATAATTTTTTCGGGGCACTTCTGCAACTCAAATAAAAAAACTCAGAACAGGCGCTCGAAAGCCAATTGTATAGAGCACGCTGCCAAAAAAAATTCAGATCAAAAAGATGATCTGGTGATTTTATATGAATTTTTCTGTCCAAGGACATAATCTGTTTTCTGGGCAGCACGTCACAACTTTTGAACTTTCTTGCAATCAGAGGCTAAACTTGGCACAAAGCTGAAAAATAAAGATACAATGATGTTGCTACAGTAGTAACAAACATCAAGACCACTAAATACTGAAAGAACAAACTGAAAGCAAAGATAACAAGGGTTGTCTCCCTAGAGCTCTTTCTTTATAGCCATAAAGATAGGCTTAAGATTTTAATGATGCTCTCGTAGGAATAAGAGTTGAAGAACAAAAGAGAGCATCAAGAAGCAAATACCAAACACATTTAAGCCTAACATGCTTCCTATGCATGGGAATCTTGTAAGAAAATAAATTATTGAAGCATAAAGCAACTAGCATAGGAAGGCAAAACAAGCATAACTTCAAAATATTCACCATAAAGAGAGGAAACTTCTTATTATTAAGATATTTAGAACCATGTCTTCCAATCTCATTATAAATTTCAGTGGCATCATGGATGAACTCAACAATATAACTATCACATAAGGCATTATTTCCATGATCCAAAAGCATAAAAGTATCATTACTCTTCATATAAGCAAAATCTTTCTTATTAGGAATAGTGAGAGTAAAGCAATCATAACCATCATGGTAATCATCATATTTAGGAGGCATATCATAATCATAATAAATTTTATCCTCAATAGTTGGTGGACTGAAAATATCATATTCATCATTGTAATCATCATATATAGGAGGCATAGTATCATCAAAGTAAATTTTCTTCTCTAAAGTTGGGGGACTAAAAATATCATGTTCATCAAACGTGTCATCCCCAAGCTTAGAGCTTTCCATGTCATTAGCAATATTGATATTCAAAGAAAGCATACTAATAACATCACCACCATCATGATTGTTATGCAAATAATAAAGTTCCATAGGTTTTTTAATTTTCTCTTCAAACACATCATGTCCCAAAGCAAGGTAGAGCTTATAAAGCTCTCTCATATTTTTGTTGTTTTCCATTAAGCAAAACTAGTGAAAATAAAAACAAGAAACAAAAAGATTTAATTGCAAGATCTAGAGAAGGTACCTTCACTTACCTCACTTCCCCGACAACGGCCCCAGAAATAGATTGATGTCTACTACACGCTTCTATTCCTGTAGACAGTGTTGGGCCTCCAAGAGCAGAGGTTTGTAGAACAGCAGCAAATTTATCTTAAGTGAGTAACCCAAGGTTTATCGAACTCAGGGAAGTGCAGGTTGAACGTACCCCTTTCAAGCAACCCTGCAATCAAGATACAAGAAGTCTCTTGTGTCCCCAACACACCTAATACACTTGTCAGATGTATATGTGCACTAGTTCGGCGAAGAGATGTTAAATGGCAAGTGATATGGATGGCAAAAAGATGTATTTGTAAATCTGAAATAAAAAGTACAGCAAGCAAACATGTGGTAAACGTGAGCACAAATGGTATTGCAATGGTGGAAACAAGGCCTAGGCTTCATACTTTCACTAGTGGCAACTCCCAACAACATTAACATACTCGAATCACATGATATTTCCCATAAAACATGCAAGGGGGACGCACTCGGAGGTCATTCCTTTGTGGTCAAGAGAGGACGAGAATTATGTAGGGCTACAAAAGCACATCTCAATGTTCGTAGTTCTCAATCTATGGATTTCCCAATGTCACTGCGGCCATCCAAAGAGAGTACCACAATCACCATAACATATCTCAAGGATAGTCAAAGACAAGCACCAAGAGACTCTCAATCTTCAATCCACACACAAAAGAGGAAATCACTCATGAAAATATTCTTCTAATCCATGTCCAATAGACCGCTGTCACCTTGGTCTCGGAGATTATACTAGATAAAGACAAGTGAGTACATCAATCCAATACATAGAGGAAGGGGAAATATCATGGGATCACCCTAGATTAACATAGCCTATGATCACAATGAAGATCACATCATGGGAGAGAGAATTGACCACATAGCTACTGGTAGAAACCTCAGCCCCGAGGAGGAACTACTCCCGCATCGTGGAGGGAGGAAGCAACGTCGATGGAGATGAATCCGGGGGCACTTCCCCATCCCGGCAGGGTGCCGGCACAGGAATTCTGGTCCCCCAAAACTTGGTGGAGATGGCGGCGGAGATCGGAATTGCTTCTGGAGAAAAGGGTTCTGGAATCAGGGTTTCCGCGACGGGTGGTAAGTATATGCCAAAGGGGGTCACCAGAGGCGGAGAGGGGGGCCCAGGCGCCCCCCCCCCCCGGCGCGGCCAGGGGTGGGGCCGCGTGGGCTGGCCGCCTGGGCTGCCCCTGGCTCCCCTCTGGCCCCACTTCTGGCGCGTGGAAGCTTCTGGAGCGCTTATTTTTTATATATTTTTCCCGGAATTTTTCATGCAATTTAAGTAATGGGAAAACCTGAAATACAAAAACAGCAGAAAACAGAAGCTGGCACTGGGGTGCACTGAGTTAATAGGTTAGTCCAAATATGATCAAAAGTGTGTGAAAGTGTATCAAAAGCATAGCAATATCACCCAAAACATGCATGGAGCAAGCAGAAATTATAGATACGTTTTGGACATATCAGCGGCGCAAGCAAAGGAGGTCGACGTCAAGAGTGGCGCCAATAACAGAGCCAACTGCCCAGAGACCCATGAAATGCCGGAGAGCATGAGGAACTCCATGTGCATGCACCCAAACTGGAATCAGCTCGAAACGATTCGGAATCTCCTCGGAATGACAAGCCTTGAACTCCAAAGTGACATTATGCGATTTGATGAAGACCGTGAAACCAGTAACTCTCAGGAGCACCTCGTCACTGGGAAAAGACATGATAAAAGCATTCTGACTATGTGGAATAGCCTCCCACGTCCACTGTTGCTGATATTGTGTGATCTTAGCTACCTCCGCCTCCACAATGCTCGAAGAGATAGAGCCTCCCGAGATCGTAACTAGAGCCGCTGGGGAGGATTGTGGTGCGAGGTCAGCCCTGCAAACATTGTCAGGCATCTGAAAGAAGGCCATGCTCTCAGTCCCATAGTCACAAAGCATCGCCGCCGGCTTCGGCATCTTGAGAGCTGGACACCGCCGAATAGTCATCGGATGGTTCACCTTGTTACAGATGAAACAAAACTGTTGGGTTTCACAATCTGTGGCCACATGTCCAGCCGACTGACACTTGGTACACCATAACTTGGTCATTACCGTGTTCACCCCGGGAGCAGGTGCAGCCTGAGCCACATCATGATGTTGTTGAGCCGGTGCCATAAGAGGAGCAGCAGTCACAAGAGGTCCCGAGACAAGAGCCGGCGCACCTTGCATGCCATGATAAGGCAAGGTGGGTGGAGCAGCGATGATCGAGGCGTTTCCCGCACGGTTTTTGGGCCGATTTCCTTTGCCTCCCTTTGGTTTCCTAGGACGGATATTCCCTGTCTATACTCCGATCGCTGAGTTTGCCGGACCAGCGTTAAAGGCCATTGGCTGGACAGCAGTGGGATGGCCTTGACTCTACTGCAAAAAAGGGCCTGCTGGCTGATATGAGTACGCCGTCGCCATTTGCTGCATGTACCCCGGCGGGGCATGATAAATCGGTTGCTGCTGAAAGAACTGCTGCGGCAATTGATACATCGGTTGTTGATGATGCCCCGGTGCGGGAGCCTGTTGAGGGAGGTTCAGCATGACGTTTTGAGCGGTAGAAGAAGGAATCACCGGTGGGAACACCCCAGGTGCGAAGCCAGGGGCGCCACCAGACGAGGAGGCGTCCGAGGGCATCGGCCCGGCGGCAGCAGGTCCGACCTGCCCTGTGCCCGGCGGCGCGGACGCGTTGCGACCCATCCCCGAGCAGACGGAAGCCACGAAGGATCAAGGAAGATTAGGGTTTCTGTGAGGAGTGTCCCTGTTCCACATATGAAATAACCAACGGTTGAGATTAACCATACGTAATGAATGGATCGGATTTGACGCACCTGAGATTGGATGAGGGCCCAGGCCCATCGACCGCCCCGCCTCGTTCGGCGAAACACCCATCGTTGGTAACTGCGGAGGCGTAGTCGGCGTGATCACCGCCGTCCTCGCCAAGCCGGCCGAGGGCATGGCATCTCCCAGAGTGCGAGAGGGAGAGACTCTGGGAGCAGGGAGGGGTCCGATCTAGGGCCAAACCAGAGCCCTAGATGTAGCCGGAGCCCTCACAATCCAGCATGCAGCCGGCGGCGACGCCCTCGAATTAATAACCGGCGAGGTCGAAGAATCATTTACCTCTTGTGCAGAGCCCTTCTGAGCAGATCCCCGCCTAGAAGATGGTCTCTCCCATACTTGTGAGGCTGATGTAGGGTACCCAATGTTGGCCCAAAACTCGGCGGCCAGCTCCTCGTCAGACTTACGCCGGCGCGATGCCGCGGAGATCTCGGCCGACGAGGACTCCTCACCTCCGCCATCTGCTTGGAGGCAAGAGAATCGCGAGCGGAGGTGAGGAGCGGCCCACCCCGGCGCTAAGGTCAGGCGCAGGCGGGTGGAGATCCGCATCTCATGCGCAGACCCCTGAATGGATTAAGAGGCTTGCTGGTAAGATAGACATACAAATATGCAGCAAGACGCAACGAATATGAACCTGTCAAACACTGAACTGAATGTGAATTTGACGTTTGACATGTTTGTGAAGCACTTGACATTGTTTTGTCTTGTCGGAATTTTTAAAACATGATTTTTACTTGGTTTTCATCAGAACTCGATTTCCACCGGATTTTCAGTCAAAATACCATGGAAACAAAACGCATGTGCACCATTCAGTATTATGTGTGTGTGATTGATATAAAATGGTACTCCCTCCGTATGAAAATATAAGACCTTTCCACCCGCAAAAAAAGTATTCCCTCCGTCCCATAATATAAGACATTTTTTGAGGGAGTATAAGACTTTTTTTTACACTATTATAGTGTGAAAAAACATCTTATATTTTGCGGTCTATAAAAATGACCCAAAACACATCGAGCATTCATTAGCCGCCAACCAAGGTTCGTCCTCCCTTCCCCTTGCCGTGCTAGAGAGTAGTGGCCAGGCTAAGCCCGGGCACCGATTGATGAAGGTGCTTGCGGGGAGGTCTTCGTTCCGGTAGCCTTTGGTGGTGAGATGCGATCTACGTGTGGTGGCTTTAGGCAGATGATATGGTCGTGCAATGACTGCAACTACATTTTTGGCTAGACCAGTGGTCTTTGGTGGCGAGGCGTCAGTGACTGCATACCCGTCTGCGGGTACATGGATGGCAACAATGTGCCTTATGCGCCCCAATGAGGCGGCCCTCCTCTCGGGCGTGCGGGTGGCATTGTGGTCTTGCGCTACTAGGCAGTTGATGTGCCAAGGGTCTTGGACCTTCTGATACGACGACACCAACGAGTATGTTTGCTGGTTGATTATGTTGGCATAGGCGAGGATGACGGAGCAAGAGAATGTTGCAGAATATCAGAGGGTCCCAAATTATAACTTTGGTGGTGCACCTTCCTCCCTCACCCCAACTGTGCTGCTCATCAACACAGGATAGGCTTACACGATTAGACCGTCGTTGTTTTTCGTGGATCGGGAGTCGGAGGATCGAAACGGCAGGTTTCGGGCTCCTTTGATTAAAGGATTTGCATAGTTATTTTGAAGGATTAGAATCCTTAGGAATTTTTCCTATGTTGGTTGTTTGATTCATAGGATTCAACCCTATAGGATTTTTTCCTAAGGAATTTTTTGTACTAGTTCCCACAGGATTTCTAGCATCCACTCAAATCACTTTGAAAGAATCCTTTATTTTTTTCTATGATGCAATCAAACAGCCTAAAATCCTATAGGATTGAGATGAACATGACATTCCAATCATATACTTTTCCTATTTCCATGTTTTCACAATCCTGCAAATCAAAGAGGCCCTTCATTGGCTAGCTATTCCATCGGTGTCGCTCACGCATGATCCTTGACACCCAACGAGATCTCTCGCACAGTTCCATTCATCCTCTCGCTGCAAGTTTCTTAGTACGAAATCTTGGTGGAATCTCGGATGCGTCCGACATTTAGTGTAGTCTATCGGTGGTCAGTCCCTGCTGGCGGATGGATTGCTTAAAAAACGGAAGCGGCATTTTCAGTTCCCTTGCCCCCTGTTTAGCTCCCCTACAGGGGCACCAAGAGCCGGTACCACTGTAACTAGGAAGTGCACACGGTTCTCGGTTCAGCAACCAAATTCGAGTGGAAACCGGTCAAAACCAAGTAGGAGTAATATTTTATAAATTGTGAAAAAAATATAGAGTGCTGGAGAGGTGACATAATCAAACATGAATTATTATTTCTGTTTCAAATTGATTTTCACTTAGAAGCCATATGCACCTTGCGTCATCTTCCCCTAGGGTTTCCTAGGGTCCAACTCTTCCTTCGGCGGCGGCGCCGAAGTACACCAAGATCGACGTAGAAATCATCGCCCGACGACAGGTGCTCGAGCAGAGGACATCGAGGAAGTATCGGGACTCGCCTCCGACGACTGCATGAAGAACTTGGGCGGTCAGGAGGTGCGGGGTGGGATGGAGAAACCGGAAGTAGGGGCGGCTAGGGCTGAAGATCTAGAGGCGGCTAGGGCTGAAGATCTGGCGGCGGGTATCGGGCTTGATCCGGGAGATGGGGTGGTGAAGGGAGATGATGTTGATGGGAGTACGATCGGCGGGAAGGATGCGAACGTAGAGAAGGGCGAGGAGGAGGAAGATTGGGACCAATATGAGCATGGCGACGATCTAGAGGGCGCGTTTGAGAATCTCAAGTTGCAAGGGGAGGAGGAAGAAGATTTGGACCTATCTGGGGAGTTCGAGGACCTGATCAAGGACGTGCGCTGGATGGCGCTGTTTAGGGTTCATACCCTTCGGCCATTTAGCCACGCTTCTCTGTTGAACTCCATGAGGAACGCGTGGGCTTGTGCGTTGGGGGTGACCTTCAACATTAAGGGCCCCAACTTGTTCTTGGCTCAATGCCATTGCTTGGGTGACTGGAAGCGTGTGATGGAAGGGGGACCATGGCAGTTCAGGAGAGACCCGGTGGTGTTAGTTGAGTACGATGGTTTTTCGGATGTAGAAGAATATGAGCTAAACATGTATCCCCTATCGGCAAGAATAAAAGGATTGCCTGACGGGTTGACGAGGAAGAAGGAGCTGGCTGAGAAGGTAGCAAAGAAGGTGGGAGAACCTCCCTTTACAGTCACGGTGAATGAAGGAAGGATCAACCCATCAAATTTCTTGAGAGTTCGGGTGTTTGTTAATGTTACAATACCATTAGTAAGGTTTGTGCATATCACCTTGAAAGAGAGTAAGAGGTATTCGGTGTTCTATGAAAAACTTCGAGACTTCTGTTATTTCTGCGGGTGTATGGGACATGTTGTGGAGGAATGTGGTGATGGTGTACATGATGCTGCACTGTGCGAATGGGGGGAGTGGCTGCATTGGGTCAGTGAACCGGTGGGTTCTGGAGGCCAAGGAGGTAGAGGGGGAGGGAGTGATGGAGGTAGAGGGGGTGCTGGCCCGATAGGGG
>LR738711.1:118953376-118993578 GCA_902687465.1 Secale cereale
GGGGGGGGGAGGAAGAAGAGGAGGTAGAGGAGGTGGAACCAGAGGAGGTAGAGCAGAAGGTGTGGAGGAGAGAGGCAATGTGGATATGCAAAGGGAGGGAGGTTTGGATCTGCAAGTAGGGATGGATATCATGCAGTTCAAGATGATGAAATCGGCTGTGGAACGCACGGCGAGGAAGAGGCTCGTGGATGATGATGGTGTGGCAAATGTGCGTGGTCCTGGTGGGCAAAACTCGGGAGGGAAGGTGGCTGATGCGGTCCTGCGTCTGGAGTACGGGGAGTCTATCAGCTCTGGAGACCGATCGGATCCTAAAAGAACACTGGGTAAGAACCCCATAGTGAAGCGAAGGAAGCAAGGAGAAGCCGGGGTGGAAGAGGTTGAGGGAGTTGATATGGACACATCTTTACAGGCGGCCTCCGGAGAGGAGGACCGCTGGGTCCAATGAATTGTCTCAGTTGGAACTGCCGGGGAGGGGGGAACACCCGGACAGTTCATGAGCTAGCGACATTGTGTAAGTCGCGTTCCCCCATGTTGGTCTTTCTGTGTGAAACGAGACAAAAGGCTGAGAAGATGAAACGGATCCGAGTTAAACTTGGGTTGAAGGGTTTTTGTGGAGTGGATAGTAATGGATTAAGTGGTGGTTTGGCGCTATATTGGAGGGAAGAATGTGTGGTCGATGTTTTGGACACGGTTGATAGATTTATTGACATTGTTATCAAAGCCCGACAAGGTGCGCCGGAGTGGAGAGCTACTTTTGTATATGGGGAGCCTCGGGTGGAAAATAGACACCTAATGTGGGCTAAGTTACGGAATCTGAAAGCTGCTAATAATTTACCATGGTTGGTTATCGGCGACTTTAATGAAGCCATGTGGGATTATGAGCATCTATCCATCACGCCAAGGGCGGAAGCACAAATGATAGCCTTCAGGGATACCTTGGAGGTGTGTGACCTAATTGATCTGGGGTTCATGGGCCTGCCTTTCACATATGATAATAGAAGAGCGAGGTCGGCTAACGTCAAGGTGAGATTGGACCGCGCGGTAGCTACAAATGATTGGCGTAATCTGTTCGCCTTTGCTTTTGTGGAACACATACCGTCTCCATGTTCAGACCACCTCATAGTGTTTCTTAAAGGAGAACCGGACCCGGGACCGGTGAAGGAGAAGTGTAGGAGGTATGAGATTTTTTGGGAGAGGGACTCGGAGTTACCACTAGTGGTGGAAGATGCATGGGCAGCGGTAGGGGAGATTCACAGCCTCCCGCAGCTTAAAGAAGCTTTATCAAAAACAATGACTGCGCTACGGTCTTGGAGCAAGAAATTTGGCAATGTGACTCGACAACTGGCGAATTCGAGAAGCCAACTGGAGGAGCTTATGAACATGAACGCGGGCAGGGAAGATATAAGGAGAGTAATGGATAAAATGAATGAGCTACTGTATCAAGAAGAGATGATGTGGATGCAAAGATCGAGAATTGCTTGGCTTAAGGAAGGAGATCGTAATACAAAATATTTTCACAGTAAAGCAGTTTGGAGGGCGAGGAAGAATAAGATCAGGGAGTCAACGAACAACATCAGAATAGTGCATACAGAGTTTACAACAATGAGCCAGATCGCAAATGAGTATTTCCAACATATCTTTGCTGCGGATACTAACTTAAATGCGTCTGAAGTAGTAAACTTGTTTGAACAAGTGATCACACCGGCTGAAAATGACAGGTTGTGTGCACCATTTACTGATAAGGAGATATCCGATGCTTTGTTCCAGATTGGGCCGTTGAAGGCGCCAGGCCCAGACGGGTTTCCCGCTCGTTTCTTCCAACGGAACTGGAGCACGGTCAAGGAGGGTGTGATGGCTACAGTCCGGGATTTTTTCAGTACGGGGGTCATGCCTGAGGGTGCTAATGATACATCCATTCTGCTTATTCCAAAGATATCTAATCCATCAAAGATGGCGGACTATAGGCCTATAAGTCTTTGTAATGTCACATACAAGATAATCTCCAAATGCCTGGTTAACAGATTAAGACCCTTGCTAGATGATATAATATCGGTTGAACAGAGTGCATTTATACCAGGCAGGATGATTATAGATAATGCGATGGTTGCTTTTGAGTGTTTACATTATATTAAGCAAGAGAAGGATCCTTCAAGGAGTTTTTGTGCGTATAAGTTGGATTTGTCCAAGGCTTATGATCGGGTGGATTGGGCTTTCTTGAAGCAAGTGATGCAAAGGTTAGGGTTTTCCCATCGATGGATTGACTGGATAATGGCTTGTGTCACATCGGTGAGGTATTCTATAAAATTAAATGGAACTTTTCTGGATTCATTTGCACCATCGCGTGGGCAACGGCAAGGAGACCCACTTTCTCCGTTCTTATTCTTATTTGTGACAGATGGACTTTCAGCTATCCTGAAGAATAAAGTGCAAGGTGGTGATACGTCCAAAACGTATCTATAATTTCTGCTTGCTCCATGCCTCTTTTGTGTGATATTGCTATGATATTTATGCACTTCCATACACTTTTGATCATATTTGGACTAACCTATTAACTCAGTGCACCCCAGTGCCAGTTTCTGTTTTCTACTGTTTTTTGTATTTCAGGTTTTCCCATTACGTAAATTGCCAGAACAATTCTGGGAAAAATATATAAAAAATCAGCGTTCTGGAAGCTTCCATGCGGCCAAAGTAGGGCCAGAGGGGGGCCACCAGGGCTCCAGGCGACCAGAGGGGGCGGCCCCCCTCCTGGCGGCGCCGCGAGGGCGCCTGGGCCCCTCTGGCCTCTTCTGACGCCCCCCTTTGGCATATATTTACACCGCGTCCCGAAACCCTCGAGGACGGAATCCTTTTTCGCGATCTCATCTCTGTTCCGCCGCCGCCGCGCTTCCAAGATCGGGAGCACCAGGAGAACTCTTCCCGGCACCCTGCCGGAGGGGAGGATCACCACCGGGAGCTTCTCCACCACCATGGACGCCTCCCGGATGAGTTGTGAGTAGTCTCCCTTGGACCACGGGTCCATGACCAGTAGCTATGTGATGTTCTCCTCCCCTCTTTGTTCTTCACCGATTAGACCTCGTGAGCTGCCCTACATGATCGAGGCACATATGTAATCCTTATGCTGTTGCTATGATGAGTTTGCTGGGATCCGATGGATTATGAGATTATGTTCAGATTGTGTGTGAGTAATATATTTGATTCACCTCTTTTATATTTATGTTCTTGAGTAATTCTTGCATGTTCTCCGTTGCTGTTTATTGCTTTGGCCAAGTAGTAGGTAGTAACTCCAAGAGGGAACGTTATGCTTGATTGTGAGTTCATGCCCCTTGATGACTAGCTTGAGTGACAGAAACATGAGTCTAGGGGATGTGCTGTTGCCACAAGGGGGAAAACAACGGTGCTTGTACTTGCGGGTGCAAGGATTGTTTACTTTACGCAAAGTTCTTTTAATGCAGTTGTCCGTTGCTTTAAGTTTACACTATGGGTGGGACTCGCAACTTAATACCAGCGAGATGTTCTGGATAGATATCTCAAGGTGTATGATTAGTAGTAGATGCAGATGGATTTCGGTCTACTTTCCTTGGCGTACCGCCCATGCTTTTGAGCCTCTACCTTTCTTGCAGCATAGTTAGCATTGGTCTGCGCACATAATCCTGTCAATTGCCCAGCTGTAATTCGTTTACCTCGCTTAGCTGTTTTATCGTCTTTTGGGAGAGAGACATCACTAGTGAACATCATGGGACCCCGGTCCATATTACCATCACTGATCACATCCGCTATTTACTTTCTGTTCTTACTTACTAGTTGCAGTCATACCTATCACTATTTTCTCTTGGGTTTGATCCTTTGTAAACGACAAGGCCGGAGGGATTGACAACCTCTCTGTACTCGTTGTGAGCAAAGTTATTTGTATTTGTGTGCAGGTCCTGTCAATCGCTAAGTTGCGCCGCTAGCAGTTGACACCTTCTTGTTGACCCTCGGAGTCTCAGGGGATTCGATCCTTGGTATCTTTGCCAAGGGAAAACTACCGCTACACTGCATCACAAACCTTCCACTTGGGGTAACCAACGAGGGGCGAGAAGCCATCAAGAAAAGTTTTCTGGCGCCGTTGCCGGGGACTCCACTCTTCAAGATAGGGGAGTTGCACGCTATCTTTTACCTTTGCTTTTTAGTCTTGTTAGTTTACCTTTCAGTTTTTGCTTTAGTGTCTTTTATCAAAAATCACAAAAATAGTTACCTTATTCTTTAGTGTCATTATGTCTGGTCCTTTTGCCTTTGGTGAGACAGAAGTTCTCACCTTTAAACAAAGAGGTGGGGAAAGTCTAAAAGATGCTTGGCATAGAATTAATGATTCTCAAAAAAGAGCCACCAAGAAGCAATCTACTACTATCCTGCTTAGAAATTTTTATGTTGGAATTACTTCTTGGAATAGGTTTATTCTAGATTCTGCTATCAATGGGAATTTCCTAGAGGCCCCATTTTGGGAATCTCTTAGTATTATTGAAAATCTTGTTGGAAATCCCCCTGTTGTTAGCATTCAAGAGGACATCACCCTAGCTCACATTATGAAAAAACTTGAAAAGATAGAGCTAGAGATGCCAAACATTAATAAGATAGATGAGTTGGATCGTAAGATCCAAGGGAATTTGAATAGGCTTGATAGCTCCATGCATAAAATTCTCAAAACTTTGGAGACCATCAAATCTCATGACTTGGATTCTTCTAGGATAGACAAGATTGAGGAAATCTTTGATACTCTAGGAACTACTTTCTCCTCAATCAAAACCAAAAAGGTAGAAACTCCGGCAAAGAAGGAGCCTAAGTTCGTTTACGTTCCAAACGCTCCCCGCTCTAAAAGTAATTCATCTATTGCCAAAGGGGTTGAAACTGTGAAGACTTTGGAAGAAACACCTCTCTTAGATAAATTTATAAATGAATCTTCAATTGACTTTTTTCCTTTTGGTCTTCTCCCTAGAAGTATCTCTATTAGGCCTTTATTTGAAAATCCTCTTAAGACTAGTTGTACTATTGAAGAGCTTTTTGATGATCTTGATGATGGTTCAATTGATACAACTTGATCTCTTTGCATTATGCCTAGCTTAAAGGCATAAAAGAAAGCGCTTTTGGGAGGCAGCCCACAATGAATAAAATTTTATTTTGCTTTTGTTGTGTCTTGAATTCTTGATGTTTGTTACTACAGTAGCATCATCATTGTATCTTTACTTTTCAGCTTTGTGCCAAGTTTAGCCTCTGATTGCAAGAAAGTTCAAAAGTTGTGACGTGCTGTCGAGGAAACAGATTCTGTCCTTGGACAGAAAAATTCGTATAAAATCACTAGATCATCTTTTTGGTCTGAGTTTTTTCGACAGCGTGCTCTATACAATTGGCTTTCGGGCGTCTGTTCTGAGTTTTTTGATTTGAGTTGCAGAAGTGCCCCGAAAGAATTATTTACTACCTGCTGGTCTGTTTTTCACAGATTCTGTCCTGTTTTGCCTTTCCTTCGTTTTGCAAACCTTGAGCTTGCCTTTTCTTTGCAAAAACCTTTTGGCAATCTTGAGAAACAGTAGACTTTCAAGATTATCTTTATTTCCAGCAAGGAAAAATTATTTTATTATGGGTACTAACCTCGCTAATCAGATTATGATGAGTTATGTATGAAGGGAGTTTTCAAGTGTGCGAGGGAAGATGATAAAAAGATTCAGGAGTGTCAAACGCTCAAGCTTGGGGATGCCCCCGTGCACCCCCAAGAAATATTCAAGAAGACTCAAGCATCTAAGCTTGGGGATGCCCCCGTGCATCCCCTTCTCCATCAACAATTATCAGTTCGTCTTTCGTTCCACTATATTTTTATCACTTCATGTGTTATGTGCTATGCTTGGAGCGTCTTGCTTTTAGTTTCCTTTTTAGTTTTCTTTAGCTTTGCTTGCTGTTCATAACGAGTTGGAACCCATCTTTCTTTGTGTGGGAGAGAAACACGCTCCACGTCAACCTAGAACACCACATAGAATTTTCATGTCTATCTTTGCTGTGTGTGTTCTTTGTCTTTCAATAGCTACTATCATGTTTAGCTCTTAGTTTTCATGCTTTTCTTTTTAAAGCGCTTTTGTTTAGTTGGTTGCTGGAACTCTCTTTAGTTATCATGTTTATCTTGTTAAGAGAGTTGGCTTCTGTTGCACTGGTTGATATGTCTATGATAAAAATGCTATATGCATAATGGTGCTTAGTAGTTCATGTTTTCTTATGGTTAGTCTCAAATAGCTGGGGGTTCTTAATGTGTTATTGAAGTACCAACATGATTTGTTTGCATATGATGTGGTATGGTTTAGTGATATCTTCCTCCAAGAATTTATTTTGATTGACTTGGCATATGCTCACGCATATTTAAGACTGTAAAGAAAGTCTATCAAGCCTTGATGATCTTTAATTTCTGAGTAGCGATATAACTTCCATGCCCGATTCAATGTTGCTTTGTCGCTCTGCATGATTATGACCGTCATTGCTCTCTTAGTTGGTCGCTCCCAGTCTTTTGCTAACCTTCGCCTGTACTAAGCGGACTGACTGCTTGTGCATCCAAAATCCTTTAAACCAGTTATGCCATATGAGTCCACCATACCTTCCCATACATGGTATTTACCTGCCATTCCTAACGAAGACTTTCGTGTACCATCTCGAAATTATTAAAAAAAAGCATTTCTCTTTTGTGCCTCTGTTTTAGCTCACGAGGAAGTAGTAGTTAATTCATTATCTTTTTAAGTTGGACAAGCTTCACTCCGGGATTGCATGTCTAATGTGCAAACCCATAATACGAGAAGGAACTGGCAAAGAGTGCGCCCGACTCATTAAAAAAATATACAACAAACAAACCCTCCTTCACGCTTTGTTCATGAGAAATCAGAAAACTTTGGCAGTGATAAACAAAGGAGATTAAGAGGATGTGATCATCCTCGTGCGGGAGCCGTTCCTCGAAACTTGTCCAGCTCAAGAAGTAATTGAGTTATTTGCTAGCATTCGTTGACAAAATATGCATCTCTAAAAAATAATTATTACCTCTGTTTTTAAAAACCAAGAGCTCTGGTACATGTTTAGTTTTTGTTTCCGACCACGGGTTTTCAACCTTGCCATCAAAAGCCACGGTTCGAGAGTCTCCACCTTCTTTCTTTAAAGCACCAACTATTGAGAGCATGATTGTCATTCTGAGTGTAATGTGCATTGTCCCAAAGTACCATTGTCTTCTGCATGACTATGATATCATTTATTCTGGAGTTATTGTATCTAGTCGTCACTTAAACTTTGGAGGTGCCCCTGCATTTATGTTTTGCTTCACTAAAGGGGGCAAGTGATGTACTCCCTCCGTAAAGTAATATAAGAGCGTTTAGATTACTACTTTAGTTACCTAAACGCTCTTATAATAGTTTACAGAGGGAGTATCACTTTGTCATGTTTGCACATCATGCTCACTACAAATCTATTGAGTGTTTCAGTATCATATTGTAAAACTTTCAGTTCTTTGTGATATTCTCATGAGGCAACTTAATTACTAAAGATTCATTGTCTCAGTAAGCATTTGTCATGTGACTGTGAAAAGTTCTTATATGGTTAATAGCATGTCACCACAGAAATTATGCTTGTTATCATTTACCTACTCGAGGACGAGCAGGAATTAAGCTTGGGGATGTTGATACGTCAAAACGTATCTATAATTTCTGCTTGCTCCATGCCTCTTTTGTGTGATATTGCTATGATATTTATGCACTTCCATACACTTTTGATCATATTTGGACTAACCTATTAACTCAGTGCACCCCAGTGCCAGTTTCTGTTTTCTGCTGTTTTTGTATTTCAGGTTTTCCCATTACGTAAATTGCCAGAAAAATTCCGGGAAAAATATATAAAAAATCAGCGTTCCGGAAGCTTCCGTGCGGCCAAAGTAGGGCCAGAGGGGGGCCACCAGGGCTCCAGGCGACCAGAGGGGGCGGCCCCCCTCCTGGCCGCGCCGCCAGGGCGCCTGGGCCCCCCTGGCCTCCCTGGCCTCTTCTGACGCCCCCCTTTGGCATATATTTACACCACGTCCCGAAACCCTCGAGGACGGAACCCTTTTTCGCGATCTCATCTCTGTTCCACCGCCGCCGCGCTCCCAAGATCGGGAGCACCAGGAGAACTCTTCCCGGCACCCTGCCGGAGGGGAGGATCACCACCGGGAGCTTCTCCACCACCATGGACGCCTCCCGGATGAGTTGTGAGTAGTCTCCCTTGGACCATGGGTCCATGACCAGTAGCTATGTGATGTTCTCCTCCCCTCTTTGTTCTTCACTGATTAGACCTCGTGAGCTGCCCTACATGATCGAGGCACATATGTAATCCTTATGCTGTTGCTATGATGAGTTTGCTGGGATCCGATGGATTATGAGATTATGTTCAGATTGTGTGTGAGTAATATATTTGATTCACCTCTTTTATATTTATGTTCTTGAGTAATTCTTGCATGTTCTCCGTTGCTGTTTATTGCTTTGGCCAACTAGTAGGTAGTAACTCCAAGAGGGAACGTTATGCTTGATTGTGGGTTCATGCCCCTCGATGACTAGCTTGAGTGACAGAAACATGAGTCTAGGGGATGTGCTGTTGCCACAAGGGGGAAAACAACGGTGCTTGTACTTGCAGGTGCAAGGATTGTTTACTTTACACAAAGTTCTTTTAATGCAGTTGTCTGTTGCTTTGAGTTTACACTATGGGTGGGACTCGCAACTTAATACCAGCGAGATGTTCTGGATAGATATCTCAAGGTGGATGATTAGTAGTAGATGCAGATGGATTTCGGTCTACTTGCCTTGGCGTACCACCCATGCTTTTGAGCCTCTACCTTTCTTGCAGCATAGTTAGCATTGGTTTGCGCACATAATCCTGTCAATTGCCCAGCTGTAATTCGTTTACCTCGCTTAGCTGTTTTATTGTCTTTTGGGAGAGAGACATCACTAGTGAACATCATGGGACCCCGGTCCATATTACCATCACTGATCACATCCGCTATTTAATTTATGTTCTTACTTACTAGTTGCAGTCATACCTATCACTATTATCTCTTGCGTTTGATCCTTTGTAAATGACAAGGCCAGAGGGATTGACAACCTCTCTGTACTCGTTGGGAGCAAAGTTATTTGTATTTGTGTGCAGGTCCTGTCAATCGCTAAGTTGCGCCGCTAGCACTTGACACCTTCTTGTTGACCCTCGGAGTCTCAGGGGATTCGATCCTTGGTATCTTTGCCAAGGGAAAACTACCGCTACACTGCATCTCAAACCTTCCACTTGGGGTAACCAACGAGGGGTGAGAAGCCATCAGGTGGCGATATTGTTCCTGTAAAAATTTGCAGGAGAGCTCCGGGCATATCCCACTTGCTCTTTGTAGATGATACCATGCTGTTTTTTCAGGCTTCGAGGAACCAGGCAGAGCAGGTAAAAGCAGCCTTGGATCTTTATAGCACGGCCACGGGACAAAGTTTGAACTATGAGAAGTGTTCGATATTTTTTGGAGAGGCGTGCCCGGTTACAAATCAAGAGCATGTCCGAGACGTGCTAAACGTCACAAGTTTGGTTTTTGAGGAGAAGTACTTGGGTCTTCCTACGCCTGAAGGACGAATGTCGAAAGGTAAATTTCAAAATTTGCAAACAAGCCTTACCAAAAGACTTGTCCAGTGGAGAGACGGATTTTTTGGCTCAGCCCGCTAGAGAGGTGCTTATCAAATCTATTGCGCAAGCTTTACCCACGTATATAATGGGTGTGTTTAAGCTACCGTTTTCGGTATGTGACGATCTTACAAGAATGGTGAGGAATTTTTATTGGGGTTCAGAGAAGGGGAAGAGAAAGGTGCATTGGAAAGGATGGGATCATCTTATGCAGCCAAAGGAAAGAGGTGGGATTGGTTTCCGAGATTTCCGAATATTTAACCAAGCCCTTCTGGCTCGTCAGACGTGGAGATTAATCACTAGGCCGGAAAGTTTGTGTGCTCGTTTACTCAAAGCCAAATATTATCCTGCTGGTAAGTTGGAAGATACGGTGTTTTCTGGTAATGCATCATCGTCCTGGTCGGCCATTAGTCATGGTTTGGAGCTTTTGAAGAAGGGTTTAATATGGAGAATAGGCAATGGACGGAGTATCAGGGTATGTCGGGATAGCTGGATTCCACACCCCTATTCATATAAGCCGATTTCATGGCAGGGGGTGTGCCGCTTTAGATTTGTGTCTGACCTTCTGAACGAGAACGGTTCCTGGAAAATACAAATTCTGAACCAATATTTCATGCAAGCTGATGTGGCTGAGATCTTAAAGATTAGAGTTTCAACCAGGCAGAGCGAAGATGTCATTGCATGGGGACCAGATAAGCTAGGGGTCTTTTCAGTAAAGAGTGCGTATCATTTGGCGTTTGACGAGGCACACAGATCCATCGCAGCATCTTCTAGCTCAATGCCTTCCGGTGCGAGGAGCTGCTGGAAGTTCATATGGAAGTGTGGTGTGCCGCCTACGGTGGCAAATTTTGCATGGACAGTTGCCACGGATGGTTTGCCAACGTGCAAGAATAAGCATAAGATTGGCTTGGAAACCACAAGTATTTGTACAGCCTGTGGTGTAGAATCGGAGGACAATTTTCACCCGTTCTTGAGGTGTCAACTAGGAAGAGATCTGTATTTGAGTATGGCAAAAATCTGGAGTTTACCCCGGCTTTAGACAATTGCCAACTGTGGGAAAGAGTGGCTCTTGCAACTGCTAGCTCCTAGAAGTGATATGGAACGGTGTATGATCCTGCTTGTTTTCTGGAGAGCTTGGTATATTCGTAATGAAGTAGTGCATTATAAACCAGCGCCGCAGATGGATGCATCAGTAAGATATCTGCAGAGTTATCTTACTTCTCTTATGGCCACCACGATGGATAGTGGAGCCGATCCAGATACAGGGAAGACATATATTACAATGGAGGAACGAGGCCAAAGTGATACTCACATGGCAAAGATGCCTGGATGGGAGAAGCCTAAGCACGGGTGGTGTAAACTAAACATAGATGGAGATTTTGTGGCATGTGATAATGCGTGTGCTGGCATGATCTTGAGGGATGAGTTTGGCAAAATAATCTTCTCTTCTTGCAGGGCTTTACATTTTTGCCGAGACGCACTTGAGGCTGAACTTTATGCGTGTTTGGAGGGGATATCTACGGCGGTCCAACGTACTTCTCTACCGATTCAAGTTGAGATGGACTCCTCTGTTGCCGTAGCTATGATCACTGGTGGTGAGGCTGATCGATCACTTTATTCATCGTTGGTTAATGAGATTAGGGGTTTCCTAAACCTTCATCAAACTTGTATTACTCATATTGCTCGTTCACAGAATAAGGCGAGTGATAGGCTATCGTCTTTTGGTCGTTCTAATAATAGAACTATGACTTGGTTAGGGTCAGGTCCTCCTGATGTTTTGGAGGTAGTTGCTCAAGATTGTATTGATACTGTAATTGAGTAATACAAGTGTTTTGAGTTCGCAAAAAAACTGATTTTCACTTGGGGGCTCACTCGCCGAAACAAATCACTTGGGGCTATGGAAATAACCAAACTCAGCAACCAAAAGATTGAGACATGTGAAAAATGTGAACTTAATAAAATTGATGCTGAATTTGTTTTCTTGTAGCTCCCAAGTGTATTTTTTTGTGAAAAAAAGCTCCCAATTGAAATTGAATTCGAATATGACATTTGCATGTGTTGTGAAACATGTGATGCCATGTTTTTTTTGTCAGAATTTTTTGAGCATTTGAAATATGGTTTTCACAGGATTTTCTCTCAGTTTGTATGAGTTCGAACTATGCGAACTAACCTATGGTTGGATGGTTAGAGGGACTATGGTATCCCCAGCCCACCAGGGTTCGAGTCCTAGTGCTCGCATTTATTCCTGAATTATTTCAGGATTTCCGGCGATGCGCATTCAGTGGGAGGAGACGTTCCCGTCGACGACGAGGTGGCTAAGATGACTTCGTAAATTTCAAGATAATATGCGGGCTCAATCTTTCGAAGGTGGTCATAGGGATAGGGTGTGCGTGTATGCGTTCATAGGGGTGAGTGTATGCGCGTGTATATGAGCGCTTGCGTCTGTACTGTGTTAAAAAAAAGAATGTCTGATATATTAATGCTCGTGTTTCAAAATGTTGCGGAAATAAGACGGACATGCAATACCAAATATTATGTGCATGCATAATTAATTAATATAAAATGGTACCTTTTCATACCTTTAAACGAAAAGAATATTACGGTGTGTATAAACATGTGTTTGGTCTTCATGTTTATCTTCAGGTGACAAATAAGGGCATGTACAATGGTTCTAGCTTAAGGATGCCACGTAAGATAAATGATGAGGTGGAGGAGAGAGAAATCATAAGAGAAGGCTTGTCTTAGCTTATTTAAGCAAAGACAAGAGATGATAGCTTAGCACAATTTGTCTCACCATGTTTTTAGGAATAACTAATTATTGAAGATAAGGCTAAGAGATGACCCATTGTAGACTTGTTTTTTTGTCATCTCTAATTTACATGCAAAACTTAAGATAAGACTATCTTAGCAACCATTGTACATGCCCTAAGTGAACGAGAGGATCAGCGGGACCACAAACAGGCCATGATGGCTCTCGCCCCCCTCTCCCCTCCCTCGTCCTCGTCCCCCTACGGCGGCGCGCTCCTTCCTACTTCCCTCGTCACTTATTCCTTCTCTGGCTGGCGCCCCTCTGCGTCTGGCCCCTACGAGTCTCGTCTCCCCAGCGACTTCTTCCTCTCCTCCTCGGCTCTCTTCCCATGCCTCGGGTTCGTTCAACAAGTTCTGAGCGCTCGGCTCTAAGGATTCGACCTTCGACTCCGATCCCTCGTCTTCAGCTCCTCTCCGGGCGGCGGCTCCGGCGGCCGTTGGGGTCTCGTCGACGCGCGTGCAGAAGTTCGCGCCTGGGGTCGCGGGCGGCCGGTCCTCTCTGCGCCGGTGGATCCTGGTTGGGTTCGTGTTTCTCGTTGCCATCGGGTGTCTAGTAAGATTCATGTGATCTCGCCGGACCGTGGCGTCCTGGGGCCGGGTCCTGCCTGTGGCACGGTCATGGTGGTGGGATCTTGCTCTCCCCCTCCTCCTCTCCGGCTACTGCGATGAGTTCGTCGTTGGGGTTGTGCTCGTCCGCGCCAACGGCGTCCTGACAGATGCTAACCCTAGATCTGGTGGTTGACCAGGTGTCTAGTGGGCCCCTGATGTTGGGGAAAGTAGTATTTCAAAATTTTCCTATGATCACGCAAAATCTATCTACTAGATGCATAGCAACGAGGGGGGAGAGTGTGTCTACGTACCCTCGTAGACCGAAAGCGGAAGCGTTTATCAACGCGGTTGATGTAGTCGTGCACCTTCACGATCCGTCCCGATCTATTACCGAACGTACGGCACCTCCGCGTTCAGCACACATTCAGCTCGATGACGTCCTCGCCTTCTTGATCCAACAAGACGGGCGAAGTAGTAGATGAGTTTCGGCAGCACGAGGGCGTGGTGACGGTTGTTGATGAAGAACAATCTCTGCAGGGCTTCGCCAAGCACTACAGAAACTAGACGCAGGATAAACTAGAGGGTCGAGGTTGCCGGCACACGGCTTGGTGTATCTTGATGTGTTCCAGGTGCTAGCCCCGCCCCTCTATTTATATGTTGAGCCCTGGGGTCGAAACTTGGAGCAAAAGCCTCCTCAAAGTCGGTTTTGCCCGAAAGACAAGAGTCCCACTCGGACTCCAGGACCAAACGCCACAATCCTTGGCGTCTGTCCTAGACGCCATGGGCCTCGGCATCTGGCCCAGGGCGGTCTCCGGCGTTTGGCCCCTTGGCCTCCGCAAAACAACTTTTGCACCGACTTAATGCCCTGTGGGCTTGACCCCTTGACCTAACCATATCATCCTATATATCAAATTTGACCTCCGGACCATTCCGGAGCTCCTCGTCATGTCCGTGATCTCATCCGGGACTCCGAACAACATTCGGTCACCAACATACATAACTCATTCAATACTATATCGTCAATGAAACGTTAAGCATGCGGACCCTACGGGTTCGAGAACTATGTAGACATGACCGAGACACTTCTCTTGTCAAGAACCAATAGCGGAACCTGGATGCCCATATTGGCTCCTACATATTCTACGAAGATCTTTATCGGTCGAACCGCATAACAACATACGTTGTTCCCTTTGTCATCGGTATGTTACTTGCCCGAGATTCGATCATCGGTATCATCATACCTAGTTCAATCTCGTTACCGGCAAGTCTCTTTACTCGTTCCGTAATACATCATCTCCTAACTAACTCATTAGTCATTTGCTTGCAAGGCATATTACGATGTGCATTACCGAGAGGGCCCAGAGATACCTCTCCGACACTCGGAGTGACAAATCCTAATCTTGATCTATGTCAACACCACAAACACCTTCGAAAACACATGTAGAGCATCTTTATAATCACCCAGTTACGTTATGACATTTGATAGCATACAAGGTGTTCCTCCGGTATTCGGGAGTTGCATAATCTCATAGTCATAGGAACATGTATAAGTCATGAAGAAAGCAATAGCAGTAAAACTAAATTATCATAGTGCTAAGCTAACGGATGGGTCTTTTCCATCACATCATTCTCCTAATGGTGTGATCTCGTTGATCAAATGACAACTCATGTCTATGGTTAGGAAACATAACCATCTTTGATCAATGAGCTAGTCTAGTAGAGGCATACTAGGGACACTCTGTTTTGTCTATGTATTCACACATGTACTAAGTTTCCGGTTAATACAATTCTAGCATGAATAATAAACATTTATCATGATATGAGGAAATATAAATAACAACTTTATTATTTCCTCTAGGGCATATTTCCTTCAGTCTCCCACTTGCACTAGAGTCAATAATCTAGCTCACATCGCCATGTGATTTAATACCGATAGTTCACATCGTTATGTGAATAACAACCATAGTTCACATCGCCATGTGACCAACACCCAAAGGGTTTACTAGAGTCAATAATCTAGTTCACATCGCTATGTGATTAATACCCAAGAGTAATAAGGTGTGATCATGTTTTGCTTGTGATAGAAGTTTAGTCAACGGGTCTGTCACATTCAGATCCGTATGTATTTCGCAAATTTCTATGTCTACAATGCTCTGCATGGAGCTACTCTAGCTAATTGCTCCCACTTTCAATACGCATCCAGATTGATACTTAGAGTCATCTGGATTTAGTGTCAAAGCTTGCATCGGCATAACCCTTTACGACGAACTCTTTATCACCTCCATAATCAAGAAACATTTCCTTAGTCATCCAGTTACTAAGGATAATTTTGACCGCTGTACAGTGATCTACTCCTGGATCACTATTGTACCTCCCTGTCAAACTCATGGCAAGGTACACAACATGTTTGGTACACAGCATGGCATACTTTATAGAACCTATGGCTGAGGCATAGGGAATGACTTTCATTCTCTCTATATTTTTCTACCGTGATCTGGCTTTGAGTCTTACTCAACTTCACACCTTACAGGTTAGGCAAGAACTCCTTCTTTGACTGATCCATTTTGAACTACTTTAAAATCTTATCAAGGTATGTACTCATCGAAAGTCTTATCAAGCGTCTTGATCTATCTCTATAGATCTTGATGCCCAATATGTAAGCAGTTTCACCAAGGTCTTTCTTTGAAAAACTCCTTTCAAACACTCCTTTATGCTTTCCAGAAAATTCTACATCATTTCCGATCGACAATATGTCATTCACATATACTTATCAGAAAGGTTGTAGTGCTCCCACTCACTTTCTTGTAAATATAGGCTTCACCGCAAGTCTGTATAAATCTATATGCTTTGATCAACTTATCAAAGTGTATATTTCAACTCCGAGATGCTTGCACCAGTCCATAGATTGATCGCTGGAGCTTGCACATTTTGTTAGTACCTTTAGGATTGGCAAAACCTTCTGGTTGCATCATATACAATTCTTCTTTAATAAATCCATTAAAGAATGCAGTTTTGTTATCCATTTGCCAGATTTCATAAAATGCGGCAATTGCTAACATGATTCGGACAGACTTAAGCATCGCTACGGGTGAGAAAGTCTCATCATAGTCAACTCCTTGAACTTGTCGAAAACCTTTCACAACAAGTCGAGCTTTGTAAATAGTAACATTACCGTCAGCGTCGGTCTTCCTCTTGAAGATCCATTTATTTTCGATGGCTTGCCGATCATCGGGCAAGTCAACCAAAGTCCACACTTTGTTCTTATACATGGATCCCATCTCAGATTTCATGGCCTCAAGCCATTTTGCAGAATCTGGGCTCATCGTCGCTTCCTCATAGTTCATAGGTTCATCATGGTCCAGTAACATGACTTCCAGAACCGTATTACCGTACCACTCTGGTGCGGGACATACTCTGGTTGACCTACGAGGTTCGGTAGCAACTTGATCTAAAGTTTCATGATCATCATCATTAACATCCTCACTAATTGGTGTAGGCATCACTGGTACTGGTTTCTGTGATGAACTACTTTCCAATTCAGGAGAAGGTACAATTACCTCATCAAGTTCTACTTTCCTCCCACTCACTTCTTTCGAGAGAAACTCTTTCTCTAGAAAGGATCCATTCTTAGCGGCGAATATCTTGCCTTCGGATCTGTGATAGAAGGTGTACCCAACAGCCTCCTTTGGGTATCCTATGAAGACACATTTCTCCGACTTGGGTTCTAGCTTATCAGGTTGAAGCTTTTTCACATAAGCATCGCAACCCCAAACTTTAAGAAACGACAACTTTGGTTTCTTGCCAAACCATAGTTCCTAAGGCGTCGTCTCAACGGATTTAGATGTTGCCCTATATAGCGTGAATGCAGCTGTCTCTGATGCATAACCCAAAACGATAGTGGTAAATCGGTAAGAGACATCATAGACCGCGCCATATCTAATAAAGTACGATTACGATGTTCGGACACACCATTACGCTGTGGTGTTCCGGGTGGCGTGCGTCGTGAACCTATTCCACATTGTTTTAAATGAAGGCCAAACTCGTAACTTCAAATATTCGCCTCCGTGATCAGATCGTGGAAACTTTTATTTTCTTGTTACGATGATTCTCTACTTCACTCTGAAATTTCTTTGAACTTTTCAAATGTTTCAGATTTGTGTTTCATCAAGTAGATATATCCATATCTGCTCAAATCATCTGTGAAGGTCAGGAAATAATAATACCCGCCACGAGCCTCAACACTCATTGGTCTGCATACATCAGTATGTATGATTTCCAACAAGTCAATTGCTCGCCCCATTGTTCCGGAGAACGGAGTTTTAGTCATCTTGCCCATGAGGCATGGTTCGCAAGCACCAAGTGATTCATAATAAAGTGATTCCAAAAGTCCATCACTATGGAGTTTCTTCATGCGCTTTACACCATTATGACCTAAACGGCAGTGCCACAAATAAGTTGCACTATCATTAGTAACCTTGCATCTTTTGGCTTCAATATTATGAATATGTGTATCACTACGATCGAGATCCAACAAACTATTTTCATTGGGTGTATGACCATCGAAGGTTTTATTCATGTAAACATAATAACAATTATTCTATGACTTTAAATGAATAACCGTATTGCAACAAATATTATCAAATCATATTCATGCTCAACGCAAATGCCAAATAACATTTATTTAGGTTTTACACTAATCCTGAAAGTATAGGGAGTGTGCGATGATGATCATATCAATCTTGGAACCACTTCCAACACACATCGTCACTTCACCTTTAACTAGTCTCTGTTCATTTTGTAATTCTCGTTTCGAGTTACTAATTTTAGCAACTGAACCGGTATCAAATACCCAAGGGTTGCTATGAACACTAGTAAAGTACACATCAATAATCTGTTTATCAAAATATACCTTTGTTCACTTTGCCATCCTTCTTATCCGCGAAGTATCTAGGGTAGTTCCACTTCCAGTGACCATTTCCTTTGCAGTAGAAGCACTTAGTTTCAGGCTTGAGTTTAGCTTTGGGTTTCTTCATGGGAGTGACAACTTGCTTGTCATTCTTCTTGAAGTTCCCCTTATATCCCTTTGCCCTTTACTTGAAACAAGTGGTCTTATTAACCATCAACACTCGATGCTCTTTCTTGATTTCTACCTTCGCCGATTTCAGGATCGCGAAGGGCTCGGGAATTACCTTCGTCATCCCTTGCATATTATAGTTCATCACGAAGTTCTACTAACTTGGTGATAGTGACTAGAGAACTTTGTCAATTAGTATCTTATCTAGAAGAATAACTCCCACTTGATTCAAGTAATTGTAGTACCCAGACAATCTGAGCACATGCTCACTGGTTGAGCTATTCTCCTCCATCTTGTAGGCAAAGTACTGTCAGAGGTCTTATACCTCTCGACACGGGCATGAGTATGAAATACTAATTTCAACTCTTGGAACATCTTATATGCTCCATGGCGTTCAAAACGTTTTTGAAGTCCCGGTTCTAAGCCGTAAAGCATGGTGCACTTAAACTATCAAGTAGTCATCATACCGAGCTTTTGTCAAAACGTTCACAACGTCTGTATCTGCTCCTGCAATAGGTCTGTCACCTAGCGGTGCATCAAGGACATAATTCTTCTATTCAGCAATGAGGATAATCCTCAGATCACGGAACAATTCCGCATCATTGCTACTAACATCTTTCAAATTAGTTTTCTCTAGGAACATATACAAAATAAACGTGGAGCAACATCGCGAGCTATTGATCTACAACATAGATATGCTAATACTACCAGGACTAAGTTCATGATAAATTAAAGTTCAATTTAATCATATTACATAAGAACTCCCACTTAGATAGACATCCCTCTAGTCATCTAAATGATCACGTGATCCAAATCAACTAAACCATGTCCGATCATCACGTGAGATGGAGTAGTTTTTAATGGTGAACATCTTATGTTGATCATATCTACTATATGATTCACGCTCGACCTTTCGGTCTCCAGTGTTTTGAGGCCATATCTGCATATGCTAGGCTCGTCAAGTTTAACCCGAGTATTCTGTGTGTGCAAAACTGGCTTACACCTGTTGTATTTGAACGTAGAGCTTATCACACCCGATCATCACGTGGTGTCTCGGCACGACGAACTTTCGCAATGGTGCATACTCAGGGAGAACACTTATACCTTGAAATTTGGAAGGGATCATCTTATAATGCTACCGTCATTCTAAGCAAAATAAGAAGCATAATAAGATAAACATCACATGCAAATCAAAATATGTGACATGATATGTCCATCATCATCTTGTGCTTTTGATCTCCATCTCCAAAGCACCGTCATGATCACCTTCGTCATCGGCGCGACACCTTGATCTCCATCGTAGCATCGTTATCGTCTCGCCAACTATTCCTTCTACGACTATCGCTACTGCTTAGTGATAAAGTAAAGCAATTACATGGCGATTGCATTTGATACAATAAAGCGACAACCATATGGCTCCTGCCAGTTGCCGATAACTTTACAAAACACGATCATCTCATACAAAAACGTATAACTCATCATGTCTTGACTATATCACATCACAACATGCCCTGCAAAAACAAGTTAGACTTCCTCTACTTTGTTGGTTCAAGTTTTACGTGGCTGCTACGAGCTTTAGCAAGAACCGTTCTTACCTACGCATACAAAACCACAACGATGTTTCGTCAAGTATGTGCTGTTTTAACCTTCACAAGGACCGGACGTAGGCACACTCGATTCAGCTAAAGTGAGAGAGACAGACACCCGCCAGTCACCTTTAAGCAACGAGTGCTCATAATGGTGAAACCAGTCTCGCATAAGCGTACGCGTAATGTCGGTCCGGGCCGCTTCATCTCACAATACCGCTGAAGCAAAGTATGACATGCTCGTAAGCAGTATGACTACTATCGTCCACAACTCACTTGTGTTCTACTCGTGCAAATCATCTACGCATAGACCTAGCTCATGATGCCACTCTTGGGGAACGTAGTATTTCAAAATTTTCCTACGAGCAGGCAAGATCTATCTACTAGATGCATAGCAACGAGGGGGAGAGTGTGTCTACGTACCCTCGTAGACCGAAAGCGGAAGCGTTTATCAACGCGGTTGATGTAGTCGTGCACCTTCACGATCCGTCCTGATCTAGTACCGAACGTACGGCACCTCTGCGTTCAGCACACGTTCAGCTCGATGACGTCCTCACTTTCTTGATCCAGCAAGACGGGCGAAGTAGTAGATGAGTTCCGGCAGCACGACGGCGTGGTGACGGTTGTTGATGAAGAACAATCTCTACAGGGCTTCGCCAAGCACTACAAAAACTAGACACATGATAAACTAGAGGGTCGGGGTTTCCGGCACACGGCTTGGTGTATCTTGATGTGTTCCACGTGCTAGCCCCTTCCCTCTATTTATATGTTGAGCCCTGGGTTCGAAACTTGGAGCAAAAGCCTCCTCAAAGTCGGTTTTGCCCGAAAGGCAAGAGTCCCACTCAGACTCCAGGACCAAACGCCACAATCCTTGGCGTCTGGCCCAGAGGCCATGGGCCTCGGCGTCTGGCCCAGGGCTAGACGCCAGGGTCTCCGGCATTTGGCCCCCTGGCCTCCGCAAAACACCTTTTGCACCGACTTAATGCCCTGTGGGCTTGACCCCTTGGCCTAACCATATCATCCTATATATCAAATTTTACCTCCGGACCATTCCGGAGCTCCTCGTCATGTCCGTAATCTCATTCGGGACTCCGAACAACATTCGGTCACCAACATACATAACTCATTCAATACTATATCGTCAACGAAACGTTAAGTGTGCGGACCCTACGGGTTCAAGAACTATGTAGACATGACCGAGACACTTCTCTGGTCAATAACCAATAGCAGAACCTGGATGCCCATATTGGCTCCTAAATATTCTACGAAGATCTTTATCGGTCGAACCGCATAACAACATACGTTTTTCCCTTTGTCATCGGTATGTTACTTGCCCGAGATTCGATCGTCGGTATCATCATACCTAGTTCAATCTCATTACCGGAAAGTCTCTTTACTCGTTCCGTAATACATCATCTCCTGACTAACTCATTAGTCGTTTGCTTGCAAGGCTTATTACGATGTGCATTACCGAGAGGGCCCAGAGATACCTCTCCGACACTCGGAGTGACAAATCCTAATCTTGATCTATGCCAACACCACAAACACCTTCGGAAACACCTGTAGAGCATCTTTATAATCACCCAGTTACGTTGTGACATTTAATAGCACACAAGGTGTTCCTCCGGTATTCGGGAGTTGCATAATCTCATAGTCATAGGAACATGTATAAGTCATGAAGAAAGTAATAGCAGTAAAACTAAACGATTATAGTGCTAAGCTAACGGATGGGTCTTGTCCATCACATCATTCTCCTAATGATGTGATCCCGTTGATCAAATGACAACTCATGTCTATGGTTAGGAAACATAACCATCTTTGATCAATGAGCTAGTCTAGTAGAGGCATACTAAGGACACTCTGTTTTGTCTATGTATTCACACATGTACTAAGTTTCCGGTTAATACAATTCTAGCATGAATAATAAACATTTATCATGATATAAGGAAATATAAATAGCAACTTTTTTATTGCCTCTAGGGCATATTTCCTTCACCTGGTGCGGGCTGGGCCAGTCCCTCTTGGGCCTCCCACTCTCTCGTCCCTTGCTCTGCCCCCTCCCTAACTTGGGTCGTGGGTCGCGGGTGGCCCACCCCCAGCCTGTTGTGAATGCCCAGGCCAGATCTGGTGGCCTTGGCCTGGCTTGCTCAGGATATTTATGGGTCCGTAAGGGAGCCCCCCCCAAATTTATAGGGTTTCCTGCTTCCAAATCCGACGTGCGTCGGCTGCTCTTCCCCATCTGCACCTATCTCAGACCCACTCCTCCTCACCCTCTCTCCCTCTCGTTTGTGGCTGTGCTCTCCATGGATCGCTCGGGTGGCTCTTCTAGCAAGGTTGTCTCCAGCCAAAAGCGTCACCATGAGGGCTCGGTGGTCGCGGGCGCAGATCTGGAGTACGAGGCGGCCAGGCGGAGAAGGCGACTCGCGAGCAGGTGGCTCGGGAGCGCGATGCCTGGGTGGCTATGCCGGAGTGGCTGCAGTGCGACAGGCGGTCCCGCTCGGAGGTGGCCATGGCGGAGGCAGCTGGTTCTGCGCTCCCTGGATCAGGTGGAGGGCTCCTCCGTCCTGGCTGGTGGTTCGTATTTGCGTCCTTTGGATCCCTGGGAGGCGACGACTGCAGCTGGAAGGGCGGACTCTTCTGCCTCTGCTTCGCGGCCTCCTCCTCCTTGGGGGTCATTGGCACCGTCGCGGGCCTGGGCTCATGCGCCGGCGGCAGGTGGGAGCTTTGGCGGTCACTAGGCGCCTCGCGGCGGATCTGGTCCTCCCCTGTTGGGAGCCATGGGCCGTCGTTTCCCGTCCAGTGGTCCTGGCTCCTCCTCTGTTAGCCTCGGAGATGGTATTCTCCCTCCTCCACCTCCCCCTCCATCTCGTCCAACCAGGTCTCTGTGTCGGTGTACTAAAGTAGGGGTACCTTAGTATCCCGAACTTGTGCACGGGCAGTCGCAGCGTCCCGTGGCAGGGCTTGCCGTGCGACCGCTAAGGCCCACTGTGGTTCCTTTGGGGCCATTCAAGAACAAAGTATTCAAGTTAAAGAGACAAGGCCCCGGCAAGAGGAGCTTGCCGGGAAGGCCACTCAGGGCTCAAGACCATTTCTTTGGCACAGAACCCTGGCAAGAGGAGCTTGCCGGGAAGACTAAACATGACATTTCAAGAGACTTGCCGCGACGCGCCATGTGTCCCGGCAAGGCCCGGAGAGCGACAAGCTTCCGGGCACGACAAGGTAGCAACCGCGGCAAGGCGCTTGCCGCGACAGACTTCCACTAGGTGCCCGCGCTCCAGCAATCCACCCACGTGTCGCTCTGGGACCCTTCCAGACGCACGTGGCGGAAGGCTGTGCAGCCTGGGGGACACGGTGGCAAGCTGCGATGACAAGGCCACAGTCGTGGAGGACGGTGGCGCCCTGACGGACGCTTTTTGCACTGTTTGGAGCGACGGCGACGGGCATTTAATGCCCTTGTCCCCTGCTGTCAGTGTTAGGTATAGAGAACTATGCATACACTGTTCCAACTACCACCCATTTTACATTTTTACCCTCGACTGCGTTGCCACCTGTCGGTGACCCCTTTGACCTATAAAAGGAGGCCCATGCGCAACGTAGAAGGGGTTCCGATCATCGATCACTCTCGCGCTCGGTCCTGTTAGCGATCAGCACTGTAGCTCTTCTCGCTCCCGAGCCAAGAACGCAATACAAACCAAGGCAGGAGTAGGGTTTTACGCATCCGTGCGGCCCGAACCTGGGTAAACTGCTCGCGTGTTTGCCTCGATCTGCTCTTTGTGCATCCTCCGCCCCCTTGCTGTATCGAAAAGGGGCTCCGGTCCCATAGGTGTTCGTGGGCGATCAGTTTCCCCGACATCTTTAAATAGGCGGGTCCAATGAAATGGACTCCAGAAGCAGAGGCAGCGCTGCAGGACTTGAAGAGGTACCTGTCCTCCACTCCAATACTTGTCCCACCTAAGCCACAAGAGAAGTTGTTGCTATACTTAGCAGCAACCAATCAAGTTGTTAGTGCTGCGTTAGTAGCGGAAAGGGAGGCAGATGATTAGCCAACAACCCCGGTAAGCACATCCAGCGACAAGCAGGGGGCTTCCCCGGCAAGTTCTGGTACCGACAAGGATGGAACTGCGCAGATGCAAGAGGAAGTGCGGAAGAAGATGGTGCAGCGCCCAGTCTACTTTGTCAGCTCCCTTCTGCAGGGGGCTAGATCAAGGTACTCTGGTGTGCAGAAGCTGCTTTTCGGCCTTCTCATGGCCTCAAGAAAGCTACGCCACTACTTCCAAGCACACGAGATAACAGTGGTCACTCGCTTTCCGCTGAAGAGGATACTGCAAAACCCAGAAGCGACAGGCAGGATTGTCGAGTGGGCACTGGAGCTGTCAAGCTTTGGCCTCAGGTTTGAAAGCACTTCAACTATCCAGAGCAGAGCATTGGCAGAGTTCATAGAATAATGGACGCCAACGCCAGATGAAGAGATTCCAGAGACGAGCATTCCCGTCAAAGAAGCAAGCAAAGAGTGGATAATGTACTTTGATGGTGCCTTCTCGCTGCAAGGCGCCGGTGCCGGCGTGCTGCTTGTCGCACCCACCGGAGAGCACCTCAAGTACGTCGTCCAAATGCACTTTCCCAAGGAACAAGAAATGAACAATACTGCAGAGTACGGAGGTTTACTTGCCGGGGTGACTCGCAGTTGGTCGTCCGCCAAGTGAACAAGAGCTACCAGAGTCCGTTGATGGAAGCATACGTTGACGAAGTGAGAAAGCTTGAAGAGCACTTTGAAGGCTTACAGATGGAGCACGTTCCAAGAGCTCAGAATGACATCGCAGACGGCCTGTCAAAGTGCGCCGCACTTAAGTTACCTGTGGAACCAGGGATCTTCATGCTCAAGCTGACTGAGCCATCCGTAACACCATCAACTGGGCAGAACAAGAAGAGAAAGTTGGTTTCTGGTGACTACTTGCCGGCAGAGCTTCCCGAAGCCACCACCAACAAGGTCCCCAAGATCAATGACAAGATTGCTGAGGAACGATCTGCTCCTGCTAAACCTAGGGTTTGTACAGTTGAAGCAGGCGTTCCCGACAAGTTTTGCTCCGGCAAGCTTTCCGGGGAACGTCAAGCTCCGGCCGAGCCGCAAGTTCTTGCCGTGGAAGCTGACGTTCCCGCAGCAGCACATATGCCTTTAGTCCTTGTCGTCGACCCGCAGGCTCCGGCATGGGCACAGCAGATCGTCCGTTTCCTCCAGACAGGAGAACTTCCCGAAGAGCCAGAAGAAGCAGAAAGAATAACCCGACAGTCAAGTATGTATCAATTTGGCGGCAACGAACTGTACAAAAGAAGACTCAACGGTGTGAAATTGAAGTGTATTCCCCGGGAAGATGGACAAAAGCTGTTGGCAGAGATACACGGAGGCATATGTGGCCACCACATTGGCGCGAGAGCACTTGCCGGAAAAGCGTTCCGGCAAGGTTTCTTTTGGCCAGAAGTCCTCCAGGATGCAACTGCAGAAGTAACCAAGTGTGAAGCATGCCAGTTCCATTCCAAGCAGATACATCAACCAGCTCAAGCTCTCCAGACGATCCCTTTATCCTGGCCATTTTCGGTCTGGGGGCTCGACATCCTCGTCACCTTTCCCCGCGCAGTCGGGGGCTTTGAGTACTTGTACGTCGCCATCGACAAGTTCACAAAGTGGCCGGAAGTGGAACCAGTGAGAAAGGTGACCGCACAGTCAGCAGTCAAGTTCTTCAGGTCGATTGTTTGCCGTTTCGGAATCCCTAACAGGATCATCACCGACAACGGCACACAATTCACAAGTCGCACCTTCATGCAGTACGTCCAAGACCTTGGCGCCAAGGTCTGCTTCGCTTCTGTTGCTCATCCGAGGAGCAACGGTCAAGCGGAGAGGGCAAACGCTGAAGTGCTGCGCGGACTCAAGACGAGAACTTTCGACAGGCTGCACAAGTGCGGAAGAAACTGGATCGAGGAGTTGCCAGCGGCTCTTTGGTCGATCAGGACGACGCCAAATCGAGCCACTGGACAGACACCCTTTGCTCTTGTCTATGGAGCAGAGGCAGTTCTCCCCACGGAACTCGTATATGGGTTGCCTCGAGTGCTCGCTTACGATGAGCTCGAGCAAGAGCAGCTGCGGCAAGATGACGCACTGCTCCTTGAGGAAGACCGTCTTCAGGCTGCTGTACGAGCTGCTCGATACCAGTAAGCTTTGCGCCGCTACCATAGCCGCAAGGTTAAAGCCAGAAGTCTCGAGGAAGGCGACCTTGTTCTTCGGCGCGTTCAGTCCGCCAAGAATTCCAACAAGTTGACGCCGAAGTGGGAAGGCCCTTATCGGGTGAAACAAGTCACAAGGCCCGGCGCTATCCGCCTTGAGACCGAAGAAGGCTTACCGGTGAGCAACTCCTGGAACATTGAGCATCTTCGCAAGTTTTACCCATAAGGCGCGGTTGCCGTGATCCGCTCCGGCAACCACCTTTTGTACAAGTCTTGCCGTTGTTGCATGTAATCCTTTGTACAAAGCCGGGCGCAGACCCCGTGCATCAGTAAAGCTTATGTGCATCACACAACTTGTCATTTCATGCCTTTTCATTTCCTTGCATGTACTATCTGACACTTTGTGCAGCACCTATTCCCGGTAAGCAATAACGAGCAACAAAACTCCATATCTCTGTTTTCTCTAGTTTCTTTTCTCTCAAGCAGAAGAAGTTTCCTCGCGCACAAGTTTGCCGGGGGGGAAGGAGATAGTGATATGGACCAAGTATCGTTCAAGAGAGCCTTGCCTTGCCAGGAAGCAAACGACACAAAAGCTAGGTTGCCAAAGTTTGAGCAATCAAAATTTTAAATTTTTGAGTTATCTTCCTTGAACGACCGCCCTTTGTATGGAAAACCTGTGCGCGGAGGAACCAACTCGTGGCTAGCCACGCCCTTACTTTGTTTCGAGCACGCTCAACGGCTTAAGTGTGCTGCGACAAGTGTCGCGCCCTTACTTCGTTTTCGAGTTCGCTCAACAGTTTAAGTGTGCTGCGACTAGTTGCGACAAGGTTTCTTGTCGACAACGGCACCGCCAGCAGGCTGCTGAAGTTCCGCACTCAGCGCTCGTGGCAAAGGTGCCTTCGCCGACAAGTTCCCTGACAGCGTAGGGTAAAAGCATACAAAGCGAGGAAGTCAAGTAAAGGAAATAACGTTGCATTAACTACCCAAAATAAGGTTATATTACAAAGCAACTTGTCGCAGTTCTAATAGACTATTGTTCATAACGTAGTTGGCAGCGACAAGGAAAGAAGAAAGTAAACAAGACAAGTCCGCGCGGTCGCCCTCGACCCTCTTGATGCCGCCCACCTTATTCACAATAGGCGCGACAAGGGCCTTGAGCGCCTCCTGGTCAATGTCCGGCGACAAGGTCCTGAGGACGTTGCTGAGGTTGAGGCCTGGGTTGCGGTGCGCTATCTTCATCAACACCTTCTCGAGGGCCCCCGCGCAGAGCCTGCGCGACTCGTCCGCCAACTGCTTTGGGATCCTTTCCCGGAGCTGCTGGAGGGCCGGCGCCACCCCCCTGAAGAACAAACTCAACTTGGTGCTGTGAGGGAGATTCTCGTCGGTGGAGTACCCAAGGTGCTCCGCCCCCAGCTCCGCCAGCTCCTTGTCGACGTCGGCAGCGGCGGCAACAAGACCCTCTGTCCAGTGCTCCACCGTCAGCCTGAAGTTGTTTTGGGAGATGGCGGCGCTGTCCAACAGCGCCTTCTCGTCCCTGAGCTCCTCCTTCAGGTTCGCCTCCCGCTCTCGGGCGCCGTCCAGCGTTGTGGTGAGGGTGGACAGCTTCAACTCCAGATCGGCGATGGAGTCCTTGGCGACGGCGAGTTCCTTGCCCTTGTCGGAGAGGCGGACCTGCAATTCGAAGTGACTGTGGGCGTCCTTCTCCCTCTGCAGCACAAGTGCGGCAACCTTCTCGTCGCTCGTCTTCAAGTTGGCCTCCAGTTGCGCCACCCTTGCCTCCAAGTCCCTCTTGGCGGTCTCAGTAGCCGCAGCAGCATCCTTCGCTTCCTGCAGAGCTCCGCCAAGAGACTGTTCGCGCGCGGCAAGCTCGTCCTCGTGGCTGTCAAGGTCGACCTTCCGCTGTGTCAGTTCGCCTTCTCGCCGGGACAACTCCTCGGCGGCGAGCCGTTGCTGCTCCTCCGCTTCGGCCTTCTCCAAGATAAACGCCTGATGCGCCTCGGCGAGCTGCTCCCGCTCCTCCGCCAAGGATCGGAGAGCCGCATGGTTGGCGGTCCGGAGCTCTTCTGCGCGCTTCTCCAAGTCAGCGCCCGCCTTGGCGGCCAGAGCCTCTTGGGACTCCAGCTTGGCCTGCTTGGCGCGGTATAGAGATAGAAGCCTCCGCAGAAGCCGCTCCTCCTCGGGCTCGCTGTTGCTGCTTGGCGCGTCGACAAACTTCAGCCCGGCGGAGGCAAGGACCTCCCCGTCGAAGACCTCTCCCTGTACGGGCGCCCTGGATGTGGACGCCCATGGGAGCTGAATGAAGACGCCGTTACCAGCCTCCAGATAGGCGCCTGGCTCGGCTGTGGCAGCGGAGGGATCGGCAGCCGGCGCAGCGCCTGACGCTCCTGCGGCCTCAGGGCCGTCAGTGCGACTGCCGGTCCCCTCCTCAGCCGCCGCGCCAGCGGCCTTGGCTGCCTCTTCGGCGGCGGGCTCGTCGGCACCGGCCACCCCCTCAGTAGCTGCGGCGTCGCTGGTGTTGCCACGCGCGTTCTCCTCCGCGGTGACCTCCGTTTCCATCGGCTCTGCGGCGGATGGATCTGAAGAAAAAAAGAAAAAGAAGGAAAAATAGTCAAGCAAATATCCAAAAAAGAGAAGACTCAAAGAAGAAAAGTCCAAGGTTTTACCTGCGCGGGCCTCCTTTTCGGTGGGGTTCCTTGCCGAAGAGTTCTCCCTCGGCGGTGTGGTGGTAGCTCCCGCCGGCGGAGGGCCGCTGGCGCCGTCCCTTGGCGGCGTACTCGCCCTTGGCGGGGTGCTCGCCCTTGGCGGAGTGTCCTCCCTTGTCGGGGAGCTTCCCCTTGGCGGTGCGGTCGAGACGTGCGGCGCGTCGGGGGCGGTCTCCTGGCGCTCCTGATGATGCTGCTCCGTCTCTGCACAAGTCAACAAACAAAACATTAACAAGGACAGAACACCCACGCGCGCCCGACAAGCGGAAAGTAGACGAAGGACTTACGCTGGTGGCTGCGCTGGGGGCTGCTCTGGAGAATGGCTGTCGGGTCCGACGAGCCTGTCACAGGCGCACCTCCTGTTGCTGCGGCGGGCTCGTCCTCGATGACGATCACCGGAACCTTGGACCTCTTCACCGCCCTCTGGGCCAGGGTTCTGGAAGGAAGACAAGATCAGGATTAAATAAAGAGATACAAGACAAGAATCAACAGAAAACCAGAGAGAAACAAGAATCGCGAAGACTTACTCTTCTTCCTCCTCCTCGTCGGAGCTGAGCGCCGAGAAGTCAAAGTCCGGCTCGCGCGTCCCGGCGCGAGGAGCTGGGGGAGTGGGCTTCCTTGGCCGCTTGGCGGGAGCGGGGGCAGCGGTCTGAGAAGACCCCGCTCCGGTTGTCGCCGAAGCACGAGGAGCGGAAGGAGCAGTGGAGCCGGCGCGGGAAGATCCCCCTCCTGTTGCCGCTGAAGCACGAGGCACTCCCTTGGCGGCCTTGCTCGTCGCGGTGGCGCGTGTCGGGCGGCGCTGCGGCTGCTGGCCCACCTGCCGCCCCGCCACGTCGACGGCCTTGCGGAGGCGCCTCCTTGTCTGAGCTGGAGGACTTGCTGGAGGTGGCGAGCTGCACGACGAGGAAGATGATGAGCCGAGGTTCAGCGAGCCGCCTGAGTCTTCGGCATGATCGCTTGACCCGACGCCCTGCTCGGCGGGCCCGCTCGACTCGGTGCCTTGCTCGGTGGGCTCGCTTGTCTCGGCGAGTCGCCCGGCAAGCTTTCCCGCTTTGCGAAGCTCTTCCTCCTCGGCGAGGCTTGTCGGCTCCGCCGCCTCCGCCTCCTCCACAGTATACCCGAACTCACCCGCGGCCCTGGCCGCCGCTGCCTCTTCCAGCCTGGTGGCAATATATGCCATCTCCTGGTCGGTGGTGTCGCGAGTGAGTCCCCTCTTCTCGTCGGCATTGATTGGCGACTCCACAAGGTTGTCAAAGAACGTCTGCACGGCTTCTTCGGAAGGTTCCCGCCAAGTGGGGTTGATCCCGTGGGAATCACACAATGGCATCGCCGCGCGAACGACACTGAGCGCAGAGCTATTGCACAATGGAACTACGCCCGGCGGCAACGCGAACCACTCAGCATGGGCGGAGTCGTACTTAAATAGCGCTTGGAGCATTGCGTTGAGCTCCAGGATAGTGAAGTTGTAAATAAGGCCCGGGCGCAATCTCATGTTGTCTGCCGCGTTCTTGAACTCCCAAGCAGCCCTCTTCCTCTCCTGCAGGGGAGCGATGCGGCGGCGGAGAAAGTCTGCCCCGACGGCACCTACAGTGAGCCTGGCTTGCCGGAGGCGAAGGATCCGAGTGATGGCTATCTTCAGCTTGTCGTCCTCAGGGGCCAGGTCACTCCAGTCATTGCCGCGTACTACTGCGACTTGACGCCCGGAAGTGAAGGGCTGCGGGTCATCCTCTATAATCCAACACCAGTTGGCCCTCCACTCATCCCACTTGCCGCGGAGCTCCCCCGTCAAGTAAGCCTCTTTCTTATGGAGCCTAAAGATCCAAGAGATTCCGCCAGACAGAGGTGACCCTGACTCGACTCGAGTTATGAAGTAATGGCGGAAGAGGGCTACATTGGGGTAAACTCCGACGAAATTTTCGCACAGATGTGCGAAAATGGCCATGGTCAAGACGGCGTTTGGGGTGAAGTCAAGGGGATGAAACCCGTAGGTATTCATGATGTCGCAGAAGAATTCCGAAAAGGGCGGGCAGAGCCCGCAGTAGAAGAACAGAGCGAAGAAGGCATAGCCATTCAGGTACATCTCGCAGGCCACGGCGGGGAGTACCTTGGTGCGCGGGTGCGCCTTCGTCTCCCTCGACCAGAAGAGGTAGAAGGTGTCTTTCAGCTCCTCCGCACTAAGCCTCGGCGGGAAGACCGCCATCTTCTTCCGCATTGCTACTAGCCACAGCGCCTTGGCAGACTTCGCGGCCTTCGCCTTCTCGCCCTTCGGGGCCATGGTGGGGACGATGGGGGAAGTCGACGGCGCTGGTGATGCTGGCGGCGGCGGAGGGGGGGGGAGCGCTGCTCTCTTTCGACCTTCGGGGAGGAGGGGAGCGGCAGGGGTTTCTAGAGGATGAAGAAGCAACGGACGAATGGAAGGGACTGCCCCTGTTTCCCCTGCTTTTAAGGGGGAGGGGGGACGTTCCGCATTTCCCCATTAAAGAAACAGGCCACGATCTCTCCCATGACGCCGCGATTGACGCGTGCCGTTAGGGAGAGGCGCAGTGGATACGGAGTGGGATACGGCGTGCCGCGGGCCGCGCGTGCCCGTGCACTGTTTTGGGCCTGGCCCAACAGCGCTCGGCACCGTGTATGGCCCAGGCCCGGGGGCTCCTGTCGGTGTACTAAAGTAGGGGTACCTTAGTATCCCGAACTTGTGCACGGGCAGTCGCAGCGTCCCGTGGCAGGGCTTGCCGTGCGACCGCTAAGGCCCACTATGGTTCCTTTGGGGCCATTCAAGAACAAAGTATTCAAGTTAAAGAGACAAGGCCCCGGCAAGAGGAGCTTGCTGGGAAGGCCACTCAGGGCTCAAGACCACTTCTTTGGCACAGAACCCTGGCAAGAGGAGCTTGCCGGGAAGACTAAACATGACATTTCAAGAGACTTGCCGCGACGCGCCACGCGTCCCGGCAAGGCCCGGAGAGCGACAAGCTTCCGGGCACGACAAGGTAGCAACCGCGGCAAGGCACTTGCCGCGACAGACTTCCACTAGGTGCCCGCGCTCCAGCGCATCCACCCACGTGTCGCTCTGGGACCCTTCCAGACGCACGTGGCGGAAGGATGTGCAGCCTGGGGGACACGGTGGCAAGCTGCGATGACAAGGCCACCATCGTGGCGGACGGTGGCGCCCTGACGGATGCTTTTTGCACTGTTTGGAGCGACGGCGACGGGCATTTAATGCCCTTGTCCCCTGCTGTCAGAGTTAGGTATAGAGCACTATGCATACACTGTTCCAACTACCACCCATTTTACATTTTTACCCTCGACTGTGTTGCCACCTGTCGGTGACCCCTTTGACCTATAAAAGGAGGCCCATGCGCAACGTAGAAGGGGTTCCGATCATCGATCACTCTCGCGCTTGGTCCTGTTAGCGATCACAACTGTAGCTCTTCTCGCTCCCGAGCCAAGAACGCAATACAAACCAAGGCAGGAGTAGGGTTTTACGCATCCGTGCGGCCCGAACCAGGGTAAACTGCTCGCGTGTTTGCCTCGATCTGCTCTTTGTGCATCCTCCGCCCCTTGCCGTACCGAAAAGGGGCTCCGGTCCCATAGGTGTTCGTGGGCGATCAGTTTCCCCGACACTCTGATACGTCTCCAACGTATCTATAATTTTTGATTGTTCCATGCTATTATTTATGATGTTTTGCATGTTTAATGGGCTTTGTTATACACTTTTATATTATTTTTGGGACTAACCTACTAACCCAAAGGCCCAGTCAAGATTGCTGTGTTTTGCCTGTTTCAGGGTTCTACAAAAAAGGGATATCAAACGGAGTCCAAACGGAATGAAACCTTCGGGAGAGATATTTTTGGAGAAAATCACGCACGGGAGACTTCAGAACCACGGAGTAGGGGCCACGTGGTGCCCACGAGGGTGGGGGCTGCGCCCCCCCCTAGGGCGCGCCCCCTGCCTCGTGGGTCCCACGTAAGGCCCCCGGTGCCCTCCTTCCTCCTATATAAGCCTACGTACCCCGAAACCATCAGAGCAACAGAGAAAACCCTAGTTCCACCGCCGCAACCTTCTGTTCCCATGAGAACCCATCTTGGGGCATGTTCCGGAGCTCCGCCGGAGGGGGGATCTTCCACGGAGTGCTTCTATATCATCATCATCGCCTCACCATGAGTTGTGAGTAGTTTACCACAGACCTTCGTGTTGGGGAACGTAGCATAATTCAAAAAATTTCCTACGCTTCACCAAGATCAATATAAGGAGTCATCTAGCAACGAGCATAAAGGAGTGCATCTACATACGCTTTGTAGATCGCGTGCGGAAGCGTTCGAAGGAATGAGTCGTACTCTTCGTGATCCTCATCACCGATGATCCCAGCGCCGAACGGACGGCACCTCCGCTTTCAACACACGTACGGTACATCAACGTATCCTCCTTCTTGATCCAGCAAGGGGGAAGGAGAGGTTGACGGAGATCCAGCAGCACGACGGCGTGGTGGTGGATGCAACGGGATAAACTGCAGGGCTTCGCCGAGACCCTGCGGGAGGAGTTGGAGGTGTGACAGGGGGGGGGGCGGGGGGAGGCGCCAGAGGCTTGGGGTGCGGCTGCCCTCTCTCCCTCCACTATATATAGGGGGCCAGGGGGGGCGTCGGCCCTAGGAGATCCAATCTCCTAGGGGGGCAGCGGCCAGGGGGGGTATCTTGCCCCCCAAGGCAAAGGGAGGCGCCCCCACCCCTAGGGTTTCAACCCTAGGCGCATTGGGGGTGGCCCATGTGGGGTGCGCCAGCCCACTAGGGGCTGGCCCCCCTCCCCCTACGGCCCACGGGGCCCTCCGGGATGGGTGGCCCCACCCGGTGGACCCCCGGGACCCTTCCGGTGGACCCGAGACACTCCCGGTGACCCCCGGAGCTCTCCCGATGGCCGAAACTGGATTTCCTATATATCATTCTTCACCTCCGGACCATTTCGGAACTCCTCGTGACGTCCGGGATCTCATCCGGGACTCCAAACAACATTCGGGTTTCCGTGTGCATATATCTCTACAACCCTAGCGTCACCGAACCTTAAGTGTTTAGACCCTACGGGTTCGGGAGACATGCAGACATGACCGAGACGACTCTCCGGTCAATAACCAACAGCGGGATCTGGATACCCATGTTGGTTCTCACGTGTTCCTCGATGATCTCATCGGATGAACCACGATGTCAAGGATTCATTTAATCCCGTATGTTATTCCCTTTGTCTATCGGTACGGTACTTGCCCGAGATTCGATCGTCGGTATGGCCGATACCTTGTTCAATCTCGTCATGGCAAGTCTCTTTACTCGTTCCGTAATCCATCATCCCGTGACTAACTCCTTAGTCACTTTGAGCTCATTATGATGATGTCTTACCGAGTGGGCCCAGAGATACCTCTCCGTCATACGGAGCGACAATATCCCAGTCTCAGTTCATATCAACTCAAGAGACACTTTCGGAGATACCCGTTGCGTACCTTTATAGCCACCCAGTTACGTTGTGACGTTTGGCACACCCAAAGTATTCCTACGGTATCCGGGAGTTGCACAACCTCATGGTCTAAGGAACAAATACTTGACATTGAAAAAGCTTAAGCATTATGAACTATACGATCTCATGCTATGCTTAGGATTGGGTCTCGTCCATCACATCATTCTCCTAATGATGTGATCCCGATATCAATGACATCCAATGTCCATGGTCAGGAAACCGTGCCCATCTATTGATCAACGAGCTAGTAACTAGAGGCTTACCAGGGACACGTTTGTGGTCTATGTATTCACACATGTATCGCTGTTTCCGTACAATACAATTCAAGCATGAATAACAGACAATTATCATGAACAAGGAAATATAATAATAATCCTTTTATTATTGCCTCTAGGGCATATTTCCAACAGTCTCCCACTTGCACTAGAGTCAATAATCTAGTTACATTGTGATGAATCAAACACCCATAGAGTTCTGGTGTTGATCATGTTTTGCCCGTGGTAGAGGTTTAGTCAACGGATCTGCGACATTCAGATCCGTATGCACTTTACAAATATCTATGTCTCCATCTTGAACATAATTCCGGATGGAGTTGAAACGGCGCTTGATGTGCTTGGTCTTCTTGTGAAACCTGGGCTCCTTGGCAATGGCAATAGCTCCAGTGTTGTCACAGAAGAGAGTCATCGGGCTTGACGCGCTTGGAATGACTCCTAGGTCGGTGATGAACTCCTTCATCCAGACTCCTTCTTGGGCTGCTTCGCAAGCAACTATGTACTCCGCTTCACATGTAGAATGCTCCACGACGCTCTGCTTGCAACTGCACCAGCTGACTGCTCCTCCATTCAAAAGATACACGTATCCAGTTTGTGACTTGGAGTCATCCAGATCTGTGTCGAAGCTAGCATCGACGTAACCCTTTACGACGAGCTCTTCGTCACCTCCATAAACGAGAAACATATCCTTAGTCCTTTTCAGGTACTTCAGGATGTTCTTGACCGCTGTTCAGTGTTCCATACCGGGATCACTTTGGTACCTCCCTACCAAACTTATGGCAAGGTTCACATCAGGTCTGGTACACAGCATGACATACATAATAGAACCTATGGCTGAGGCATAGGGGATGACACTCATCTTTTCTCTATCTTCTGCCATGGTCGGGGACTGAGCCGTGCTCAATCTCATACCTTGTAAAACATGCAAGAACCCTTTCTTGGACTGATCCATATTGAAATTCTTCAATACCTTGTCAAGGTATGTGCTTTGTGAAAGACCAATGAGGCGTCTCGATCTATCTCTATAGATCTTGATGCCTAATATATAAGCAACTTCTCCAAGGTCCTTCATTGAAAAACTCTTATTCAAGTAGGCCTTTATGCTTTCCAAGAATTATATATCATTTCCCATCAGAATTATGTCATCCACATATAATATGAGAAATGCTACAGAGCTCCCACTCACTTTCTTGTAAATACAGGCTTCTCCCCAAGTCTGTATAAAGCCAAACGCTTTGATCACATCATTAAAGAGAATATTCCAACTTCGAGATGCTTGCACCAGCCCGTAGATCGAGCGCTGGAGCTTGCATACTTTGTTAGCATTCTCTGGATCGACAAAACCTTCCGACTGCATCATATACAGTTCTTCCTTGAGGAAGCCATTAAGGAATGCTGTTTTGACGTCCATTTGCCATATCTCATAATCTTAGAATGCGACAATTGCTAACATGATTCAGACGGACTTTAGCATCGCCACGGGAGAGAAAGTCTCGTCGTAGTCAATCCCTTGAACTTGTTGATAACCCTTAGCGACAAGCCGAGCCTTATAGATGGTTACATTACCATCCACGTCTATCTTCTTCTTAAATATCCATTTATTTTCTATGGCATGCCTATCATCGGGCAAGTCCACCAAAGTCCATACTTTGTTTTTATACATGGATTCTATCTCGGATTTCATGGCTCCAAGCCATTTATTGGAATTTGGGCCCGCCATCGCTTCTTCATAGTTCGAAGGTTCACCTTTGTCCAACAACATGATTTCCAGGACAAGGTTCCCGTACCATTCTGGTGCGGAACGTGTCCTTGTGGACCTTCAAAGTTCAGTAGTAACTTGATCTGTATCTTCATGATCATCATTATTAACTTCCTCCCTTGTCGGTGCAGGCACCTCGGGAACAATTTCCCGCGCTGCGCTACTTTCCAGTGCGGGAAGGGTGACTGTCACCTCATCAAGTTCTACTTTCCTCCCACTTACTTCTTTCGAGAGAAACTCTTTCTCCAGAAAGGATCCATTCTTTGCAACAAAAATCTTGCCTTCAGATCTTAAGTAGAAGGTGTACCCAATTGTTTCCTTTGGGTATCCTATGAAGACGCATTTTTCCGATTTGGGTTCGAGCTTTTTAGGTTGAAGTTTCTTGACATAAGCATCGCAACCCCAAACTTTCAGAAACGACAGCTTAGGTTTCTTGCCAGACCAAAGTTCATATGGTGTCGTCTCGACGGATTTTGACGGAGCCCTATTTAAAATGAATGCGGCAGTCTCTAAAGCAAATCCCCAAACGGATAGCGGTAAGTCGGTGAGAGACATCATAGATCGCACCATGTCCAACAAAGTACGATTTCGACGTTCGGACACACCATTACGCTGAGGTGTTCCTGGCGGTGTCAATTGTGAAACAATTCCACAGTTCCTTAGGTGCATGCCAAATTCATGACTCAAATATTCTCCCCCACGATCTGATCATAAGAACTTTATTTTTCTGTCTCGTTGATTCTCGACCTCATTCTGAAATTCCTTGAACTTTTCAAAGGTCTCGGACTTGTGCTTCATTAAATAGACATACCCATATCTACTCAAGTCATCTGTGAGGGTGAGAACATAACGATAGCCTCCACGAGCTTCAACACTCATTGGACCGCACACATCGGTATGTATGATTTCCAATAAGTTGGTTGCTCGCTCCATAGTTCCGGAGAACGGAGTCTTGGTCATCTTACCCAAAAGGCATGGTTCGCACGTGTCAAATGATTCGTAATCAAGAGACTCTAGAAGCCCATCTGCATGGAGCTTCTTCATACGCTTGACACCAATATGACCAAGGCGGCAATGCCACAAGTATGTGGGACTATCATTATCAACTTTACATCTTTTGGCATCCACACTATGAATATGTGTATCATCACGTTCGAGATTCATCAAAAATAAACCGTTGACCAGCGGGGCATGACCATAAAACATATCTCTCATATAAATAGAACAACCATTATTCTCGGATTTAAATGAGTAGCCATATCGCATCAAACGAGATCCAGATACAATGTTCATGCTCAAAGCTGGTACTAAATAACAATTATTAAGGTTTAAAACTAATCCCGAGGGTAGATGTAGAGGCAGCGTGCCGACGGCGATCACATCGACCTTGGAACCATTCCCGACGCGCATCGTCACCTCGTCCTTCGCCAGTCTCCGCTTATTCCGCAGCTCCTACTTTGAGTAACAAATGTGAGCAACTGCACCGGTATCAAATAGCCAGGAGCTACTACGAGCGTTGGTAAGGTACACATCAATAGCATGTATATAATATATACCTTTGACGTTGCCGGCCTTCTTATCTGCTAAGTATTTGGGGCAGTTCCGCTTCCAGTGACCCGTATCCTTGCAATGAAAACACTCAGTTTCAGGCTTGGGTCCATTCTTTGGCTTCTTCCCGGCAACTGGCTTACCAGGCGCGACAACTCCTTTGCCGTCCTTCTTGAATTTCTTCTTACCCTTGCCTTTCTTGAACTTAGTGGTTTTATTGACCATCAACACTTGATGTTCTTTCTTGATATCCACCTCCGCTGATTTCAGCATTGAATACACCTCAGGAATGGACCTCTCCATCCCCTGCATATTGAAATTTAACACGAAGCTCTTGTAGCTAGGTGGGAGCGACTGGAGGATTCTGTCAACAACCGCTTCGTCCGGGAGATTCATTCCCGAATGAGACAAGCGGTTGTGCAACCCAGACAATTTGAGTATGTGCTCGCTGATTGAACTATTCTCCTCCATCTTACAACTGTAAAATGCGTCGGAGACGTCATATCTCTCTACTCGGGCATGAGCCTGGAAAACCATGTTTAGCTCTTGGAAAATCTCATATGCTCCGTGGTGCTCAAAACGCTTTTGGAGCCCCGACTCTAAGCTGTAAAGCATGCCGCACTGAACCAGGGAGTAATCATCACAACACGACTGCCACGCGTTCATAACGTCTTGGGTCGCCGGGAGAACGGGTGCATCACCTAGCGGTGCTTCAAGGACGTATGATCTCTTGGCAGCTATGAGGATGATCCTCAGGTTACGGACCCAATCCGTATAGTTGCTACCATCGTCTTTCAGCTTGGTTTTCTCTAGGAACGCGTTGAAGTTGAGGGCAACTTGAGCGTGGGCCATTTGATCTACAAGACATATTGCAAAGATTTTTAGACTAAGTTCATGACAATTTAAGTTCATCTAATCAAATTTTAATGAACTCCCACTCAGATTGACATCTCTCTAGTCATCTAAGTGATACATGATCCGAATCGACTAGCCCATGTCCGATCATCACGTGAGACGGACTAGTCATCAACGGTGAACATCTTCATGTTGATCATATCTTCTATACGACTCATGTTCGACCTTTCAGTCTTCCGTGTTCCGAGGCCATGTCTGTACATGCTAGGCTCGTCAAGTGAACCCTAAGTGTATTGCGTGTGTAAATCTGGCTTACGCCCGTTGTATGCAAACGTTAGAGCCTATCACATCCGATCATCACGTGGTGCTTCGGAACAAAGATCCTTAGCAACGGTGCACAGTTAGGGGGAACACAATTCTTGAAATTCAGTGAGAGATCATCTTATTTACTACCGTCGTTCTAAGTAAACAAGATGCATAAACATGATAAACATCACATGGAATCAAATAAAGTGACATGATATGACCAATATCATTTTGCTCCTTTGATCTTCATGTTCAGGGCACCATGATCATCTTTGTCACCGGCATGACACCATGATCTCCATCATCATGATCTCCATCATTGTGTCTTCATGAAGTCGTCTCGCAAACTATTACTTTTACCAGTATGGCTAACGTTTAGCAATAAAGTAAAGTAATTACATGGCGTTATTCAGTGACACGCAGGTCATACAATAAATAAGACAACTCCTATGGCTCCTGCCGGTTGTCATTGTCATCGACATGCAAGTCGTGATTCCCTATTAAAAGAACATGATCAATCTCATACATCACATATATCATTCATCACATCTTCTTGGCCATATCACATCACATAGCACGTGCTGCAAAAACAAGTTAGACATCCTCTAATTGTCGTTGCAAGTTTTACGTGGCTTCTATAGGTTTCTAGCAAGAACGTTTCTTACCTACGCCAAAACTACAACGTGATATGTCAATTTCTATTTACCCTTCATAAGGACCCTTCTCATCGAATCCGATCCGACTAAAGTAGGAGAGACAGACACCCGCCAGCCACCTTTATGCAACTAGTGCATGTCAGTCGGTGGAACCAGTCTCACGTAAGCGTACGTGTAAGGTCGGTCTGGGCCGCTTCATCCCACGAGGCCGCCGAATCAAGATTGGGCTAGTGGCGGCAAGAGAATTGAACAAAATCAACGTCCACAACTTGTTTGTGTTCTACTCGTGCAAGATGCTACGCAAAAACCTCGCTCTGATACCACTGTTGGGGAACGTAGCAGAATTCAAAAAACATTCCTACGCTTCACCAAGACCAATCTAAGGAGTCGTCTAGCAACGAGCATAAAGGAGTGCATCTACATACCCTTTGTAGATCGCGTGCGGAAGCGTTCGAAGGAACGTGGATGATGGAGTCGTACTCTTCGTGATCCTCGTCACCGATGATCCCAGCGCCGAACGGTCGGCACCTCCGCGTTCAACACATGTACGGTACATCGACTTATCCTCCTTCTTGATCCATCAAGGGGGAAGGAGAGGTTGACGGAGATCCAGCAGCACGACGGCGTGGTGGTGGATGCAACGGGAAAAACTGCAGGGCTTCGCCGAGACCCTGTGGGAGGAGTTGGAGGTGTGACGGG
>LR738711.1:118993636-119095824 GCA_902687465.1 Secale cereale
CTCCCCCCACTATATATAGGGGGCCAGGGAGGCGCCGGCCCTAGGAGATCCAATCTCCTAGGGGGGCGGCGGCCAGGGGGGTGATGGCTTCTCGCCCCTCGTTGGTTACCCCAAGTGGAAGGTTTGAGATGCAGTGTAGCGCTCGTTTTCCCTTGGCAAATATACCAAGGATCGAATCCCCTGAGACTCCGAGGGTCAACAAGAAGGTGTCAACTGCTAGCGGCGCAACTTAGCGATTGACAAGACCTGCACACAAATACAAATAACTTTGCTCCCAACGAGTACAGAGAGGTTGTCAATCCCTCCGGCCTTGTCGTTTACAAAGGATCAAACGCAAGAGATAATAGTGATAGGTATGACTGCAACTAGTAAGTAAGAACAGAAAGTAAATAGCGGATGTGATCAGTGAGGGTAATATGGACCGGGGTCCCATGATGTTCACTAGTGATGTCTCTCTCCCAAAAGACGATAAAAAAGCTAAGCGAGGTAAACAAATTACAGCTGGGCAATTGACAGGATTATGTGCGCAAACCAATGCTCACTATGCTGCAAGAAAGGTAGAGGCTCAAAAGCATGGGCGGTACGCCAAGGCAAGTAGACCGAAATCCATCTCCATCTACTACTAATCATCCACCTTGAGATATCTATCCAGAACATCTCGCTGGTATTAAGTGGCGAGTCCCGCCCATAGTGTAAACTCAAAGCAACAGACAACTGCATTAAAAGAACTTTGCGTAAAGTAAACAATCCTTGCACCCGCAAGTACAAGCACCGTTGTTTTCCCCCTTGTGGCAACAACACATACCCTAGACTCATGTTTCTGTCACTCAAGCTAGTCATCGAGGGGCATGAACCCACAATCAAGCATAACGTTCCCTCTTGGAGTTACTACCTACTACTTGGCCAAAGCAATAAACAGCAATGGAGAACATGCAAGAATTACTCAAGAACATAAATATAAAATAGGGGAATCAAATATATTACTCACACACAATCTGAACATAATCTCATAATCCATCGGATCCCAGCAAACTCATCATAGCAACAGCATAAGGATTACATATGTGCCTCGATCATGTAGGGCAGCTCACGAGGTCTAATCGGTGAAGAACAAAGAGGGGAGGAGAACATCACATAGCTACTGATCATGGACCCATGGTCCAAGGGAGACTACTCACAACTCATCCGAGAGGCGTCCATGGTGGTGGAGAAGCTCCCGGTGGTGATCCTCCCCTCCGACAGGGTGCCGGGAAGAGTTCTCCTGGTGCTCCCGATCTTGGAAGCGCGGCGGCGGCAGAACAGAGACGAGATCGCGAAAAAGGGTTCCGTCCTCGAGGGTTTCGGGACGCGGTGTAAATATATGACAAAGGGGGGGCGTCAGAAGAGGCCAGGGGGGCCCAGGCGCCCTGGCGGCACGACCAGTAGGGGGGCCGCCCCCTCTGGTCGCCTGGAGCCCTGGTGGCCCCCCTCTGGCCCTACTTTGGCCGCATGGAAGCTTCCGGAATGCTGATTTTTTATATATTTTTCCCGGAATTTTTCTGGCAATTTACGTAATGGGAAAACCTGAAATACAAAAACAGCAGAAAACAAAAACTAGCACTGGGGTGCACTGAGTTAATAGGTTAGTACAAATATGATCAAAAGTGTATGGAAGTGCATAAATATCATAGCAATATCACACAAAAGAGGCATGGAGCAAGCAGAAATTATAGATACGTTTTGGACGTATCAACATCCCCAAGCTTAATTCCTGCTCGTCCTCGAGTAGGTAAATGATAACAAGCATAATTTCTGTGGTGACATGCTATTAACCATATAAGAACTTTTCACAATCACATGACAAATGCTTACTGAGACAATGAATCTTTAGTAATTAAGTTGCCTCATGAGAATATCACAAAGAACTGAAAGTGCTTGGCTTTGGGTTCAATCTTGCGGTGTCCTTTCCCAGTGACAGTAGGGGCAGCAAGGCACGTATTGTATTGTTGCCATCGAGGATAAAAAGATGAGGTTTATATCATATTGCTTGAGTTTATCCCTCTACATCATGTCATCTTGCTTAAGGCGTTACTCTGTTCTTATGAACTCAATACACTAGATGCATGCTGGATAGCGATCGATGTGTGGATAATAGTAGTAGATGCAGAATCGTTTCAGTCTACTTGTCTCGGACGTGATGCCTATATATAATGATCATGCCTAGATAGTCTCATAATTATTCGCTTTTCTATCAATTGCTCGACAGTAATTTGTTTACCCACCGTAGAATATCGCTATCATGAGAGAAGCCACTAGAGAACACTATGGCCCCCAGGTCTATTCTCAACATGTTAATTTACACCTACTTTAGTTTTCCGCTTTTACTCTCTATTCTTATAACTAAAAATACCAAGAATATCAACTATCATCTCTATCAGATCTCACTTTCGTAAGTGACCGTAAAGGGATTGACAACCCCTTATCGCATTGGCTGTGAAGTTCTTATTTGTTTGTGCAGGTGCGAGGGACTCGCGCGTGGTCTCCTACTGGATTGATACCTTGGTTCTAAAAAACTGAGGGAAATATTTACGCTACTGTGCTGCATATCCCTTTCCTCTTCGGGGGAATACAACGCAAGCTCGAGAAGTAGCAAGAAGAATTTCTAGCGCCGTTGCCGGGGAGGCTTACGCAAAACTCATATACCAAGTACCTATCACAAACCCTTATCCTTCGCATTACATTTATTTGCCTCTCGTTTTCCTCTCCCCCACTTCACCCTTGCCATTTTATTTGACCTTCTTCCTTCGTGTGTTTATCGTTCGCTTGCTTCTTGTTTGCTTGTGTGTGTTGGATTGCTTGCTTGTCACTATGGCTCAGAACAATACCAAATTGTGTGACTTCTCCAATACCAACAATAATGATTTTATTAGCACTCCGATTGCTCCTATTACCGATGATGAATCTTGTGAGATCAATGCTGCTTTGTTGAATCTTGTCATGAAAGATCAATTCTCCGGCCTTCCTAGTGAAGATGTCGCTACCCATCTAAACAACTTTTTTGATTTGTGTGATATGCAAAAGAAAAGGGATACGGATAACGATATTGTTAAATTGAAGTTATTTCTGTTTTCACTTAGAGATTGTGCTAAAACTTGGTTTTCCTCTTTGCCTAGAAATAGTATTGATTCGTGGAATAAGTGCAAAGATGCTTTTATCTCTAAGTATTTCCCTCCTGCTAAGATCATCTCTCTTAGAAATGATATTATGAATTTTAAGCAACTAGATCATGAGCATGTTGCACAAGCTTGGGAGAGAATGAAATTAATGATACGTAATTGCCCTACACATGGTTTGAACTTATGGATGATTATTCAGAACTTTTATGCTGGCCTGAATTTTGCTTCTAGAAATCTTTTTAGATTCGGCCACAGGAGGCACTTTCATGGAAACTACCTTAGGAGAAGCTACCAAACTCCTAGATAATATTATGGTTAATTATTCTCAATGGCACACCGAAAAATCTACTAGTAAAAAAGTACATGCTATTGAAGAGAAATTATTTGCTGCTAAGAGTGCTTCTTCTGATCCTAATGATATGCCTTTGTCCACTTTGATTGAAAATAACAATGAATCTTTGGATGTGAATTTTGTTGGTAGGAATAATTTTGGTAACAATGCTTATAGAGGGAAATTTAATCCTAGGCCTTTTCCTAGTAATTCCTCTAATAATTATGGTAATTCCTACAACAACTCTTATGGAAATATGCCTTCTGAATTTGAAACTAGTGTTAAGGAGTTTTTGATCTCACAAAAGAATTTCAATGCTATGCTTGAAGATAAATTGCTTAAGATTGATGAATTGGCTAGAAGTGTGGATAGAATTACTATTGATGTTGATTCTTTGAAACTTAGATCTATCCCACCTAAGCACGATATCAATGAGTCTCTCAAAGCCATGAGAATTTCCATTGATGAATGCAAAGATAGAACCGCTGGGATGTGTGCTAAAAGAGAGAATTATATAAAAGCGTGTTCTTCTAGTTATCATGAAAATAAAGATGAAGATCAGAAAGTTATTGATGTATCTCCTATTAGATCCTTGTTTTCTAGTATAAATCTTGATGAAGATAGGATTGGAGATGATTCTACTTTAAGGTGTCCCAATGATTCAGAGTTTTTAGATCTTGATGCTCAAATTGTTAAAAGCGGGAGTGAAGATATTGAAACTTTGCATAGTGACGAACCCACTACTTTGGATTTCAAGGGATTAAATTATGATAATTGCTCTTTGATTGATTGTATTTCCTTGTTGCAATCCGTACTAAACTCTTCTTATGCTTATAGTCAAAATAAAGCTTTTTCTAAACATATAGTTGATGCTTTGATGCAATCTTATGAAGAAAAACTTGAGTTAGAAGTTTCTATCCCTAGAAAGCTTTATGATGAGTGGGAACCTACTATCAAAATAAAAATTAAAGATCATGAATGCTTTGCTTTGTGTGATTTGGGTGCAAGTGTCTCCACTATCCCAAAAACTTTGTGTGATTTGCTAGGTTCCATGAGCTTGATGATTGTTCTTTAAATTTCTATCTTGCGGATTCCACTATTAAGAAACCTATGGGAAGGATTAATGATGTTCTTATTGTTGCCAATAGGAATTATGTGCCCATAGATTTCATTGTTCTTGATATAGATTGCAATCCTTCATGTCCTATTATTCTTGGTAGACCTTTCCTTAGAACGATTGGTGCAATTATTGATATGAAGGAAGGAAATATTAGATTCCAATTTCCGTTAAGGAAAGGCATGGAACACTTTCCTAGAAAGAAAATAAAATTGCCATATGAATGTACTATGAGAGCCACTTATGGATTGCGTTCCAAAGATGACAATACCTAGATCTATCCATGAATCATGCCTAGCCAAGGGCGTAAAATGACAGCGCTTGTTGGGAGGCAACCCAATTTTTTTTTTGCTGCTGTTAGGGAATAAATATTCCATCTAGCTACTTTTTAGATGTGGTTTTGTGTTTTGTTTAGTGTTTGTGCCAAGTAGAACCTTTGGGAAGACTTGTGTGAAGTTTATGTGATCTTGCTGTGAAAAACAGAATCGTTAGCGCTTGCTAGAATGGTCATCACTTTTTACTGGAGCGTGCTAATTAGTTGATTCTTTTTGATGATGATTAATAGACAAATTCCTCACGTTTACCAATATAGTTTGAATTTTTTGGAGTTACAGAAGTATGCAAAACCTACAGATTACTACAGACTGTTCTGTTGTTGACAGATTCTGTTTTTCGTGTGTTGTTTGCTTATTTCAATGCATCTATGAGTAATATTGGGAAGTATGAACCATAGAGAAGTTGGAATACATTAGGTTTAACACCAATATAATCAAAGAATGAATTCATTGCAGTACCTTTGAGTAGTGGTTTGCTTTCTTATACTAACGGAGCTCACGAGATTTTTGTCTAAGTTTTGTGTTGTGAAGTTTTCAAGTTTTGAGTATTGCTTTGATGGACTATGGAACAAAGGGTGGCAAGAGCCTAAGCCTGGGGATGCCCATGGCACCCCAAGGTAAAATTCAAGGACAACCAAAATCCTAAGCTTGGGGATGCCCCGGGAAGGCATCCCCTCTTTCGTCTTCATCCGTCGGTAACTATACTCGGAGCTGTATTTTTATTCACCACATGATATGTGTTTTGCTTGGAGCGTCTTGTATAATTTGAGTATTTGCTTGTTAGTTTGACACAATTATCCTTTATGGACACACCTATTTGAGAGAGTTAAATATGTCCTAGGAATTGTTAGAACACTCTATGTGCTTCACTTATATCTTTTGAGTTGAATAGTTTTTGCTCTAGTGCTTCACTTATATCTTTTAGAGCACGGTGGTGATAATATTTTGAAGAAATTGTTGAACTCTCATGCTTCACTTATATCCATTTGAGAGTCTATTAAACAGCATGGTAGTGTGTTTAGGCTATAAAACTAGTCTCCACATGATAGACATCCAATATCAATGTATTAAAAACTTTCACACTAAGTGCATTGAATATGATGAGAAGTTGGATGCTTGATAATTGTTTTGAGATATGAGGATAGTGATATTAGAGTCATGCTAGTGGAGTTATTACGAAATTGAAAAATGCGTGTGTTAAGGTTAGTGATTCCCGTAGCATGCACGTATGGTGAACCGCTATGTGACCAAGTTAGAGCATGATGTATTTGTAAAGTGTCAACCTTTGTGTGGAGGTCGGGGGCGCGCGATGGTTAACTCCTACCAACCTCCCCCTAGGAGCATGCGTTGATTGCTTTGTTTTGATGACTCGTAGATTTTTGCAATAAGTATATGAGTTCCTATGACTAATGTTGAGTCCATGGATTATACGCACTCTCACCTTTCCACCATTGCTAGCCTCTCTTGTATCGCGCAACTTTTGCCGGTACCATACACCCACTATATATACTTCCTCAAAACAGCCACCATATTATTCCTCAAAACAGCCACCGTACCTACCTATCATGGCATTTCCATAGCCATTCCGAGATATATTGCCATGCAACTTTCCACCATTCCGTTCATATGACACGCATCATATTGTCATATTGCCATGCATGATCATGTAGTTGACATCGTATTTGTGGCAAGGCTACCATGCATAATTTTTCATACATGTCACTCTTGATTCACTGCACATCCCGGTACACCGCTGGAGGCATTCATATAGAGTCCTACTTTGTTCTAGTATCGAGTTGTAATATCGAGTTGTAATGAAAGTGTGATGATCATCATTATTAGAGCATTGTCCCATGGGAGGAAAGGCTAAATCAATAAAGCCCCTCCACACAAAAAAAGAAAAAGAAATGCCAAAGAAAAAAAGGAAGGCCCAAAAAAAGAAAGAGAAAAAAGAAAAGAAAAAGGGACAATTGCTACTATCTTTTTCCACAATTGTGCTTCAAAGTAGCACCATGTTCTTCATGATAGAGAGTCTCATGTTTAGTCACTTTCATATACTAGTGCGAATTTTCATTATAGAACTTAGCTTGTATATTCCAACGATGGGCTTCCTCAAATGCCGTAGGTCTTCGTGAGAAAGCAAGTTGGATGCACACCCACTTAGTTTCTTTTGTTGAGCTTTCATACATATTTAGCTCTAGTGCATCCGTTGCATGATAATCCCTACTGACTCACATTGATATCTATCGATGGGCATCTCCATAGCCCGTTGATACGCCTAGTCGATGTGAAACTATCTCCCTCCTTTTTGTCTTCTCCACAACCACCTCTCTATTCCACCCATAGTGCTATGTCCATGGCTCACGCTCATGTATTGCATGGAAGTTGAAAGGTTTGAAAGAATAGAGTATGAAAACAAGTGCTTGGCTGAAATCGGTGTTGTGCATGATATGAATATTTTGAGTGATGAAGAGGGAGCATAGCCAGACTATATGGTTTTGTAGGGATGACTTTCTTTAGCCATATTATTTTGAGAAGACATGATTGCTTTATTAATATGCTTGAAGTATTATTATTTCTTATGTCAATATAGACTTTTGTCTTGAATCTTTCAGATCTGAACATTCATGCCACAATTAAGAGAATTACATTGACAAACTATGTTGGTTAGCATTCCACATCAAAAATTCTGTTTTTATCATTTACCTACTCGAGGACGAGCAGGAATTAAGCTTGGGGATGCTTGATACGTCTCCAACGTATCTATAATTTTTTATTGTTCCATGCTATTATTTATGATGTTTTGGATGTTTAATGGGCTTTGTTATGCACTTTTATATTATTTTTGGGACTAACCTACTAACCCAAAGGCCCAGTCCAGATTGTTGTTTTTTACCTGTTCAAGGTTTTACAGAAAACTGATATCAAACGGAGTCCAAACGGAATGAAACCTTCGGGAGAGATAATTTTGGAGAAAATCACGCACGGGAGACTTTAGAACCACGGAGTAGGGGCCACGTGGTGCCCACGAGGGTGGGGGCGCCCCCCTAGGGTGCGCCCCCTGCCTCGTGGGTCCCACGTAAGGCCCCCGGTGCCCTCCTTCCTCCAATATAAGCCAACGTACCCCGAAACCATCAGAGCAACATAAAAAACCCTAGTTCCACCATCGCAACCTTCTGTTCCCATGAGATCCCATCTTGGGGCCTGATCCGGAGCTCCGCCGGAGGGGGGATCTTCCATGGAGTGCTTCTACATCATCATCATCGCCTCACCATGAGTTGTGAGTAGTTTACCACAGACCTTCGGGTCCATAGCTAGTATCTAGATGGCTTCTTCTCTCTCTTTGGATCTCAATACAAAGTTCTCCTCGGTCTTCGAGGAGATCTATTCGATGTAATCTCTTTTTGCGGTGTGTTTGTCAAGATCCGATGAATTGTGGATTTGTGATCAAGATTATCTATGAGAAATATTTGGTTCTTCTCTGAACTCTTTATGTATGATTATAATATCCTTGCAAGTCTCTTTTATTATTGGTTTGGTTTGGCCTACTAGATCTATAGTTCTTGCAATGGGAGAAGTGCTTGGATTTGGGTTCAATCTTGCGGTGTCCTTTCCCAGTGACAGTAGGGGCGGCAAGGCACGTATTGTATTGTTTCCATCGAGGATAAAAAGATGGGGTTTATATCATATTGCTTCAGTTTATCCCTCTACATCATGTCATCTTGCTTAAGGCGTTACTCAGTTCTTATGAACTCAATACACTAGATGCATGCTGGATAGCGGTCGATGTGTGGAGTAATAGTAGTAGATGCAGAATCATTTCGGTCTACTTGTCTCGGACACGATGCCTATATATAATGATCATGCCTAGATAGTCTCATAATTATTCTCTTTTCTATTAATTGCTCGATAGTAATTTGTTTACCCGCCGTAGAATATCGCTATCATGAGAGAAGCCACTAGAGAACACTATGGCCCCCGGGTCTATTCTCAACATATTAATCTACACCTACTTTACTTTTTCCGCTTTTATTTTCTGTTCTTATAACTAAAAATACCAAAAATATCAACTGTCATCTCTATCAGATCTCAATTTCGTAAGTGACCGTAAAGGGATTGACAACCCCTTATTGCGTTGGCTGCGAAGTTCTTATTTGTTTGTGCAGGTGCGAGGGACTTGCGCGTGGTCTCCTATTTGATTGATACATTGGTTCTCAAAAACTGAGGGAAATACTTACGCTACTGTGCTGCATCTCCCTTTCCTCTTTGAGGGAATACAACGCAAGCTCAAGAAGTAGCAGTCTCCAACACCACTCTCACCTGCTTTGCCTGCCACCAACCCGGACACTTCCAATCTCGATGCTTCAACCCCTCCTTATGCCTCATCCGTAGGGAGGAGGGCCACCTCACCGTCAACTGTCAAAACCAACGTAAACCTGCATCGTTCATGCATTATGGTCTCGGGCTTCCGGGTTGTTCCTTTTTCGCTCTTGACAGTGACATTCCGTAGGTGGTGGATGCCCCCGCCCTGTCCAATGCTGCCGTCATCTCTGTCAAGGGCCAAAGGATCTCCTCTCAAACTCTTCTGGATGAGCTCAAGTTGTGGGTCGGTGGTGGCTGGGATTGGCAGATCTGGCAGCTGTCGTAGTTTGAGTTCGCCGCTATTTTTCCTTCTAAAGAGAGCCTAAAGGTGATCTCTTCATGCACCAGTTTCACTCTTCCACTTAACCAACTTGTCGTCTCTTTCAAGGCTGCCTCTAATGGTTCCTAGTATGTTCCCACGCTCTCGGATCCCCCTCTATGTTTGTGGAACTATGGATGTCTTTCCCTCCTCTGCTGGTTTCATATAAAGTTTGTTTAGAACGGAGCTACAGCCTAGAAGATATGATCAAAACAAGATAAGCATGGCAACGGTGCAAGATGCACCCAAACATCAAGCAAACATACTCCAACCATGTTAACAAGATGATATTATGATTCTACATGCAAAATCACCAAGTTTCATGTAGAGCATGCTCAAAACGGAGCAACGGATCAAAACATACACTCGAAACAAGAAACAATGCAAAGCTAAAATTAACAGCCACATAGCAACTTTGGAGCAAGAAATATATACTCTACATCACTCAAACATGGTGACAAGAAGAATGGACATGAAGTAGACATATCCTACAACAAACAACTCCATTGGAGCATCTCCATAGGAGGCATGGATCAATAGCAACAAGCTACAACATTTTGATCATGACATTAAAAACCTGACAGTAATATTTTATAGCAACTTGGGAGCAAGATTTAAATAAGCTACAGCAACCCATATGAGCAAGTGAGGACATGGATGGATAGACAACAACATGTACAACAAGGAATGATCAAATGCCACCCCAAAACTAACATGGATTTGCCTAAGACAGCAAGCAAACATAGCATCAGGATAAGACAGATTCCAGACTTAGTGAAATTTCACTAAGTGTTAAAACAGTAATATTAGCATGGCATGTTTGCGTGCATGTTTAAGTCATCTTAAAGCATAACATGGCAAATGGTTTGCACCACAGCAAATAACACATGATGGAGAATCCAAAACATATGAGCATGTGACATGGGGACAAACACAACAATAGCAACGAGCTCCTCAACTAGGCATCTCGTAACAAGTTACAAAACCTAACAGCCACTTGCACTTTTTCAATAGGGATAAACATGGCAATATGAACTCTAACATGCATGCTATAGCAACCAACATGTAGAGCATCTCATGATGAACATTTTGACATATTATTTGCTTCATTTGGATAAACATGCACCAAGTTATCACATCTCAAACATGGCATGAAAATAACAAGTGGCAGCAGTTTATATCATGTAGCACTCTTGTCATGAAGATTAAGACATCTAGATGGACTCAAACAAGCATGACACAATGGAACAAAACGTAGTACACATCACCACAGTCATTTTGACATATCATATGCACAAATCGGACATACACACAAAAAGTTATTGCCATCACAAGAAGCCATCAGACAACAAAATGCAAAAAGGACTTAGAGGAAAAAACAACAGGGTCAACCTCAGATCTGGTCAACGGCGGATCGGGCCAGGTCAACGGGTCGGGCGAAGCGGGTCGCGGGCGCCGGGACCCATTAGGGTTCGCCCGTGCGGCTAGATCGGTATCGGCCTTGCGGGGCGGCAGCCCGATCTGAAGCGGGGCCGGCGGCGGCTGACCTCGCCGGCGAGGGGGTGCGGCGGCGCGCCAGCGCGGCCGGGCTGCTGCGGGATCAGCCGGGGCGGCGGGGCGGCCTGCCGCGGGGAGGAGGAGGAGGACGGCGACTGCTCGAAGGTGGCGGCGGATCGGCGAGGGGGCCCCGGGCGGCGAGCTCAGGCCGGCGGGGAACCTCGGGGTTTCCGGCAGCGACGGTGTACCTCGCCGGAGGCGGCGGGGAAGGCGAGTTGCGGGCGGCGGCGGAGATGGGCCGCAGGGGCCGGGAACGGGCCTGCGGGCCCGCGTGGTGGGATCGGCGGTGGAGAAAAATATGTCCGGCCTGGGTCAGACACGTCCGCTCGGCGCGGATTCCGAGGCGGGGCTAGAGCTAGGAGGAGGCTAGGGTTTCGACGAGAAATGGACATGGGGGGACATTTTTATAGGCACAATGAGCTAGGAGACTCCAAATGGGGAGCGGTTTTCGGCCACGCGATCACAATTCGACGACCGAGATGATGGGAAGGGTTGTGCTGGGTTGGTGGGCTGTTGTGGAAGGGGTCTTGGGCCTCAAATAAGAGGTTCTTTTAGCCCACTAGGTTAACTGTTGGAGTACCAAACGAACTTCAAATGCGACGAAACTTGACAGGTGGCCTGCACGTACCAAAACAACAACGCACGACAAGTCTCACGCCCTTCCGAAAACGTTACACGGCGACACACGAAAGAAGGACTCGGGGATGCCATGGGCACGTGTGAGAGCGTCGGAACTCGAAACGGACAACGGGAAGAGACGAGTGGGACCGGATGCAAGTGACAACACAAATGCAATGCTATGCACATGACAACATGACATGGATGAAATGCACACACGCACACGACAAAACGACGAAACCCGAAAAGAAGAAGAACCCGAAATGGAATTGATGAAGCCAAAGTTTATATATTGCCATATAGGGAAAGTGTTACATCTAGGGCATTACAAACTCTCCTCTACTACGAAAAGATCTCGACCCGAGATCTAGGACTGGAAGAAGGAAGGATACTCGGAACGAAGGTGATCTTCTCATTCCCACGTAGCTTCTCGGTCGGTATGGTGTGACCACTTAACTTTCAAGAACTAGATTGACTTGTTACGGGTCTTGCGCTCGGTTTCTTCAAGAATAGCAACGGGGTGCTCTCGGTAAGACAATTCTTGTGGAAGATCAATCTCCTCGAACGGAATGGTGCGTTCAGGTGTCTTGAAGCACTTGCGGAGTTGAGACACGTGAAACACATCATGAACATTAGCGAAGTTGGAAGGGAGCTCAAGTTGATAGGCTAGATCGCCTCTTTTGCCAAGGATCTTTAAAGGGCCCACATATCTAGGAGCAAGCTTGCCTTTGATACTGAATCTTTGGGTTCCTTTCATAGGAGAAACACAGAGATAGACATGATCCCCAATGTTGAAGGCCAAATCACGATGCTTGCCATCATAGTAGCTCTTCTGACGCGACTGAGAGGCCTTGAGATTCTCACGTATGACTTTGCACATTTCTTCGGCTTCTGAGATCAAGTCATTGCCAAGAAATTGACGTTCACCAGTCTCGGACCAGTTGAGAGGAGTGCGGCACTTTCTTCCATAGAGGATTTCAAACGGGGCTTTGCCGGCACTTGCTTGGAAGCTGTTGTTGTAAGAGAACTCGGCAAACGGGAGACAATCTTCCCACTTCATGCCAAAAGATATGACACAAGCTCCGAGCATGTCTTCTAGAATCTGGTTCACTCTCTCGACTTGACCACTAGTCTGAGGGTGAAAGCAGTGCTGAAACGGATCTTAGTGCCCATGGCAGACTGAAAGGAGTCCCAGAACTTGGATGTGAACAAACTTTCACGGTGTGAGGAGATAACTTGAGGAATGCCATGTAAGGACACAATTCTGGAAGTGTACAACTCTGCCAGCTGAGCTGCATTGATGGATTCTTTGACTGGAAGGAAGTGAGCTACTTTGGTTAGATTGTCAATCACCACAAAGATAGAATCATTCCCCTTCTTGGACTTGGGAAAGCCAGTGACGAAATCCATTTCAATGTGGTCGAATTTCCACTCGGGAATAGGAAGAGGTTGGAGGAGACCGGCTGGACGTTGACGCTCTGCCTTCACTCTTTTGCAGACATCACATTCATTCACGAATTGGGCAATCTCCCTTTTCATGCGAGTCCACCAGTAAGATTGCTTGAGGTATTGGTACATCTTGGAACTTCCAGGATGAATCGAGAGGAGGGAGTCCTGTGCTTCGTTCATTATAAGCTTCCTGAGATCACCCTTGGGAACCACAAGTCTGTCCTCAAAGAACAAGGTATCTCTCTCATCAACGCGATAGCACTTGTATTTGGGAGTACCCTTTGCAATACCATGTTTCACTTTCTGCACCATAGCATCACTGAGTTAGGCCTCACGGATCTGATCTTCCAAGGTAGGAGCAACTTGAAGATTTGCAAGAAAGCCTTGCGGAACAACTTGGAGGTTGAGCTTCCTGAAAGCTTCATAAAGCTCAGGCTGAAACGGCTTGATAAGGATACTGTTGCAATATGCCTTTCTGCTCAAGGCATCTGCAATGACATTGGCCTTGCCAGGTGTGTATTCGATGCTTGGATCATACTCTTGGATCATTTCAACCCAACGAGTCTGGCGAAGGTTCAGGTTCGGCTGTGTGATGATGTACTTCAAGCTCTTGAGATCGGTGAAGATGTCGACTTTTCTGCCCAACAGAAGCTGTCTCCACGTGATCAAAGCGTGTACCACATCTGCTAGCTCGAGATCATGTGTGGGGTAGTTCTTCTCACTTGACTTCAATTGACAAGAAGTGTATGCCACAATTTTCTTGTCTTGCATAAGCACACCACCAAATCCTTGAAGAGAAGCATCACAAAAAACTTCGTAGGGCTTGGACTCATCTGGAGGAGTAAGAACCGGAGCAGAGACGATCTTTTCTTTGAGAGTTTTGAATGCCACATCACAATCCGGAGACCAGTTGTACTTGACATTCTTCTGCAGCAAGTTGGGGAGAGGCTTGGCAATCTTGGAGAAGTTCTCAACGAACCTTCTGCAATAGCTAGCAAGACCAAGAAAGCTTCAGAGTTGCTTGACATTCTGAGGAGGTTCCCAGTTGACAATGGCTTCAAATTTATAGGGGTTGACCGCAATACCGTCAGCGGAGATGATATGGCCCAGATACAAGACTTTATCGAGCCAGAATTCGCACTTGGAGAACTTGGCATAGAACTTATGTTCACGGAGTCTGTCGAGAAACAGACGGAGGTGCTTTTCGTGATCTTCTTCATTCTTGGAGAATACCAAGATGTCATCCAGATATACAAGCACAAATTCGTTGGTGTAGGGGTTGAAAATGTAGTGCATCATTCTCGAGAAGGTGGGTGGAGCATTTGCGAGGCCAAATGACATGACTGTATATTCATATGAGCCGTAGCTTGTTCTGAATGCAGTCTTGTGAATATCTTCTTCACGGATGCGGATCTGGTGATAACCCATCCGGAGATCGAGCTTTGAGAACACTTTAGCTCCTTTGAGCTGCTCGAACAATTCATTGATGTTGGGGAGCGGATACTTGTTCTTTATTGTCTTCTTGTTCAATGGCCGGTAATCAACGCAAAGGCGCTCCGTGCCATCCTTCTTTTTGACAAAAAAGACACCACAGCCCCAAGGAGAAGTGCTAGGCCTGATTAGACCCATACGCTCTTGCTGATCGAGCTGTTTCTTCAACTCCTTCAACTCTTTAGGGGAGAGCTTGACGGACGCCGGCATGCTGGCTCAGTACTAGGATCGAGTTCAATGACGAATTCAACTTGACGATGCGGAGGCATGCGTGGAAGCTCTTCAGGGAAAACATCCTCGTATTCATTGACCACCGAAATTTGAGAGATGGCATTAATCTCGCCCTTGTCATTGAGAGAAAATAGCCTGATTCTGTTATCTCGAGAGGTGAAGATAATCACGTCTTCGTCGGAATGAGTAATCTTGACTTCCTTATTTGCACAATCAATGTGAGCATCATGTTGGGAAAGCCAATCCATCCCGATAATAAGGTCAATGTCGGAGTTGCCGAGAACAACCGGAGAAGCCAGAAAGCGGTAATCACCCATGCGAATAGATACATCCGGAGCATATATATTAGAAGTCATACTTCTCCCCGGAGAAATAACTTGCAACTTCTGAGGTAAGCTTTTGATGTCAACATTGTGCTTGGATGCAAACGGTTGAGACAAGAAAGAACATGATGCACCCGAATCAAACAACACTTTTTCAGGAATAGAGTTAACCAGAAGATTACCAATTATCACATCTGAAGAATTTTTCTGCTTGAGCTGCATTCATCAGATTCACTCTTGCATGCTTGGTATTGTGCTTGACAATAGCAGTGCTGACAGGTGGAGGAGGCGGAAGGCGCCTTGGGTTGGGGCACTTGTTAGCATAATGACCCTTCTGAGTGCACTTGTTGCAAACCACTTCTGAGAGAGGACGGTGATAAGGAGCACTTGACTTGGAAGCTTGAAAATGATTCTTTGACTGATTGCTTGGGTTGGGTGGGTGGGAGAAACCACGGCCACCAGAATTCTTGTTGATGTTGTTGGGATCTCGGATCACTGGAGGAGGTGGAAGCCAAAACTTCTGTTGCTTTGCGACCACTTGAGAAGAAGAGGATGAGTGAACAGCGTCTCTGATCCTCTTTTTGGAAGCTTCCATCTTGAGCTGGGCTGCCTCTTGCTTAAGTGCCATGTTATAGAATTGATCAAACTCATTAGGCTCGAACAAGGTGAGAGCTAGTTGGAGTTCATCCTTCAGACCACCGCGAAATTGATAGATCTTGCTCTTGGCATCTGGGATGTCTTTCTTGGCATAGCGGGCAAGGTTCTGGAACTTGACATTATATTGGTAGACAGTCATTGAGCCTTGTTTCAGGTTGCGGAATTGCTCACGCATACCCTCGATGACACTTGTTGGAATGTGATGAGAGCGAAAGTCCTTGCAGAAGTCATCCCAGGAGATTACACGTCCTTCTCTGGAATCTTTGTACTGCTGCCACCAATCAGCGGCTTGGTCCTTGAGTTGGAAGGCGGCAAACTTCACATAGTCCTCGGGCCTGACGTTACTGCACTCGAAAGGCTTCTTGATATCAGTTATCCAGTCTTCAGCATCTAGAGGGTCCACACAATAACTGAATGCCTTTGGTTGGTTTGCCAGGAACTGGTTGAGCATAGCAAAGTGAGGTTGGTTGAACAAATTGCCTTGGCCTTGGTTCCCATGAGCACCCTGATTTGCTTGATTTGCTTGAATGTTCTGCATCATTTGCATAAGCATCTGGGTGTTCTGGTTCGTCGCTTGCATAATTGCTCTCCAGGCCTCAAACGGAGGAGGAGAGGAAGGAGGACGATCAGGAACCTCTTCACCCTCTGGGTTAGCGTTGGGAACCTTTTTAGGAGCCATCCTGAATGAGATGACAACTATTAGCCATTGATTGAGAGAAAAATATAAGATGAATCAACAGCTAGAAATTGCAACATAGTCTTCACAAGCACATTCGAACAAGATGAACGAATGTAATCCACAGTTTAATGGTAACAACAATCTTCACGAGAAGCCACTTGGGAGAACAACAGGTAAATAAAAACAACAAGGAGCAGATAGAACAAATACAAGATAGAAGCTTCGTTCGACATATTCGTGCTGAAAGCTTATGGAATGTGTTACAAAAGGATTTTGAAATCCCCGGATCAGCATAGCCAAGGACCCTTTAAGATGCAACTCCCGATCGGAACAACGGCCATAAAACTACTTCACTCAATGTAGAACCCCGAACTCCATATCATGCATTCGTTGGAAGAATGCCTATGAGCTACTAGATGAACCCAACTATTAATTTCCGAAAGTTTCCAGTTATGCAATCAGGTGTTGGGGATACAGGGGAAGCATCGCGCACTCAACTCTAATCCTACATCCAGTTGTATCCATCCTTCAACACATAACCAGTTATTTCCGGAAACCATCTACCTCGGACCTTCAAAATGCATCTACTATACAAGCTATGGCAATACTCCCGAACTACCTCCCCAGTACTGGGTGATGTCGGGGTTATCTTGCCACTAACCGCATAGGAGAGTTTTTGATGTCGGCCGTCTTAAGTATTCCTGAACTGATGCGATATATTTGTGACAACAACACCTCGGAGCTCAACTCCCCGGGACACTGCCACAACCCCTAAATGACAGGAGGCATCGAGAACAATGTTCTCGTCACAAAGACAACGGAACAATCCAAACAATACTCGCGAGATTCCTAAAAAAATGAGGAGCAAAAGAAATCCTCAGGAGTCCTCACCAGAGTGAAAAGAGATGAGGAGCAAAAGAAATCCTACTCTCCGATATATATATAGGACTCAAAACATTTTAAGTGTGTGCCTAGACTCAACCGTCAACGATTCGATCAATCAGTGGGGGCTTCTAGGTCGGAGATGGCTCTCAATACCAACTTGTAATGCCCAGGATTGGACTATACCTCCTACGTGTCGAGGCATGACTTAAAGGTATAAGCCCATTCTCGAATGATCTCAAGTTCGGTATCTTTGCACGACTCATGTAAAAATAGGGATGAAATTGTAAAAGGATAGTTGGCTTACACTCACCACGTCACACAATACATTACATAGCAAATCATCATCCAAATAACATCACAACCCGACTACGGGTGAAGATCCAAATGAAAGATACCAAATACATAAAATCACAGGTCCGAATCGCCCCTAGTAGAAACCACTACTGATCATCGGGATAGTGCACATAGTAACGGCTACGTTCTTCATCGTACTCCCAGTACAACTCCGTGCCGTCACCTGAGTAGTTCACCATAGTACCTGCATCTGGTGTGGTGTAGAATCTGTGAGCCACGGAGGACTCAGCAATCCCGTTCCCGGGTAGCAAAACTATCTAAGCCTTGGGTGTGGAACAAGGCTAAAGAAAGATAAAAGGTTGCAGCTGCACTAGCACTAGCTTACGTGATAAGAGCGAGAAGAGAAGTGCCACGAGCGTCAAAGTGATCACGAAGTGATCCTATCTAAGCACCTCAAACATAACCCCCACCGTGTTCACTTCCCAAACCCCTTTTCGGAAAATGACCGTCAAGGTTACTCACACTGGTAGTGTGTTCTGAACATGGTGTCAAGTTTTCTACAACCGGATATTAACAAATTCCCATCTGCCACATAACCGCGGGCACGGCTTTCGAAAGTTCAAAACCCTGCAGGGGTGTTCCAACTTGGCCCATTACAAGCCCACGATCCGCGGAGTCGCAACTCCAAGGTGGGAAGGCCCGAGTATCCTCAGAATCCCGTGCTCAAGATACTCCGACTAAGGTAAGACTAATCTAGCAAATCCTCCCGGCGTGCCGACACCCTGACAGTAGCCGCGTGTATCTAGTCTCAGGCCACGACCGGATGGGTGAAGCTATGAGTTTTTACCAGGCCTTGGGTTTCCCCAAGGTGGCCCCGCAGGCTCCCCATTTCGGACCAACACTCATGTGGAGCACTGGCCCGGGGTTGTTGATTAAGAAGAGGGTTTATAACTCCCTATGCAAGTTTTAGTTATTTAGGCAAATGGAGTACCAATGTTGGGACTTGCTGGAAAAGACTTAGCGCTAAGCGGTTTATCGAGGGGGTCCCATAACCCCAACCGTGTGAGGAACGCAAAATCAAGGAACATAACACCGGTTTATACGGTTCCTAGGGCGGCATGAGTGGAACAAAACACCGAGCAGGAGGCTCAGCCTTCCACCCATTACCAATATATAGATGATTTAGTTTAAGAGTTTATATAGTGTGATATCCCAACAACACTTCAACATGAAGCAAGAATCTTCAAATCTTCTCCTGCAACTAGCAATGTTATAAGAGGGGCCGAGCGAAGCTTACTTAGCCAATCAAAGGTTTTCTAGGATGGGTGGTTAGACAGATTCATGGTTACAATAGGAGGCTGACAAACAAACATGGGCATCGAGGCAATGAGCTAAAGAGTGAGACTTCTACAATAGGCAAAGATAGTAATGATATCCGGGTCAGGTCATCTTGCCCGTCGAGTCGTCGATGGGATCGTAAGATGGCTCCTCGTTCTCAACCTCGGTAGTAACCTCGTTCTCGTTCTCGGGCTCGGCTTCCGGCTCTACTCAACACAAGAACACACGAGGCACGAAATAAAACAAGGTGCAATGCACAATCTATATGATGCATGTATGATGCACTTAGGATGCAGTGCAAATGCACTTAGGAAGCATTACATGTAAGGGTAGGAAGCACAGAGAAATAGCACAAGAAACATGACAATATGCTCAAGCAAGTAGGATGCAATACAAGTCTATTTAGGATGCAAAACATGACAAGGTAGGAAGCACAGAGAAACAACATAAGAACAACAAGTTTAAATGAGGCCGGAAACTACTTAAGACAATTCCGGTGAGTCCTCATATGCATAGTTTGAAATTAGTCCAGATCTGAACAAACCGTAAGTTGAAGTTGTTAAACAGCAAGTTAACATGCATCATGATGATCTACATGAAATTCTAGTCAAGTTTCATATAAAGTTTGTTTAGAACGGAGCTACGGCCTAGAAGATATGATCAAAACAAGATAAGCATGGCAACGGTGCAAGATGCACCCAAACATCAAGCAAACATACTCCAAACATGTTAACAAGATGATATTATGATTCTACATGCAAAATCACCAAGTTTAATGTAGAGCATGCTCAAAACGGAGCAACGGATCAAAACATACACTCGAAACAAGAAACAATGCAAAGCTGAAATTAACAGCCACATAGCAACTTTGGAGCAAGAAATATATACTCTACAGCACTCAAACATGGTGACAAGAAGCATGGACATGAAGTAGACATATCCTACAGCAAACAACTCCATTGGATCATCTCCATAGGAGGCATGGATCAATAGCAACAAGCTACAACATTTTGATCATGACATTAAAAACCTGACAGTAATATTTTATAGCAACTTGGGAGCAAGATTTAAATAAGCTACAGCAACCCATATGAGCAAGTGAGGACATGGATGGATAGACAACAACATGTACAACAAGGAATGATCAAAGGCCACCCCAAAACTAACATGGATTTGCCTAGGACATCAAGCAAACATAGCATCAGGATAAGACAGATTCCAGACTTAGTGAAATTTCACTAAGTGTTAAAACAGTAATATTAGCATGGCATGTTTGCGAGCATGTTTAAGTCATCTTAAAGCATAACATGACAAATGGTTTGCACCACAGCAAAGAACACATGATGGAGAATCCAAAACATATGAGCATGTGACATGGGGACAAACACAACAATAGCAACGAGCTCCTCAACTAGGCATCTCGTAACAAGTTACAAAACCTAACAGCCACTTGCACTTTTGCAACAGGGATAAACATGGCAATATGAACTCTAACATGCATGCTATAGCAACCAACATGTAGGGCATCTCATGATGAACATTTTGACATATCATTTGCTTCATTTGGATAAACATGCACCAAGTTATCACATCTCAAACATGGCATGAAAATAACAAGTAGCAACAGTTTATATCATGTAGCACTCTTGTCATGAAGATTAAGACATCTAGATGGACTCAAAGAAGCATGACAAAATGGAACAAAACGTAGTACACATCACCACGGTCATTTTGACATATCATATGCACAAATCGAACATACACACAAATTGTTATTGCCATCACAAGAAGCCATCAGACAACAAAATGCAAAAAGGACTTACAGGAAAAAACAACAGGGTCAACCTCAGATCTGGTCAATGGCGGATCGGGCCGGGTCAACGGGTCGGGCGAAGCGGGTCGCGGGTCGCAGGCGCCGGGACCCGTTAGGGTTCGCCCGCGTGGCTGGATCGAGATCGGCCTTGCGGGGCGGCGGCGGCTGACCTCGCCGGCGAGGGGGCGCGGCGGCGCGCCGGCGCGGCCGGGCGGCAGCGGGATCAGTCGGGGCGGCCAGTCGCGGGGAGGAGGCGGCGGACGGCGACTGCTCGAAGGCGGCGGTGGATCGGCGAGGGGCCCCCGGACGGCGAGCTCGGGCCGGCGGGGAACCTCGTGGTTTCCGGCGTCGGCGGTGTACCTCGCCGGAGGCGGCGGGGAAGGCGAGTTGCGGGCGGCGGCGGCGGAGATGGGCCGCGGGGGCCGGGAACGGGCTTGCGGGCCCACGCGGTGGGAGCGGCGGCGGAGAAAAATCTGTCCGGCCCGGGTCGGACACGTCCGCCCGGCGCGGATTCCGAGGCGAGGCTGGAGCTAGGAGGAGGCTAGGGTTTGGACGAGAAATGGACATGGGGGGACGTTTTTATAGGCACAAGGAGCTAGGAGACTCCAAATGGGGAGCGGTTTTTGGCCACGCGATCACAATTCGACGATAGAGATGATGTGAAGGGTTGTGCTGGGTTGGTGGGCTGTTGTGGAGGGGGTCTTGGGCCTCAAAGAAGAGGTTCTTTTAGCCCACTAGGTTAACCGTTCGAGTACCAAACGAACTCCAAACGCGACGAAACTTGACAGGCGGACTACACGTACCAAAACAACAACGCACGACAAGTCTCACGCCCTTCCGGAAACGTTACACGGCCACACACGAAAGAAGGACTCGAGGATGCCACGGGCATGTGTGAGAGCGTCGGTACTCGAAACGAACAACGGGAAGAGACGAGTGGGACCGGATGCAAGTGACAACACAAATGCAACGCAATGCACATGACAACATGACATGGATGAAATGCACACACGCTCACGACAAAACGATGAAACCCGAAAAGAAGAAGAACCCGTAATGGAATTGATGAAGCCAAAGTTTATATATTGCCATATAGGGAAAGTGTTACATCTCGGGCATTACACGACTGGAACTTCCTTCCCTCCTCTGGCCACTCTGGCGGGATTCTTATTGGGACTAAGCATGAGGTCTTTGATTTTGTGGCTTTTGATCACGGGATTTTTGGGCTAGTACTATAGTGTTTCACCGTCTACTGAATGTGCTCCGGGATGTTATGGTTGTTTACGGGCCTGCTGATCACTCTCTTTCTCCGCTGCTTCTCGATGAAATTGCGACCAAGATTGAATCTGCTACCATTCCCATTCTGGTGGGTGGTGATTTTAACCTCTTGCGTTCTCCTATGGATAAAAACAGTAGCAACTTTTCATGGCCCCTTACTGATGCTTTCAATGGCTTCATCCGCGACTATGCTCTTCGCGAGATCCCTAGGGTGGTAGCTTGCTTTACTTGGACGAATCATCAGTCCTCTCCCATCCGCTCTGTTCTGGACCTTGTTTTTGTTTGTTTTAGGTGGGATGCTCTGTTTCCTCATGCAATGTTGAAAGCTTTATCTATTGTTGGTTCGGACCATGCTCCCCTTATCCTTGATGATGGGCTTCAATCTCAATTCGCTCCCTCTCGCTTTCAGTTTGACACTTACTGTTTACTGGTCGAAGGCTTCTGTGACCTGGTCTCTTCTAAGATCACATCTTTCCTTTTTGCTGATAGACATTCTTTTGGGCCAATGGATGACTGGCATCACTGCTCTTATTCCCTTCGTAAATTATATGCGTGGTTGGTCCCGTAACCGGGCGGCTGACATGCGCAGGGATTAGGTGCGTCTGGTAGGGCAAATTAACTCTCTTGACGCCGTGGCCGATGGGCCTAGGCCATGTGATCAGGAATGGCAGTTGAGATACTCCCTCGAAGAGGCCTTGATGCAGTTGCATCGACATGATGAGGTTTATTGGCGCCAGAGGGGCACTATAAACTAGACGTTGAAAGGTGATTCTCCCACGACCTATTTCTTTGCCATCGCTAATCGTAGATGCATGCGCTGCTTGATTGACAGCTTGTTGATCAATAATGTTAGGGTCTCGGACCAAAACCTTATCATGTCACATGTGGTGGATTTTTTCTCCTCCCTCCTTTCATCCAAGCCTGGTTCCGGGTTTGCAATCGCCCCTTCCTTCTGGAGTGCCCACGAGAAGATTACTACTGAGGAAAATGATGTTTTGCTCACCCCCCATTCTGATGAGGAGATTCTTGATATCATTCGCTCGGCCAATCCTAACTCGGCGTAGGACCCTGATGGATTCTCAATCCCTTTCTTTAGGAAGTTCTGGCCCCAACCGCATAATCTCATTTGTGATGTTATCCAAGGTTTCTGCTTGGGGACTGTTGATATATCTCAGTTGACTACGCTATTATCACCCTCATCCCTAAAGTCAAAGGCACTGAGAAGATCTCTCAATTTAGACCTATCGCTCTCATTAATAACTTTGCAAAACTCCCCGCCAAGGGGTTTTCTACTCGCCTTTCCCCTATTGTTCATCGGGTTCTTAGCCCTTTCCAGTCTGCTTTTGTCAAAGGTAGATTCATTTTGGACGGCATCCTCTGTATTCATGAAAATTTTCATGATATTCGTGTGCAAGGCACCAGGGCGGTGATCCTTAAACATGATTTTGAGAATGCTTATGATTCAGTCGGTTGGAAGTTCTTGCGTCAGGTCCTGTTGGCAAAAGGTTTTGATGGGGAAGTTGTGCACAGATTAATGCAGTTGGTGACGGGCGGTCACACTGTGATTTCGGTTAATGGTAGGCTCAGTAATTTCTTCACCAATGGCATAGGCCTGAGGCAAGGGGATCCGGTTTCCCCTCTATTATTTAATTTCGTCGCTGATGCCTTATCCCACATCTTGTCGAGGGCGGCTGCGGCCGGGCACATTCCCCCCGTTAGCTCTCATCTAATTCCGCAGGGCATTACTCAACTCCAGTGCGCCGAGGGCACGATTACTACGGTCGAACTTAATGAGGATTGTCTCACCCACCTCATGTTTCTGTTGTTGTGCTTTGAAGCTTTGTCACGGCTCAAGATCAATTTCGCTAAAAGTGAAGTTATTGTCACAAGGGTGTCGGATGCTGAGGCCCTATGGGTCTCTCAACTTATTAATTGTGCCATGGGCTCCTTCCCTTTCAAATATCTTGGTCTCCCTATTTCTCCTGAGAAACTTCTTGCTAGATAATTTGCTCCTGTGGTCACAAAAGTTGGCAATCGAGTTCTGCCTTGGAGGGGCAGATACAATACACAAGCTAGAAAGGTTGCCCTTATTAATGCTTGTCTCTCATCTCTCCCCATATTTTTGATGGGATTCTATCTCCTCTCGGGCGGTACACACGCGAGGTTTGATAACCACAGGGGTGCGTTCTATTGGAATATGACGGATAACAAACACAAATACAGGTTGGTGAAATGGAAACAGATTTGCAGGCTCAAGAACTTTGGGGTTGTGCATTGTTGACACCATGACTATGAACAAGTGCCTTATCATCAAGTAGTGGTGGAAGATCATGGCTTTGTCTGAGAACCCTTTGTGGCTCAATATTCTCAAAGCCAACTATTCCCTGCCTCTAGTCCCATGTCCGCTTCCTTGGTGGGAGGCTCTCAATTTTGGAAAGATCTCATCAAATTCCGCCCGGTGTTTAAATCCCATGTTAAATTTGTGGTCCGTAATGGCAAGTACACCCGCTTTTGGCTTGATTCGTGGTGCGGGGCTTCTCCTCTAGCAGTTTCCTTCCCAGTTCTTTTTTCCTACTAGCTGGACCCAGAGATCTCTATCTCTGAGCTCTCCGATAATAACGGGGACTTGGCCCTTCGGTGTTCTCTATCTCCTAATGAGTTGGATGACTGGCAGCGTCTTGTTGCTTGCATCCCCATGCTCTCGGAGGGGAGTACTTGGTGGTTTGGCCCCACTCTGCTTTCGGGTTTGTCAAGTCCTTATACGCGAAGCTCATCTCTGGTACCCTAAACACTATGTTTAAGCTGATTTGGCGGGCCCGTATTCTTCCTAAGGTCAAGATGTTTTTGTGGAAAGCCTATAGAGGGAGGTTGCCTGCAGCTGATCAAATTCATAAACACAATGGTCCTGGATCCGATAGGTGTGCACTTTGTGGGCATCTCAAAGACACAAATCACATCTTTTTCAAATGTGTCCTGGCAAAGCTCGTCTGGTGATGTATTAGGTCCTGGCTTCATGTGACATGGAGTCCTTCCTCCTTCTCGGACCTTAGGATCTTGACCTCTATTTCAGTCGGGGTTTCTAAATGGCTGTTCTGGGTGGGATTCGCGGCCAGTTGCTGGTCACTGTGGACCACTAGGAACAAGTTCACTACTGAACATTCTTTTCCTGCTAAACATGTTGACTGCTTATTTAAAACATGCATGTTCTTGCAGCACGGGAGATTATTGACTAAGGAGGTCGAGAGCGAGGCATTTGACTTGATGACTTCCAAGATTCGGGCTACAACTTCTTCACTTTCGCAGCACCAGTCTGGCGGCTAGAGGAACTTGGTGGTCCCTTTTGTCGTGCTTGGTCTTCCTGTCTTGGCCTGCGTGCCCAATGTTGGCCTGGGCGCCATGTACTCCTTGCTCCTCAAGTACTCTTTTAGTCATTGCTACTCATATGTCTATCCTATGGTGAACACTGCCTGATGGCTTTATTTATAAAGTCGGGCTAATGCCTTTCCTCCAAAAAAATGAATATGCGACGACAAATCCTAAGGGCAACTCCAACGTGGATCACCAAAACGGACATCGCCAAATATATACAGTCACATGGGGTGGAAGTCAAAATATTCACCATATATTCTCAAAAATCACTACCAACACCCGTGCGGCACCGCCGCGCCGCACCAGAGCACCCCCGTCAGCCGCCTCCAGTGCATCCCCTCCCCTAGTCGCCGCCACCGGGGCGTCGCAGGAAAAGCATGTGTGCTGCAGTGTTGACGGTGACATTTCTCCTCGGCCAACGCTTCGGTGAGGATGGCGGCAGTCCATGATGGCCGGAGCTACGACAGTGGTGCGGGGCGGCGACGGCCTGGCAGGCGGCGGCATTCAACAACGGGTCCGGCGGTGGCGGTTTGGGGACCCGATCTGGGTCCAGATGGGCTTTGGTGGGCCGCTCTTGCCGATCGTGTACCGTCCCATCGACGACATGCTGCCCCTGGGATTGACCCACATCACAAGGACATTGCGGGCTCCTACCCTGGGCGTGGTGGTGGTGGCCACCTCCTTCGCTAGAGATGATCAGCCGATGGCGGGCGATGGCAGCTTTTTGCGTCGTTACCTAGATGAAGGCATCATCGTGTAACTTCTGTCGACCCACCCGTCCTGCTTCGGGGGAAACCCTAGCATCTGGTCATCCAAATCGGACGATGGTGGTACTGCAGTGTCATTCCTCTCTTCGGGAGCACAGTTTGTGGCGCACCGGTGGAAGACAGAGGCGGGAGGTGGAGTGGCTAAGTCTTGCACAGAGTTTCCGTGAAGATGTCAAGTCATGCCTGGCCGATAGGTGCTATGATATATCATGCCTGGTCGGCAAGTGCTATGCACGACAGATCTTACAGAGGCTTCATGTCTGGATGAACACACATAGGGAAGTGGCACCGTTGGGCGTCGTGCTGGCACCGACGGATGTCAGGACTACCAAGTATGATGTGGATATCTATCCTGAAGATGGATCAGCGGTCCGATGATGATGGCGGTGATGTCGCTTGAAGCTACGTCGGTATTTCCCCAAAGAGGAAGGGATGATGCAGCACAGCTACGGTAGGTATTTCCCTCAATAATGAAACCTAGGTTATCGAACCAGTAGGAGACCAACGCAACACTATGTAAACGGTACTTGCACACAAAGAACAAATACTTGCAAGCCGACGTGTTAAAGGGGTTGTCAATCCCTTTTGGGTAACGGTGCTAGAAATTGTCAAGTTGACGGGATAAAATTGTAGTAGATTGAAATATGCTAATAAAAGCAAATAAAACGCAGCAAGGTATTTTTGTGTTTTTGATAATATAGATCTGAATATAAAACTTGCAAACAGAGGAAAAAGAAAATAGCAATATAGATCTGAAAGTATATGATAGGAAAATAGACCCGGGGGCCGTAGATTTCACTAGTGGCTTCTCTCGAAAAATAGCAATGGTGGGTAGACAAATTACTATTGGGCAATTGATAGAAAAGCAAATAATTATGACGATATCCAAAACAATGATCATGTATATAGGCATCACGTTCAAGATTAGTAGACCGACTCTTGCCTGCCTCTACTACTATTACTCCACACATCGACTACTATCCAGCATGCATCTAGTGTATTAAGTTCATGAAAAAACGGAGTAATGCAATAAGAATGATGACATGATGTAGACAAGATCTATTCAGGTAGGAATATACCCCATCTTTTTATCCTTAATAGCAGCGATACATGTGTGTCTTGCTGCCCCTTCTGTCATTGGGAAAGGACACCGCAAGATCGAACTCATTACAAAGCAGCTCTTCCCATTGCAAGATAAATAGATCAAGTTGGCAAAACAAAGCCCAAATATCGGAGAAGAAATGCGAGGCTATAATAATCAACAATGGATATTAAATCAAGGCAAATCTTATCATAATCTCACAATTCATCGAATCCCAACAAACACACCGCACAAAGTCATTACATGAAATAGATCTCCAAGAGACCATTGTATTAAGATACAAAGAGAGAAGAAGCCATCTAGCTATTGCCTACGGACTCGTAGGCCTGTGGTAAACTACTCACGCATCATATGAGAGACACCAATGAGGATGATGAACCCCTCCATGATCGTGTTCCCATCCGGCAGAGCGCCGGAAAATAGCTCTAAATTGGATCTCATGGCTCTGGAAATTGCGGCGGCTAGAATAAAATTTCGTCGACTCCCCTAGGGTTTTGGGGGTACGTATGAGACTATTTATAGAGCGAAGAGGCGGTGCGGGAGGCCACCTCTGGTACTTCTTCAGTCCATCTTGTGTCCTCTGGTCCAGAAAAAATCTCCAAAAAGTTTTGTTGCATTTGGACTCTGTTTGGTATTGATTTTCAGCGATGTAAAAAACAAGCAAAAAACAGCAACTGGCACTCAAAAAAGGATTGTAAAACATCCAAGAATGATAATATAACAACATGGAACAATAAAAAATTATAGATACATTGGAGATGTATCAGCATACCCAAGCTTAATTCCTGCATGTCCTCGAGTAGGTAAATGATAAAAACAGAATTTTTGATGTGGAATGCTGCCTATCATGTTCATCCCATATTCTTTTCTTTATAGCATGAACATTCGGATTTTTATACGATTTAAAGCAATAGTCTAGTTTTGACATGAAGACTTTAATACTCAAGCAAACAACAAACAATCATGTCTTTCAAATATCAATAATAAAGCAAGTTATCCCTAGCCCATCATGCTCAATCATTGATCCATTCATGAAACACACTCGCATATTGGCTACAACCAATGCTCAAGTACAATCATAGTGCCCCTTAGTTGGTGCTTTATAAGACAAGATGGAGACTCAAATAAAAATAAAATTGCATAAAGTAAATAAAAAGGCCTTTTGTAGAGGGAAGTAGGTATTTGTAGTGGTGCCAGAGCTTAAAGCTTAAATTGAGAGGTAAAAATAATTTTGGGAGGTATACTTTTCTCCTCAACGAAAACGACTTAGAGTTTCCAATACTTTCCATGCTATATATATCATAGGCGGTTCCCAAATAGAAATTAAAGTTTATTCCTTTTTCCACCTTTCTTTCACAATCCATGGCTAACTGTATCCACGGGTGCCCTCCATACAAACACTTTCCAAGGAATTTATTATTTGACAACATAAAGTAAATTCATTTTTCATTTTGGGACTGGGCATCCCTAATACCTTTGTTGTACTATCGTGCAATGACAAGTGAATAAACACTCATCTTGAGAATAACACATCTAGCATGGAAAAATATCGGCCACCGCTCATCGCCTCATGAGCGGTACGGGCACACAAAACAGGAGTTTATTTTGAAATTTAGAGATGTCACATACAAATTTTCTTAGAACGACAAGGGAATACTGATACATCTCCAACGTATCTATAATTTTTTATTGTTCCATGCTATTTTATTATCTGTTTTGGATGTTTTATATATGCATTTATATGCTATTGTATATGCTTTTGGGACTAGCCTATTAAGCTAGAGCCCAGTGCCAGTTTCTGTTTTTTCCTTCTTTTTGAGTTCTATAGAAAAGGAATACCAAACGGAGTCCAATGGACGTGCCAATTTTTGATGATTTTTTATGGACCAAAAGAAGCTCCCGAAGTAAAAGAGTTGGGCCAGAAGAGTCCCGGGCCATCCACGAGGGTGGAGGGCACGCCCTACCCCCTGGGCGCGCCCCCCCTGCCTCGTGGACGACTCGGAGACCCCCTGACTTCAGATCGACGCCAAAAATTCCTATAAATATAGAAACCCCCCGAAATAAACCTAGATCGGGAGTTCCGCTGCCGCAAGCCTGTGTAGCCACCAAAAACCAATCGGGGCCCTGTTCCGTCACCCTGCCGGAGGGGGGATCCATCATCAGTGGCAATCTTCATCATCCCGATGCTCTCGATGATGAGGAGGGAGTAGTTCACCCTCGGGACTAAGGGTATGTACCAGTAGCTATGTGTTTGATCTCTCTCTCTCTCTCGTGTTCTTGAGATGGCACGATCTTGCTGTATCACGAGCTTTGCGGCTATAGTTGGATCTTATGATGTTTCTCCCCCTCTACTTTCTTGTAATGGATTGAGTCTTCCCCTTGAAGTTATCTTATCGGATTGAGTCTTTAAGGATTTGAGAACACTTGATGTATGTCTTACGTGGGATAACCCGTGGTGACAATGGGGTATTCTATTGATTCACTTGATGTATGTTTTGGTGATCAACTTGCGGGTTCCGTGACCTTGGGAATCTATGCATAGGGGTTGGCACACGTTTTCGTCTTGACTCTTCGGTAGAAACTTTGGGGCACTCTTTGAAGTTCTTTGTGTTAGTTGAATAGATGAATCTGAGATTGTGTGATGCATATCATATAATCATTCCCACGGATACTTGAGGTGACAATGGAGTATCTAGGTGACATTAGGGTTTTGATTGATGTGTGTCTTAAGGTGTTATTCTAGTACGAACTCTAGGATGGATCGAACGGAAAGAATGGCTTCATGTTATTTTACTACAGACTCTTGAATAGATCGATCAGAAAGAATAACTTTGAGGTGGTTTCGTACCCTACAATAATATCTTCGTTTTTTCTCCGCTATTAGTGACTTTGGAGTGACTCTTTGTTGCATGTTGGGGGATTGTTATATGATCTAATTATGTTATTATTGTTGAGAGAACTTGCACTAGTGAAAGTATGAACCCTAGGCCTTGTTTCGAAGCATTGCAATACCATTTGTGCTCACTTTTATCATTAGTTACATTGCTGTTTTTATATTTTCAGATTGCAAAAACCTATATCTGCCATCCCTATTGCATTTGTCTCACCATGTCTTCGCCTAACTAGTGCACCTATACAATTCACCATTGTATTGATTGTGTAGGGGACACAAGAGACTCTTTGTTATTTGGTTGCAGGGTTGTTTGAGAGAGACCATCTTTATCCTACGCCTCCCACGGATTGATAAACCTTAGGTCATCCACTTGAGGGAAATTTTCTATTGTCCTACAAACCTCTGCACTTGGAGGCCCAACAACGTCTACAAGAAGAAGGTTGCGTAGTAGACATCAAATACCACATGTATGTAGGTATGGTGGACTCATATGACAAAACTGGCTTTAAGGATTTTGAATGCACAAGTAGTATTTCTACTTAGTACAAGTGGAGGCTAGCAAATAGATTGAGAAGTGACCAACCAAGAAACAAAAAATCACATAAGCGAGCATTGAGCATAACTAACACCAAATAATGAATCGTAAGTAGGATGTAATTTCATTGCATAACTATTGACTTTCGTGCTTGCATAGGGAATCACAAACCTTAAAATCAATATTATTACTAAAACATAATTCCTCATTAACATGGCTCACATATCACTATCATCATATCTCAAAACTATTACAAAGAATCAAGTTTATTTTGTCCAATGATCTTCATGAAAGTTTTTATTATATCCCCCTTGGATATCTATCATATTGGGACTGGTTTCATGTGTTGCTTTCGATAAGCTCAAACAAATATAAGTGAAGAACATGAGAATAAAATTTCCTTATCTAAAATTAATCTAAGTGAAGCATGACATAATTTCTTCGAAAATAATAAAGCGCACCGTGCTCAAAAATATATAAGTGAAGCACTAGAGCAATTGCATAGCTCTAAAAAAATTAAGTAAAGCATAATGAGCAATTTTAACAAGTCATACCATAATTTTGGCTCTCTCAAATAGGTGTGTCCAGCAAGGATGATTGTGACAAAATAGCAACCAAAACAAGCAAAGACTCATATCATACAAGACGTTCCAAGCAAAACTCATAATATGTGACGAATAAAAATATAGTCTCAAGTAATATATTGATGGTCGTTAGAAGAAAGAGGGGATGCCACTCGGGGGCATCCCCAAGCTTAGTTACTTGATACTTCTTGAACATTATCTTGGGGTGCCCGGGCATCCCCAAGCTTAACATTTTTCCAATCCTTATTCCTTCATCCATCGTGGTCTCACATAAAACTTGAAAACTTCAATCACACAAAACTCAACAAAACCTCGTGAGATCCATTAGTATAACTATACCAATCTTTACTTTAAGTACTATAGCAAACCAATTAATATTTTTTAATTGTATTATATCTACTGTGTTCTAACTTTTCCATGGCAAAATACTCATAAAAGGAAACCATAGAATCATCAAAACAAGCACATAAAACAACGAAAATAGAATCTATCTAAAATAGAGTAGTCTGCAAATATGCTATTTAAAATGATACCTATATATCTCTAAAAATTCTGAAAAATTAGAATAACTTGGATACTTTGTATCCAGATAACGTGTAAAAAATTCAAAAATTTATCACCATACAGTCATCGTCAGATATTCTAACTCTGGACACATAAGTTTCTGAATTTCAACGCAATAAAATCAACTATCAACCAAATCATCCCAAAGGCTTTGCTTGGCACAAACACTAATTTAAACCACAAAAACACATCTAATCAGAGGCATAATTGTGTATTTTATTGAAAACAGCAAGAAAACCAAACAGAAAAAAGATAGAAGTTGGGTTGCCTCCCAACGAGCGCTATCGATTTACGCCCCTAGCTAGGCATAACACCAAGATCTCAAGTGTTGTCATCCTTGTTGGCTGATCCATAGGTTTCCCTCATTATAGATTCATAAGAAAATTTGATCTTATTTCTAGGGAAGTGTTCCATGCCATTTCTCAAGGCAAATTGTAATTTAATATTCCCTTCCTTCATATCAATCACGGCACCAATAGTGCGTAAAAATGGTCTACCAAGTATAATAGGGCAAGACGGATTGCAATCGATGTCAAGAACAATATAGTCTATGGGTACATAGTTCCTATTTGCAAGAATAAGAACACCATCGATCATTCCCAAAGGCTTTTTAATTGTAGAATCCGCCAAATGCAAGTTAAGAGAACAATCTTCAATATTAGTAAGACCAAGAACATCACAAAGAGATTTCAGAATTGTAGAAACACTAGCACCCAAATCACATAAAGCATTTCACTCATAATTTTTAATCTTGATTTTGATAGTAGTTTCCCATTCATCATGAAGTTTTCTAGGAATTGATACTTCGAATTCCAACTTTTCTTCTGAAGCTTTCATCATGGCATCAACAATATGTTTAGTAAAAGTTTTATTTTGTTCATAACCATGAGATGAATTTATCATGGATTGCAACAAAGAAATACAATCAATTAAAGAGCAACTATCATAATTAAAGTCCTTGTAATCCAATAGGGTGGGCACATCACTAGTTAAAGTTGTGACCTCTCCAAACCCACTTTTACCTATTTTCTCGATAAGATTTTCATCCTCCGAATTATCGGGACGCCTTCTAGCTAAAGTTGACTCTTCTTCAGTCCCTTTATCATCAATCTTAACTTTGCTAAACACGGAATCAATAGAAGAAACACCAATCATTTTAAGATCATCATTTTTTATGAAAGCAATCACTAGAAAACACTTTTTCTAAAAATTCCCTTTTTGCCCTAAGCATAGCAATTCTTTTCTTCCTTTCATCGATAGAAACATATAAAGCCTTAATTGACTCCTCAACCTTGGGCACAAAAATTTTCAACTTGAGATTTTCCACATCATGAGAAATTCTACCAATAGTTCTAGACATATCATCAATCTTATTCAATTTTTCTTCTATAGAAGCATTGAAAACCTTTTGAGAATTAATAAATTCTTTAATATTGTTCTTTAGATCAGAGGCATTCCTATTATTATCATAAGAAGAATTACCATAGGATTTACCATAACTATTAGAGGAATTTCCAAGAAAAGGCCTAGGATTGAAATTACCTCTATAAGCATTGTTATTGAAATTATTTTGAGAAATAAAACTCACATATATAGGATCACCATTTTGCTCAATCAAGGTAGACAAAGGCACATCATTAATATCAATAGGTGCACTTTACTAGCAACCATTTTCATAAGATCATCGACCTTTTCACTCAAAGAATCAATTTCTTCAACCGAATGAACTTTTTTACTAGTAGGAGCCCTTTTGGTATGCCATTGCGAATAATTTGCCATAATATTATCAAGCAATTTGGTGGCTTCACCCAAAGTAATCTCCATAAAAGTTCCACCCGCGGAGGAATCCAAAAGATTTCTAGAAACAAAATTCAACCCCGAATAAAAAAATTGTATGCTCATCCAAAGATTTAACCCATGAGTTGGGCAATTACTTACCATTAATTTCATTCTTTCCCAAGATTGCACAACGTGTTCTGATACGTCTCCAACGTATCTATAATTTTTTATTGTTCCATGCTATTATTTATGAAGTCTTGGATGTTTAATGGGCTTTATCATTCACTTTTATATCATTTACGGGACTAACCTACTAACCCCAAGGCCCAGTCTAGATTGATGTTTTTTCCCTATTTCAGGGTTTTGCAGAAAAAGAATATCAACGGAGTCCAAACGGAATGACACCTTCGCGAGAGATATTTTTGGAGGAAATCACACACGATGAACTTGAGAACCACATCAGAAGAGCCACGTGGGGCCCATGAGGGTGGGGGGCGCGCCCCCTTCCCAGGGCCCCCTACCTCGTGGAGCCCCCGTGACTCCCTCGGTGCCCGCCATCTTCCTATTTAAGTCTACGTACCCCAGAAACTCCATGGACAGAGAGAAAACCCTAATTCCACCGTCGTACATTCTGTTCCCATGGAGATCCCATCTTGGAGCCTATTCCGGAGCTCTGCCAGAGGGGGATCAATCACGGAGGCCTTCATCATCATCATCATCGCCCTCACCATGAGTTGTGAGTAGTTTACCACAGACCTTCGGGTCCATAATGGCTTCTTCTCTCTCTATGGATCTCAATATAAAGTTCTCCTCGGTCTTCCAGGAGATCTATTCGATGGAATATCTTTTTGCGGTGTGTTTGTCAAGATACGATGAATTGTGAGTTTATGATCAAGGTTATCTATGAAACATACTTGGTTCTTCTCTGAACTTTTTATGCGTGCTCATAATATCCTTGCAAGTCTCTTCGAATTATTGGTTTGGTTTGGCCTACTAGATCTATAGTTCTTGCAATGGGAGAAGTGCTTGGCTTTGGGTTCAATCTTGCGTTTTCCTTTCCCAGTGACAGTAGGGGCAGCAAGGCACGTATTGTATTGTTGCCATCGAGGATAAAAAGATGGGGTTTATATCATATTGCATGAGTTTATCCCTCTACATCATGTCATCTTGCTTAAGGCGTTACTCTGTTCTTATGAACTCAATACACTAGATGCATGCTGGATAGCGGTCGATGTGTCGAGTAATAGTAGTAGATGCAGAATCGTTTTGGTCTACTTGTCTCGGACGTGATGCCTATATACAATGATCATGCCTAGATAGTCTCATAATTATTCGCTTTTCTATCAATTGCTCGACAGTAATTTGTTTACCCGCCGTAGAATATTGCTATCATGAGAGAAGCCCCTAGAGAAAACAATGGCCCCGGGTCTATTCTCCACATATCAATCTACATCTACATTACTTTTACCGCTTTTATTTGTTGTTTTATTAAACTAATATTACCAAAAATATCAACTATCATCTCTATCAGATCTCACTTTTGTAAGTCACCGTAAAGGGATAGACAACCCCATATCGTGTTGGCTGCGAAGTTCTTATTTGTTTGTGCAGGTGCGAGGGACTCGCGCATGGTCTCCTACTATATTGATACATTGGTTCTCAAAACTGAGGGAAATACTTACGCTACTATGCTACATCTCCCTTACCTCTTCGAGGGAATACAACGCAAGCTCAAGAGGTAGCAAGAAGAATTTCTGGTGCCGTTGCCGGGGAGGCTTACGCAAAATTCATATACCAAGTACCTATCACAAACCCTTATCCTTCGCATTACTTTTATTTTCCTCTCGGTTTCCTCTCCCCCACTTCACCCTTGCCGTTTTATTCGCCCTTCTTCTGTTGTGTGTTTATCGTTCGCTTGCTTCTTGTTTGCTTGTGTTGCTGTGTGCCCTCAATCAGCTTGCATCTTCGCTTGCTAAAGTATGGATCCTCATCCACTTGCTAATCTTTTTAAGAGATCCAATTATGTTGAACCGATTGCTAGTGAGCTGCGTGCACTAGATTATCTTTATAAGGTTTTGCTTGAAATTTATGAGTCTGGAAATTTTGATGAAGTATTGAAAGAAAATTATAAAGTGATTCACGATAGCTCCTTGAGTAAAAAGCATGATTGCAATGATGTTACTATAAATTCTATTGATGTCAATTGTGCTAATAATATGCAAAACCCTAAGCTTGGGGATGCTAGTATTGTTATGTCCTCCACTTGTTGCTATGATCATGATTGGGGTGATTCTTCTTATGATCTTGAAAATTTATTTAAACCCCATCATGAATATGAGGTTGATAATAATGTTTGCCATAATATTGAAAGTGGGTTTGGAAGAGTGTCAACTTTAGATCCCACATATTTGGAGACTATTCAATCTTATGAATTTTTTGATAAAAGTGGGTTTGGAGAGGTCATGACTCTAGTTAATGTTGATCCCACTATTTCGGAAGAGTGTCAACTTTGTATGCATGTGGATCGTGTTTAAAATATGTTTTGTGATAGCTATATTGTTGAATTTGCTGATGATCCTACATGCAATTATTATGAGAGAGGAAAATATGGTCGTAGAAATCTTCATGTTACTAAATTACCTCCAGTTATGTTGAGATTGATCTTGTTTCTTTCTCCTTCCTTGCATATGCTAGATCTTGCTTGTTTTGGTAATTTGTTTTCCTATAATATGCCTATGCATAGGAAGTATGTTATACTTAGATGTGTTTGCCACATGTCTTATGATGCTCTCTTTGTGCTTCAATCCTTGTCTTTCATGTGAGCATCATTGAAATATCGTGCCTAGCTAGGGGCGTAAAACGATATCGCTTGTTGGCAGGCAACACAATTTTATGTTTTTTGTTTTTGTTGTCGTTAGGGAATAAATATTGCATGTAGCCTATGATTAGATGTGTTTTAATGTTTTGTTTAGTGTTTGTGCCAAGTAGAACCTTTGGGAAGACTTGTGTGAAGTTTATATGATCTTGCTGTGAAAAATAGAATCATTAGCGCTTACTAAAGTAGTCGTGGGATTTTACTGGAGTGTGATTTTTAGTTAATTCTTTTTTAAGATTATTGGTAGACAAATTCCGCAAATTTATAAATTTAGTTTGAATTTTTTGGAGTTCCAGAAGTAGGCGAAACCTGCAGATTACTACAGACTGTTCTGTCTTTAACAGATTCTGTTTTTCGTGTGTTGTTTGCTTATTCCTATGGATCTATGAGTAGTATTGGAGGATATGAACCATGGAGAAGTTGGAATAAAGTAGGTTTAACACCAATATATACAAAGAATGAACTCATTGCTGTACCTTTGAGTAGTGGTTTGCTTTCTTATACTAACGGAGCTCACGAGAATTTTTGTCTAAGTTTTGTGTTGTGAAGTTTTCAAGTTTTGAGTATTGCTTTGATGGACTATGGAACAAGGATTAGCAAACTCCTAAGCTTGGGGATGCCCATGGCACCCCAAGTAAATTCAGGATAATCAAAAGCCTAAGCTTGGGGATGCCCCGGGAGGGCATCCCCTCTTTCGTCTTCATCCATCGGTAACTATACTTGGAGCTATATTTTTATTCGCAACATGTTATGTGTTTTGCTTGGAGTGTCTTGTATAATTTGAGTATTTTCTTGTTAGTTTTCCACAATCATCATTGCTGGACACACCTATTTGAGAGAGTTAAATATGGCCTAGAAATTGTTAGAACACTCTATATGCTTCACTTATATCTTTTGAGTTGAATAGTTTTTGCTCTAGTGCTTCACTTATACCTTTTAGAGCATGGTGGTGATAATATTTTGTAGAAATTGTTGAACTCTCATGCTTCACTTATATCTATTTGAGAGTCTATTAAAACAGCATGGTAATGTGTTTAGGCTAAAGAAACTAGTCTTCACATGATAGACATCCAATGTCAATGTAGTAAAAAAAATTCACACTAAGTGCATTGAATAGAATGAAATGTTGGATGCTTGATAATTGTTTTGAGATATGAGGATAGTGATATTAGAGTCATGCTAGTGGAGTTATTATGAAATTGAGAAATACTTGTGTTAAGGTTAGTGATTCTCGTAGCATGCACGTATGGTGAACCGTTGTGTGACTAAGTTAGAGCATGAGGTTTTGTAGAGTGCCAATCTTTGTGTGGAGGTCGGGGGCGCGTGATGGTTAACTCCTACCAACCTCCCCCCTAGGATCTTGCATTGATTTCTTTGTTTTGATGACTCGTAGATTTTTGCAATAAGTATATGAGTTCTTATGACTAATGTTGAGTCCATGGATTATACGCATTCTCACCCTTCCACCATTGCTAGCCTCTCTTGTACCGCGCAACTTTCGCCGGTGCCATAAACCCACTATATATCCTTCCTCAAAACAGCCACCATATTGTTCCTCAAAACAGCCACCATACCTACCTATGATGGCATTTCCATAGCCATTCCGAGATATATTGCCATGCAACTTTCCACCGTTCCGTTCATATGACACGTATCATATTGTCATATTGCCATTGCATGATCATGTAGTTGACATCGTATTTGTGGCAAAGCCACCATGCATAATTTTTATACATGTCACTCTTGTTTCATTGCACATACCGGTACACCGCCGGAGGCATTCATATAGAGTCATACTTTGTTGTTGTAGAATCGAGTTGTAATATCGAGTTGTAATGAAAGTGTGATGATCATCATTATTAGAGCATTGTCCCATGGGAAGAAAGGCTAAATCTATAAAGCCCTCCGCAAACAAAAAAAGGCCAAAGAAAAAAAGGAAAGGCCCAAAAAAAGAAAAAAGAAAATGGGACAATTGCTATCTTTTTCCACACTTGTGCTTCAAAGTAGCACCATGTTCTTCATTGTAGAGTGTCTCATGCTTAGCCACTTTCATATGCTAGTGGGAATTTTTCGTTATAGAACTTGGCTTGTATATTCTAACAATGGGCTTCCTCAAACGCCCTAGGTCTTCATGAGCAAGCAAGTTGGATGCACACCCACTAGTTTCTTTTGTTGAGCTTTCATTCATATTTAGCTCTAGTGCATCCGTTGCATGGCAATCCCTACTCACTCACATTGATATCTATTGATGGGCATCTCCATAGCCCGTTGATACGCCTAGTCGATGTGAGACTATCTCCCTCCTTTTTGTCTTCTCCACAACCACCTCTATTCCACCCATAGTGTTATATCCATGGCTCACGCTCATGTATTGCGTGAAAGTTGAAAGGTTTGAAAAGATAGAGTATGAAAACAAATGCTTGGCTGAAATCGGGGTTGTGCATGATATGAATATTTTTGTGTGATAACGAGGGAGCATAGCCAACACTATATGATTTTGTAGGGATAACTTTCTTTAGCCATAGTATTTTGAGAAGACATGATTGCTTTGTTAGTATGCTTGAAGTATTATTGTTTCTTATGTCAATATAGACTTTTATCTTGAATCTTTCAGATCTGAACATTCATGCCACCATTAAGAGAATTATAATGAAAAACTATATTGGTTAGCATTCCACATCAAAAATTCTTTCTTTATCATTTACCTACTCGAGGACGAGCAGGAATTAAGCTTGGGGGTGCTTGATACGTCTCCAACATATCTATAATTTTTTATTGTTCCATGCTATTAATTATGAAGTCTTGGATATTTAATGGGCTTTATCATTCACTTTTATATCATTTTTGGGACTAACCTACTAACCCAAAGGCCCAGTCCAGATTGTTGTTTTTTGCCTATTTCAGGGTTTTGCAGAAAAAGAATATCAAACGGAGTCCAAACGGAATGAAACCTTCGCGAGAGATATTTTTGGAGGAAATCACGCACGATGAACTTGAGAACCACGTCAGAAGAGCCACGTGGGGCCCACGAGGGTGGGGGGCACGCCCCCCTTCCCAGGGCGCGCCTCCTGCCTCGTGGAGCCCTCGTGACTCCCTCGGTGCCCTCCTTCTTCCTATATAAGTCCACGTACCCCAGAAACTACGTGGACAGAGAGAAAACCCTAATTCCACCGCCGTACCTTCTGTTCCCGTGGAGATCCCATCTTGGAGCCTGTTCCGGAGCTCTGTCGGAGGAGGATCCATCACGGAGGCCTTCATCATCATCATCATCATCGCCGTCACCATGAGTTGTGAGTAGTTTACCACAGACCTTCAGGTCCATAGCTAGTATCTAGATGGCTTCTTCTATCTCTCTGGATCTCAGTACAAAGTTTTCATCGGTCTTCGAGGAGATCTATTCGATGTAATCTCTTTTTGCGGTGTGTTTGTCGAGATCCGGTGAATTGAGAGTTTATGATCAAGGTTATCTATGATAGATACTTGGTTCTTCTCTGAACTTTTTATGTGTGCTCATAATATCCTTGCAAGTCTCTTCGAATTATTGGTTTGGTTTGGCCTACTAGATCTATAGTTCTTGCAATGGGAGAAGTGCTTGGCTTTGGGTTCAATCTTGCGGTGTACTTTCCCAGTGACAGTAGGGGCAGCAAGGCACGTATTGTATTGTTGCCATCGAGGATAAAAAGATGGGGTTTATATCATATTGATTGAGTTTATCCCTCTACATCATGTCATCTTGCTTAAGGCGTTACTCTGTTCTTATGAACTCAATACACTAGATGCATGCTGGATAGCGGTCGATGTGTGGAGTAATAGTAGTAGATGCAGAACCGTTTCGGTCTACTTGTCTCGGACGTGATGCCTATATACAATGATCATGCCTAGATAGTCTCATAATTATTCGCTTTTCTATCAATTGCTCGACAGTAATTTGTTTACCCGCCGTAGTATATCGCTATCATGAGAGAAGCCACTAGAGAAAACTATGTCCCCCGGGTCTATTCTCAACATATCAATGTACATCTACTTTACCTTTACCGCTTTTATTTGCTGTTTTATTAAACTAAAATTACCAAAAATATCAACTATCATCTCTATCAGATCTCACTTTCGTAAGTGACCGTAAAGGGATCGACAAACCCTTATCGCATTGGTTGTGAAGTTCTTATTTGTTTGTGCAGGTGCGAGGGACTCGCGCGTGGTCTCCTACTGGATTTATACCTTGGTTCTCAAAACTGAGGGAAATACTTACGCTACTATGCTGCATCTCCCTTTCCTCTTCGAGGGAATACAACGCAAGCTCAAGAGGTACCATGTTCATGCTCAAGTTGCTTGAAATTCATAATCTCAGTTCTAAGGGAAATAATTTTCGTGGGCAGAAAATACTTAGTGATAAAAGCATCTTTGCACTTGTCCCAAGAATCAATACTATTGCGAGGCAAAGAAGAAAACCAAATTTTAGCACGATCACATAAATAGAATGGAAATAATTTCAACTTCACAACATCGTTGTCCACATCTTTTTTATTTTGCATATCACACAACGCGGCATCCTCATTAGGAGTGCCGGAAAATTGTTCTTTCATGACAACATTCAATAAAATAGCATTGATGTCATAAGAGTCCGCACTAGTAGCGGGAGGAATGAACGTACTAATAAAATCATTATTGTTAGTATTGGAAAAATCACACAACTTAGTATTCTCTTCCGTCATCTTGACCAATTGTAAACAAGAACACAAGTAGGTGATAGATCCGACTGGAAAACGGCGAACAAAAAAGAGTGCGAATAAAAATGACAAATTTTTGTGTAGTGGGGGATATGAAAACGAGAGCCAAATGGAAAATAATGTAAATTTTAAGGAGATGAAATTTGTGATTAGGAACCTAATAGATGTTGATATTGTCTCCACGAAAACGGCGTCAGAAATTCGTTTCGATGTCGCTTGAAGCTACGTCGGTATTTCCCCAAAGAGGAAGGGATGATGCAGCACAGCTTTGGTGGCTATTTCCCTCAGTTATGAAACCAAGGTTATCAAACCAGTAGGAGAACCACACAACACTATGTAAATGGTACCTGCAAAGAACAAATACTTGCAACCCGACATGTTAAAGGGGTTGTCAATCCCTTTCGGGTAACGGTGCCAGAAATTGTCAAGTTGATGGTAAAAAATTGTAGTAGATTGAAAGATACAAATAAAAGCATAAAACACATCAAGGTATTTTTGTGTTTTTGATAATATAGATCTCAAAATAAAAGTCGAAAATAGAAGAAAAGGCAAATAGCATTATAGATCTGAAAGTATATGATAAGAAAATAGACCCGGGGGCCGTACATTTCACTAGTGGCTTTTCTCGAAAAATAGCAACGGTGGGTGGACGAATTACTGTTGGGTAGTTGATAGAAAAGCAAATAATTATGACGGTATCCAAGACAATGATCATCTATATAAGCATCACATCCAAGATTAGTAGACCGCCTCCTGCCTGCATCTACTATTACTCCACACATCGACCACTATCCAGCATGCATCTAGTGTATTAAGTTCATGCAAAATGGAGTAATGCAATAAGAATGATTACATGATGTAGACAAGATCTAGTCATGTAGGAATATACCCCATCTTTTTATCCTTAATAGCAATGATACATGCATGCCTTGCTGCCCCTTCTATCACTCGGAAAGGACACCGCAAGAGTGAACTCATTACAAAGCACCTCTTCCCATTGGAAGATAAATAGATCAAGTTGGCCAAACAAAACCCAAATATCGGATAAGAAATACGAGTCTATAATAATCAAGAATGGACTTAAATCAAGGCAAATCTGATCATAAACTCACAATTCATTGGATCCCAACAAACACACCGCACAAAGTCATTACATCAAATAGATGTCCAAGAGACCATTATATTGAGATACAAAGAGAGATGGAGCCATCTAGCTACTGCCTACTGCCCCGTAGGTCTGTAGTGAACTACTAACGCATCATTGGAGAGACACCAATGAGGACGATGAACCCCTCCGTGATCGTGTTCTCCTCCGGCGAAGTGCCGGAAAAGGGCTCTAGAATGGATCTCGTGGCTCTAGAAATTGCGGCAGCTGGAATAAAATTTCGTCGACTCCCCTAGGGTTTTGGGGGTATGAGAAAATTTATAGAATGAAGAGGCAGTGCGGGAGGACACCGAGGTGGGCACAACCCACCTGGGCACAGCATGGTGGGTTGTGCTCCCCTCGGATCCCCCCTCTAGTACTTCTTCATCCCATCTTGTGTCTTCTGGCCCAGAAAAAATCTCCAAAAAGTTTCGCTGCATTTGGACTCCGTTTGGTATTGATTTTCTGTGATGTAAAAAACAAGCAAAAAACAACAACTATCACTCGGCACGATGTCAGGTTAGCCCGAAAAAATGATATAAAATGATTATAAAATGATTGTGAAACATCCAAGAATGATAATATAACAACATGGTGATGAAAATATGCCCTAGAGGCAATAATAAAATGGTTATTATTATATTTCCTTATTCATGATAAAGGTTTATTATTCATTCTAGAATTGTATTGATCGGAAACCTTAATACATGTGTGAATACATAAACAAACACCGTGTCCCTAGAGAGACTCTACTAGACTAGCTCGTTGAACAAAGATGGTTAAGGTTTCCTAACCATGGACATGCGTTGTCATTTGATAATGGGATCACATCAATAGGAGAATGATGTGATGGACAAGACCCATCCGTTAGCTTAGAATATTGATCGTTCAGTTTTATTGCTATTGCTTTCTTCATGTCAAATACATATTCCTTCGACTATGAGATTATGCAACTCCCAGATACCGGAGGGATGCCTTGTGTGCTATCAAACATCACAGCATAATTGGGTGATTATAAAGATGCTCTACAGGTATCTTCGAAGGTGTTTGTTGAGTTGGCATAGATCGATATTAGGATTTGTCACTCCGAGCATCGGAGAGGTATCTCTGGGCCCTCTCGGTAGTACACATCATAAGAAGCCTTGCAAGCAAACTGACTTATGAGTTAGTTGCGGGATGATGTATTACGAAACGAGTAAAGAGACTTGCTAGTAACAAGATTGAACTAGGTATGAAGACACCGACAATTGATTCTCGGGCAAGTAACATACCGATGGACAAAGAAAATAACGTATATTGTCATAACGGTTCGACCAATAAAGAGCTTCGTAGAATGTGTAGGAGCCAATATGAGCATCCAGGTCCCGCTATTGGTTATTGACCGGAGAAGTGTCTCGGTCACGTTTACATAGTTCTCGAACCCGTAGGGTTCGCACGCTTAACGTTTGATGACGATTTAGTATTATATGAGTTATGTGATTTGGTGACCGAGTGTAGTTCGGAGTCCCGGATGAGATCACAGACATGACAATGAGTCTCTAAATGGTCGAGAAGTAAAGATTGAAATATAGGACGATGGTATTCGGACACTAGAAGTGTTTCGGGTAGCACCGGGTACTTATCGGGTCACTAGAAGGGGTTCCGGGCACCCCCGGCAAAAGATGTGGGCCTTATGGGCCAAGAGGGGAAATGCACCCACCACAAAGGGGCTGGTGCCCCCCCCCCCGCATATGGGCTGGCCAAATTGGAGAAGAAAATGGGATGGAGAAAAGGAAAAAGGGAATTGGATTCCCCCTTCTTCTTTTTCCCTTCCTACTCCGAATAGGAATAGGAGAGGGGGTTTGGTAGAATTGGAGAGGACCCCAAGTTGGATTCCTCCTACTTGGGGCGCCCCCTTGTCTGCCTCTCCTCCCCTCCAACCTATATATACATGGGGAGGGGCACCTAGAACACACACCAATAATAGTTAGCCGTGTGCGGCGCCCCCCTCCACAGTTTATGCCTCCGGTCATATCTTTGTAGTGCTTAGGCGAAGCCCTGCGCGGATCACTTGACCATCACCATCACTATACCGTCGTGCTGGCAGAACTCATCTTCTTCCTCAATATGTTTTTTGGATCAAGAGGATGAGGGACGTCATTGAGTTGAACGTGTGCAGAACTCGGAGGTGCCGTACGTTCGGTGCTTGATCAGTTGGATCTAGAAGAAGTTCGACTACATCAACCGCGTTGTCAAACGCTTCCGCTTTAGGTCTATGAGGGTACGTGGACACACTCTTCACCTCTTGTTGCTATGCATCTCCTAGATAGAACTTGCGTGAGTGTAGGTTTTTTTTTGAAATTGCATGCTACGTTTCCCAACAGTGGCATCATGAGCCAGATCTATGTGTTGATGATATGCACGAGTAGAACACAAAAAGTTATGGGCGGTGATAGTCATACTGCTTGCCACCAACGTCTTATTTTGATTCGGCGGTACTGTGGGATGAAGCGGCCCGGACCAACCTTACATGACCGTGTTCATGAGACCAGTTCCACCGACAGACATGCAACTAGTTTTGCATAAAGGTGGCTAGCGGGTGTCTGTTTCTCCTACTTTAGTTGAATCAAATTTGGCTGCGGCCAGTCCTTGAAGAAGGTTAAAACAGAAAACTTGACAGAACACCGTTGTGGTTTTGATGCGTAGGTAAGAACGATTCTTGCTAGAAGCCCGTAGCAACCACATAAAACTTGCAACAACAAAGTAGAGGACGTCTAACTTGTTTTTGCAGGGCATGTTGTGATGTGATATGGTCAAGACGTGATGAGTTATACGTTATTGTATGAGATGATCATGTTTTCTAAATTATCGGCAACCGACAGGAGCCTTATGGTTGTATCTTTATTGTATGAAATGCAAGCGCCATGAAATTGCTTTAGTTTATTGCTACTAGTAAATTGTACGTGCTTTGCACGTTATTTAAATATATAAAATCATGGGAAACATTTGAATGTGTATTTCCTTTCCTATAATTTTATTTGACAAGATCCAACTTGGTTCTTACGTCTCTAGAATCCAAATTGTTCTAGTCTCTTTCTATAGAGTATCAGATAAGTATGTGGAAAGATACTTCTAGAAAACGTGAGATGGTAGAGTTGGGGGTTCAATTTGAAGGCCACGTGGCAGAATCCTATAAGTTGGAAACTTTATGCAATGGATCATAATGCTCGGATTTGTCATCTCTCGACCGCTGGATGGAGCATATCCAACGGCTAATATTTGAATCTATTGGCACACTATGTAGTGGTATAGATGAGTTAGCAATAGTCATAGAAGCAATAGTTGGCGAGACGATCACGATGCTACGATGGAGATCAAGGTGTCGAGCCGGTGACGATGGAAATCATAACGATGCTTTGGAGATGGAGATCAAAAGCACAAGATGATGATGGCCATATCATGTCACATATTTTGATTGAATGTGATGTTTATCTTTTATGCATCTTAGTTTGCTTAGTACGGCGGTAGCATTATAAGATGACCCCTTAACTAAATTTCAAGGTATAAGTGTTCTCCCTATGTATTCATGGTTGCGACAGTTCGTCATGTTGAGACACCACGTGATGATCACGTCTGATAGACTCTACGTTCACATACAACGGGTGCAAGACAGTTTTGCACATGCGGAATACTCGGGTTAAACTTGACGAGCCTAGCATGTACAGACATGGCCTCGGAACACTGGAGACTGAAAGGTCGAACGTGAATCATATAGTAGATATGATCTACATAGAGATATTCACCATTGATGACTACTCCATCTCACATGATGATCGGGCATGGTTTAGTTGATTTGGATCACGTATCATTTAGATGACTTGAGGGATGTCTATCTAAGTGGGAGTTCTTAAGTAATTTGATTAATTGAACTTTAATTTATCATGAACTTAGTCCTGATAGTATTTGCAAATTATGTTGTAGATCAATAGCTCGCGTTGTAGGTCCCCTATGTTTTTAATATGTTCCTAGAGAAAATTGAATTGAAAGATGTTAGTAGCAATGATGCGGACTGGGACCGTGATCTGAGGATTATCCTCATTGCTGCACAAAAGAATTATGTTCTTGATGCACCGCTAGCTGACAGACCTATTGTAGGAGAAAATGCAAACGTTGTGAACGTTTAGCAAAGCTTGATATGATGACTACTTAATAGTTCAGTGCGCCATACATTACATCTTAAAACCGGGACTTCAAAAATGTTTTTAATGCCACGGAGCATAAGAGATGTTCCAAGAGCTGAAATTGGTAATTTAGACTCATGCCCATGTCGAGAGGTATGAGACCTCTGCCAAGTACTTTGCCTACAAGATGGAGGAGAATAGCCCAGCTAGTGAGCATGTGCTCAGAATGTCTGGGTACTACAATCACTTGAATAAAGTGGTAGTTACTCTTCCAGATAAGATAGTGATTGACAAAGTTCTCTAGTCACTATCACCAAGCTACTAGAACTTCATGATGAACTATAGGGATGAAGAAAATGATTCTCGAGCTTTTCGCGATGCTGAAATTGGCGAAGGTAGAAACCAAGAAACCACATCAAGTGTTGATGGTTAACAAGACCACTTGTTTCAAGAAAAGGTCAAAAGGAAGAAAGGGAACTTCAGAAAGAATGGAAAGCAAGTTGCCACTCCCGAGAAGAAGCCCAAAGCTAGACCCAAGCCTGAAATTGAGTGCTTATACTTCAAAGGAAATGGTCACTAGAAGCGGAACTACCCCAAAATACTTGGCAGATAAGAAGAATGGCAAAGTGAACAAAAGTATATTAGATATACATGTTATTGATGTGTACCTTACTAGTGCAAATAGTAGCCCTTGGGTATTTGATACCTGTCCGGTATCCAAGATTAGTAACTCGAAACATGAGTTGTAGAATAAACTGAGATTAGTTGAGGGTGAGGTGACGATGTGTGTCGGAAGTGGTTCCAAGATTGATATGATGATCACCGCACACTCCCTATACTTTTGGGATTAGTGTTAAACCTAAATAAATGTTATTTGTTGTTTGCGTTGAGCATGAACAAGATTGGATCATGTTTATTGCTATACAATTATTCATTTAAGTCACAGAATGATTGTTATTCTGTTTACATGAATAAAACCTTCCATGGTCATACACCCAAGGTGAATGGTTTATTGATTCTCGATCGTAGTAATACACATATTCATATTAATGAAACCAAAAGATACAGAGTTGATAATGATAGTGCAACATACTTGTGGCACTGCCGTTTAGGTCATATTGGTGTTAAGCGCATGAAGAAACTCCATGTTGATGGGCTTTTGGAATCACTTGATTATGAATCATTTCATACTTGCGAACCGTCCTCATGGGCAAGATGACTAAAACTCCATTCTCCAGAACAATGGAGCGAGCTAATGAATTATTGGAAATAATACATACCGATGTATGCAGTCCAATGATTATTGAAGCACACGGCGGGTATCGTTATTTTATCACCTTCATAGATGATTTGAGTAAATATGGGTATACCTACTTGACGAAACACAAGTTTGAAACATTTTAAAAGTTCAAAGAATTTCAGAGTGAAGTAGAAAATTATCCTAACAAGAAAATAAAGTTTCCATGATCCGATCGCAGAGGCAAATATTTGAGTTACGAGTTTGGTCCTCATTTGAAACAATGTGGAATAGTTTCACAGCTTATGGCACCTGGAACACCATAGCATAATGGTGTATCCGAACGTCGTAACCGTACTCTATTGGATATGGTGCGTTCTATGATGTCTCTTACCGATTTACCTTTATCATTTTGGGGTTATGCATTAGAGACAATTGCATTCACGTTAAATAGGGCACCGTCTAAATCCATTGAGACGTCACCGTATGAACTATGGTTTGGCAAGAAACCTAAGCTATCATTTCTTAAAGTTTGGTGTTGCGACACTTATGTCAAAAAGGCTTCAGTCTGATAAGCTCGAACCCAAATTAGAGAAGTGCGTCTTCATAGGATACCCTAAGGAAACAATTGGGTACACCTTCTACCATAGATCTGAAGGCAAGATCTTTGTTGCCAAGAATGGAACATTTCTAGAGAAGGAGTTTCTCTCGAAAGAAGTGAGTGGGAGGAAAGTAGAACTTGATGAGGTAATTGTACCTTCGCTCGAATTGGAAAGTAGATCATCAGAGAAAACCGTTCTCGTGATGCCAACACCAACTAGAGAAGACGCTAAAGATAATGATAATGGAACTTCGGATCAAGTTACTACTGAACCTCGAAGGTTGACCAGAACACATACCGTACCAGAGTGGTACGGTAACCCTGTCGTGGAAGTCATGTTGTTAGACAATGGCGAACCTTCAAACTATGAAGAATGTATGATGAGCCTAGATTCCGAAAATGGCTCGAGGCCATGAAATGTGAGATAGGATCCATGTATGAGAACAAAGTGTGGACTTTGGTTGACTTTCCCGATGATCGGCAAGCCATTGAGAATTAATGGATCTTCAGGAGGAAGATGAACGCCGATGGTTATGTTACTATCTACAAAGCTCGACTTGTCGCAAAAGGTTTTCGACAAGTTCAAGGAGTTGACTACGATGAGACTTTCTCACCCGTAGCGATGCTTAAGTATGTCCGAATCATGTTAGCAATTGCTGCATTTTATGAAATCTGGTAAATGGATGTCAAAACTACATTCCTTAATGGATTTCTGAAAGAAGAGTTGTATACGATACAACCAGAAGGTTTTGTCGATCCTAAAGGTGCCAACAAAGTGTGCAAGCTCCAGCGATCCATCTATGGACTGGTGCAAGCATCTCAGAGTTGGAATATACGCTTTGATGAGGTGATCAAAGCATATAGTTTTATACAGACTTGCGATGAAGCCTGTATTTAGAAGAAAGCGAGTGGGAGCACTACAGCCTTTCTGATAAGTATATGTGAATGACATATTGTTGATTGGAAATGATGTAGAATTTTCTAGAAAGAATAAAGGAGTGTTTGAAAGGATTTTTTCAAAGAAAGACCTCGGTGAAGCTGCTTACATATTGGGCATCAATGTCTATAGAGATAGATCACGACACTTGATAAGACTTTCGATGAGTACATACCTTGATTTGAAGTAGTTCAAAATGGATCAATCAAAGAAGGAGTTCTTGCCTGACTTGTAAGGCATGAAGTTGAGTAAGACTCAAAACCCGACAACGACAGAAAAATATAGAGAGAATGAAAGTCATTCCCTATGCCTCGGCCCTAGGTTCTATAAAGCATACCATGTTGTGTACCAGACCTAATATGTACCTTGCCACATGTTTGGCAAGGGGGTACAAGAGTGATCCAGGAGTGGATCACTGGACAACGGTCAAAAATTATCCTTCGAGGAATAAGGAAATATTTATTGGTTATGGAGGTGATAAAGAGTTCTTCGTAAATGGTTACGCCGATGCTAGCTTTGACACCAATCTGGATGACTCTGAGTCTCGGTCTGGATACATATTGAAAGTGGGAGCAATGAGCTAGAGTAGCTCCATGCAGAGCATTGTAGTCATAGAAATTTGCAAAATGCATACGGATCTGAATGTAATAGGTCCATTGACTAAACCTGTCTCACAAGCAAAACATGATCACACCTTAGTGAACTCTTTGGGTGTTGGTCACATGGCGGTGTGAACTATGGGTGTTAAATCACATGGTGATGTGAACTAGATTAATGACTCTAGTGCAAGTGGGTGACAGATGGAAATATGCCCTAGTGGCAATAATAAAATGGTTATCATTATATTTCCTTATCCATGATAAATTTTTGTTATTCATGCTAGAATTGTATTGATCGGAAACCTTAATACATCTGTGAATACATAAACAAACACCGTGTCCCTCGTGAGCATCTACTAGACTAGCTCGTTGATAAAAGATGGTTAAGGTTTCCTAACCATAGACATGAGTTGTCATTTGATAATGGGACCAAATCATTAGGAGAATGATGTGATGGACAAGACCCATCCATTAGCTTAGCATATTGATCGTTCAGTTTTATTGCTATTGCTTTCTTCATGTCAAATATATATTCATTCGACTATGAGATTATGCAACTCTCGGATACCGGAGGAATGCCTTATGTGTTATCAAACATCACAACGTAACTGGGTGATTATAAAGATGCTCTATAGGTATCTCCGAAGGTGTTTGTTGAGTTGGCATAGATCGAGATTATGATTTGTCACTCCGAGCATTGGAGAGGTATCTCTGGGCCCTCTCGGTAATACACGTCATAAGAAGCCTCGCAAGTGAAGTGACTAATGAGTTAGTTTCAGGATGATGTAATACATAATGAGTAAAGAGACTTGCCGGTAACGAGATTGAACTAGGTATGAAGATACCGATTATCGAATCTCGGACAAGTAACATACCGATGGACAAAGGGAATAACATATGTTGTCATAATGGTTCGACCCATAAAGATCTTCGTACAATATGTAGGAGCCAATATGAGCATCTAGGTTCCGCTATTGGTTATTGACCGGAGAAGAGTCTCGGTCATGTCTACATAGTTCTCGAACCCGTAGGGTCTGCACGCTTATCGTTCAATAATGATTTAGTATTATATGAGTTATGTGATTTGGTGACCGAATGTTGTTCGGAGTCCCGGATGAGATCACAGACATGACGAGGAGTCTCGAAATGGATGAGAGGTAAAGATTTATATATAGGACGATGGTATTCGGACACTGGAAGTGTTTTGGGAAGCACCGGGTACTTATCGTGTCATCGGAAGGGGTTCCGGGCACCCCCGGCAAAAGATTCCCCCTTTTTTCCTTTTTCCTTCCTACTCCAAATAGGAATAGGAGAGGGGGTTTGGTAGAATTGGAGAGGACCCCAAGTAGGATTCTTCCTACTTGGGGTGCCCCCTTGGCTGCCTCTCCTCCCCTCCAACCTATATATACATGGGGAGGGGGCACCTAGAACACACACCAATAATTGTAAGCTGTGTGCGGCGCCCCCCTCCACAGTTTACGCCTCCGGTCATATCTTCGTAGTGCTTAGGCGATGCCCCGCGTGCATCACTTCACCATCACCGTCACAACGCCGTCGTGCTGATAAAACGCATCTTCTTCCTCGACACCTTTGCTGGATCAAGAGGACGAGGGACGTCATCGAGCTGAACGTGTGGAGAACTCGAAGGTACCGTACATTCTGTGCTTGATCGGTCGGATCTAGAAGAAGTTCGACTACATCAACCGCATTTTCAAACGCTTCTGATTTTGGCCTACGAGCGTACATGGACACACTCTCCCCCTCTTGTTGCTATGAATCTCCTAGATAGATCTTGCGTGAGCGTAGGATTTTTTTTAAATGCATGCTACGTTTCCTAACACATGGAACAATAAAAAATTATAGGTAGGTTGGAGACGTATCAAGCGGCTTCTGGCTTCTAAAATGTGTGCATGTGGTGTGTGCTTTAGGTGTGCTGCATCGGTCGTTGACCCCGATACATTAGGTGGATGGATCGGCGACGACACTGATTGTAGATATGGGGCTGAGAGCACTCCACATTATCAAGTTTGTAGGTGGGAGTGGTGGTTTTGGGTGGCTTGATGTATTTAATTGACATACCTTTGTTAAATAATTAATAAAGATTGATGTATGCATTGATTGATGTAGATGCCAGGGGTTTAACCTCCTTTTAAAAAAATCTGAAAGTGTCGATGAACTGCCGAGAGGTAGCCAGTCATCCAACCAGATTCACCAAATGTTCATCTATTGTCAAACAGAAAGAGGAGATAGAAGAGAGAGAGAGAGAGAGAGAGAGAGAGAGAGAGAGAGAGAGAGAGAGAGAGAGAGAGATGGGGGGGAAGTGGGTTTGTGGTGGGATTCAAGGCTGAGTTGGCATGTCTGCAGTATGTCCCAAACCTCCCCTATATTTGGTACCGATTTGTGGGATTTCAGATGTTCACACTATCTAGTCCACTGTCCATGGATATTTAATGACTCATATTCGATGGCAAAATGTATCTAGATCATCTAATTCAAATATTTATGGGTGATTTGGTGATCCACGTTAGATAAGGACACCCATCCAAAATCCTTTATCTTAAGAGGAGCAACCCATAAATATGATGGTGGATGGCCGACCTTCATTACACCGCTAGGCATGTTGGTACTCCTGCAAAACCTAGCTGCGTATAGCATCAAACCAGTCGTTGTCACCGCCTCCTCCTCCATTCACATAGTTGCATCTCCTTCCTTCCATGCAATCACCGCCTCCTACCTCACAATCCTTCATTGCCCCTCATCGCCACTAGAAACCAGTGGTCGGGCTAACTCCTAGGACCATTCAATGAAGGCGGAGCAGGGATGTCTCTCCTTTGGTAACTGCTAACTCTTGAGCTTGCGTTGTATTCCCTTGAAGAGGAAAGAGAGATGCGGCACAGTAGCGTAAGTACTACCCTTAGTTTTTGAGAACCAAGGTATCAATCAGGTAGGAGACCACGCGCGAATCCCACGCACCTTCACAAACAAATAAGAACTTCGCAGCCAACACGATAAGGGGTTGTCAATCCCTTTACGGTCACTTACGAAAGTGAGATCTGATAGAGATGATAGCTGATATTTTTGGTATTGTTAGTTTAATAAAACAGCAAATAAAAGCGGTAAAAGTAAAGTAGATGAAGATTGATATGTTGAGAATAGACCCGAGGGGCCATAGTTTTCTCTAGTGGCTTCTCTCATGATAGCAATATTCTACGGCGTGTAAACAAATTACTGTCGAGCAATTGATAGAAAAGCGCATAATTATCAGACTATCTAGGCATGATCATTGTATATAGGCATCACATCCGAGACAAGTAGACCGAAACGATTCTGCATCTACTACTATTACTCCACACATCGACCGCTATCCAGCATGCATCTAGTGTATTGAGTTCATAAGAATCGAGTAACGCCTTAAGCAAGATGACATGATGTAGAGGAATAAACTCAAGCAATATGATATAAACCCCATCTTTTTATCCTCGATGGCAACAATACAATATGTGCCTTGCTGCCCCTACTGTCACTGGGAAAGGACACCGCAAGATTGAACCCAAAGCCAAGCACTTCTCCCATTGGAAGAACTATAGATCTAGTAGGACAAACCAAACCAATAATTTGAAGAGACTCGCAAGGATATTATGAGCACACATAAACAGTTCAGAGAAGAACCAAATATCTTTCATAGATAAACTTGATCATAAACTCACAATTCATCGGATCTCGACAAACACACCGCAAAAAGAGATTACATCGAATAGATCTCCTCGAAGACCGAGGAGAACTTTGTATTGAGATCCAGAGAGAGAGAAGAAGCCATCTAGATAGTAGCTATGGACCCGAAGGTCTGTGGTAAACTACTCACAACTCATGGTGAGGGCGATGATGATGATGAAGAAGGCCTCCGTGATGGATCCCCCTCCGGCAGAGCTCCAGAATAGGCTCCAAGATGGGATCTCCACGGGAACAGAAGGTATAGCGGTGGAATTAGGGTTTTCTCTCTTTCCACGGAGTTTCTGGGGTACGTAGACTTATATAGGAAGAAGGAGGGCACCAGGGGAGTCACGGGGGCTCCACGAGGCAGGGGGCGCGCCCTGGGAAGGGGGCGCGCCTCCCACCCTCGTGGGCCCCACGTGGCTCTTTTGACGTGGTTCTCAAGTTCATCGTGTGTGATTTCCTCCAAGAATATCTCTCGTGAAGGTTTCATTCCGTTTGGACTCCGTTTGATATTCTTTTTCTGCAAAACCCTGAAATAGGCAAAAAAACAGCAATCTAAACTGGGCCTTTGGGTTAGTAGGTTAGTCCCGAAAATGATATTAAAGTGAATGATAAAGCCCATTAAACATCCAAGACTTCATAAATAATAGCATGGAATAATCAAAAATTATAGATACGTTGGAGACGTATCAAGCATCCCCAAGCTTAGTTCATTCTCGTCCTCGAGTATGTAAATGACAAAGAAAGAATTTTTGATGTGGAATGCTAACCAATATAGTTTTTCAATGTAATTCTCTTAATTGTGTCATGAATGATCAGATCTGAAAGATTCAAGATAAAATTATATATTGACATAAGAAACAATAATACTTCAAGCATACTAACAAAGCAATCATGTCTTCTCAAAATACTATGGCTAAAGAAAGTTATCCCTACAAAATCATATAGTGTTGGCTATGCTCCCTCGTTATGACACAAAAATATTCATATCATGCACAACCCTGATTTCAGCCAAGAATTTATTTTGATACTCTATCTTTTCAAACCTTTCAACTTTCACGCAATACATGAGCGTGAGCCATGGATATAGCACTATGGGTGGAATAGAGGTGGTTGTGGAGAAGACAAAAAGGAGGTAGATAGTCTCACATCGACTAGGCGTATCAACGGGCTATGGAGATGCTCATCAATAGATATCAATGTGAGTGGGTAGGGATTGCCATGCAACGGATGCACTAGAGCTAAATATGAATGAAAGCTCAACAAAAGAAACTAGTGTGTGTGCATCCAACTTGCTTGCTCACGAAGACCTAGGGCATTTGAGGAAGCCCCTCGTTGGAGTATACAAGCCTAGTTCTATAACGAAAAATTCCCACTAGCATATGAAAGTGACTAAGCATGAGACTCTCTACAATGAAGAACATGATGCTACTTTGAAGCAAAAGTGTGGAAAAAGATAGTAGCAATTGTCCCTTTTTTTTTGGGCCTTTCTTTTTTCTTTGGCCTTTCCCTTTTTTTGCGGAGGGGCTTTATATATTTAGCCTTTCCTCCGAAGGGACAGTGCTCTAATAATGATGATCATCACACTTTCATTACAACTCGATATTACAACTCGATTCTACAACAACAAAGTATGATTCTATATGAATGCCTCCGGCGGTGTTCCGGTATGTGCAATGAAACAAGAGTGACATGTATAAAAATTATGCATGGTGGCCTTGCCACAAATACAATGTCAACTACATGATCATGCAATGGCAATATGATAATATGATGCGTGTCATATGAACGGAGCGGTGGAAAGTTGCATGGCAATATATCTCGGAATGGCTATGGAAATGCCATGATAGGTAGGTATGGTGGCTGTTTTGAGGAACAATATGATGGCTGTTTTGAGGAAGGATATATAATGGGTTTATGGTACCGGCGAAAGTTGCGCGGTACAAGAGAGGCTAGCAATGGTGGAAGGGTGAGAGTGCGTATAATCCATGGACTCAACATTAGTCATAAGAACTCATATACTTATTGCAAAAATCTACGAGTCATCAAAACAAAGCAATCAACGCATGCTCCTAGGGGGGAGGTTGGTAGGAGTTAACCATCGCACGCCCCCGACCTCCACACAAAGGTTGGCACTCTACAAATACCTCATGCTCTAACTTAGTCACACAAGGTTTCACCATACGTGCATGCTACGGGAATCACTAACCTTAACACAAGTATTTCTCAATTTCATAATAACTCCACTAGCATGACTCAAATATCACTATCATCATATCTCAAAACAATTTCCAAGCATCCAACATCTCATTCTATTCAATGCACTTAGTGTGATTTTTTTTACTACATTGACATTGGACGTCTATCATGTGAAGACTAGTTTCTTTAGCCTAAACACATTACCATGCTGTTTTAATAGACTCTCAAATAGATATAAGTGAAGCATGAGAGTTCAACAATTTCTACAAAATATTATCACCACCGTGCTCTAAAAGGTATAAGTGAAGCACTAGAGCAAAAACTATTCAACTCAAAAGATATAAGTGAAGCATATAGAGTGTTCTAACAATTTCTAGGCCATATTTAACTCTCTCAAATAGGTGTGTCCAGCAATGATGATTGTGGAAAACTAACAAGAAAATACTCAAATTATACAAGACACTCCAAGCAAAACACATAACATGTTGCGAATAAAAATATAGCTCCAAGTATAGTTACCGATGGATGAAGACGAAAGAGGGGATGCCCTCCCGGGGCATCCCCAAGCTTAGGCTTTTGATTATCCTGAATTTACTTGGGGTGCCATGGGCATCCCCAAGATTAGGCGTTTGCTAATCCTTGTTCCATAGTCCATCAAAGCAATACTCAAAACTTGAAAACTTCACAACACAAAACTTAGACAAAAATTCTCGTGAGCTCCGTTAGTATAAGAAAGCAAACCACTACTCAAAGGTACAGCAATGAGTTCATTCTTTGTATATATTGGTGTTAAACCTATTTTATTCCAACTTCTCCATGGTTCATATCCTCCAATACTACTCATAGATCCAAAGGAATAAGCAAACAACACACGAAAAACAGAATCTGTTAAAGACAGAACAGTCTGTAGTAATCTGCAGGTTTCGCCTACTTCTGGAACTCCAAAAAATTCAAACTAAATTTATAAATTTGCGGAATTTGTCTACCAATCATCTTAAAAAAGAATTAACTAAAAATCACGCTCCAGTAAAATCACACGACTACTTTAGCAAGCGCTAACGATTCTATTTTTCACAGCAAGATCATATAAACTTCACACAAGTCTTCCCAAAGGTTCTACTTGGCACAAACACTAAACAAAACATTAAAACACATCTAATCATAGGCTACATGCAATATTTATTCCCTAACTACAACAAAAACAAAAAACATAAAATTGTGTTGCCTGCCAACAAGCGCTATCGTTTTACGCCCCTAGCTAGGCACGGTATTTCAATGATGCTCACATGAAAGACAAGGATTGAAGCACAAAGAGAGCATCATAAGACATGTGACAAACACATCTAAGTCTAACATACTTCCTATGCATAGGCATCTTATAGGAAAACAAATTACCAAAACAAGCAAGATCTAGCATATGCAAGGAAGGAGAAAGAAACAAGATCAATCTCAACATAACTGGAGGTAATTTAACTCAAAAGATATAAGTGAAGCACTAGAGCAAAAACTATTCAACTCAAAAGATATAAGTGAAGCATATAGAGTGTTTTAACAATTTCTAGGCCATATTTAACTCTCTCAAATTGGTGTGTCCAGCAAGGATGATTGTGGCAAACTAACAAGCAAAGACTCAAATTATACAAGACGCTCCAAGCAAAACACATAACATGTTGCGAATAAAAATATAGCTCCAAGTACAGTTACCGATGGATGAACACGAAAGAGGGGATGCCTTCCCGGGGCAACCCCAAGCTTAAGCTTTTGATTATCTTGAATTTACTTGGGGTGCCATGGGCATCCTCAAGCTTAGGCATTTGCTACTCCTTGTTCCATAGTCCATCAAAGCAATACTCAAAACTTGAAAACTTCACAACACAAAACTTGGACACAAATTCTCGTGAGCTCCGTTAGTAAAAGAAAGCAAACCACTACTCAAAGGTGCAACAATGAATTAATTCTTTGTTTATATTGGTGTTAAACCTACTGTATTCCAACTTCTCTATGGTTCATATCCTCCAATACTACTCATAGATGCATCGGAATAAGCAAACAACACATGAAAAACAGAATCTGTCAAATAGAGAACAATCTGTAGTAATCTGCAGGTTTCGCCTACTTCTGGAACTCCAAAAAATTGAAACTAAATTGGTAAATTTCTGGAATTTGTCTACCAACATCTGCAAAAAGAATCAACTAAAAAGCACGTTCCAGTAAAATCCCACGACTACTTTAGCGAGCGCTAACGATTCTGTTTTTCACAGCAAGATCATATAAACTTCACACAAGTCTTCCCAAAGGTTCTACTTGGCACAAGCACTAAACAAAACATGAAACCACATCTAATCAGAGGCTAGATGCAATATTTATTCCCTAACAGCAACAAAAACAAAAAAACAAAAATTGGGTTGCCTCCCAACAAGCGCTATCATTTTACGCCCCTAGCTAGGCACGATACAAGATAGATCTAGGTATTGCCATCTTTGGAAGGCAATCCATAAGTGGCTCTCATGATAGATTCATATGGTAATTTGATTTTCTTTCTAGGAAAGTGTTCCATGCCTTTCCTTAACGGAAATTGCAATCTAATATTTCCTTCCTTCATATCAATAATTGCACCAATCGTTCTAAGGAAAGGTCTACCAAGAATAATAGGACATGAAGGATTGCAATCTATATCAAGAACAATGAAATCTACATGCACATAATTTCTATTGGCAACAATAAGAACATCATTAATTCTTCCCATAGGTTTCTTAATAGTGGAATCCGCAAGATGCAAATTTAAAGAACAATCATCAAGCTCATGGAACCCTAGCAAATCACACAAAGTTTTTGGGATAGTGGAGAGACTAGCACCCAAATCACACAAAACATAGCATTCATGATCTTTTATTTTTATTTTGATAGTAGGTTACCACTCATCATAAAGCTTTATAGGTGTAGAAAACTTCCAACTCAAGTTTTTCTTCATAAGATTGCATCAAAGCATCAACTATGTGTTTAGTGAAAGCTTTATTTTGACTATAAGCATGCGGAGAATTTAGCACGGATTGCAACAAGGAAATATAATCATTCAAAGAGCAATTATCATAATTGAATCCCTTGAAATCCAAAGTAGTGGGTTCATCACTATGCAAAGTTTTAATCTCTTCACTCCCACTTTTAGCAATTTTAGCATCAAGATCTACAAACTCCGAATCATTGGGACACCTTAAAGCAGAATCATCTCCAATCCTATCTTCATAAAGATTTATACTAGAAAACAAGGATCTAATAGGAGACACATCAATAACTTTCATATCTTCATCTTTATTTTCATGCTCTTCTGGCTTGGCAGCCATCTTATTGATCAAGGTGGACTGTTTATCGGAAATTTGGGCAATTAAGTTCTCAAGATGAGCAAACTGAGATTTCAAACCATAAAATTCCTTAGACATATCATCAAGGTCTTTATTCATATACTCCATAAACTTTTTCTGTTCTTTAAGCTCACTTCTGAAAAAGTCATTATGCTCAAATTGTATAGTCATAAAATGTCTAACATTGTTTTCAATCTCCTCCAGCCTCTTGAGGTGACGGTCAACACTAACAGGGAGGGCCATAGCGACAAGCAAGCAATCCAACACACACAAGCAAACAATAAGCAAGTGAACGATAAACACACGGCGGAAGAAGGGCAAATAAAATGGCAAGGGGCAAATAAATGTAATGCGAAGGATAAGGGTTTGTGATAGGTACTTGGTATATGAATTTTGCGTAAGCCTCCCCGGCAATGGCGCCAGAAATTCTTCTTGCTACCTCTTGAGCTTGCATTGTATTCCCTCGAAGAGGAAAGGGAGATGCAGCACAGTAGCGTAAGTATTTCCCTCCGTTTTTGATAACTAAGGTATCAATCCAGTAGAAGACCAGGGGCGAGTCCCTCGCACCTGCACAAACAAATAAGAACTTCGCAGCCAACGCAATAAGGGGTTGTCAATCCCTTTACGGTCACTTACGAAAGTGAGATCTGATAGAGATGATAGTTGATATTTTTGGTATTTTTAGTTTAATAAAACATTAAATAAAAGCGGTAAAAGTAAAGTAGATGAAGATTGATATGTTGAGAATAGACCAGGGGGCCATAGTTTTCTCTAGTGGCTTCTCTCATGATAGCGATATTCTACGGCGGGTAAATAAATTACTGTTGAGCAATTGATAGAAAAGTGAATAATTATGAGACTATCTAGGCATGATCATTGTATATAGTCATCACTTTCGAGACAAGTAGACTGAAACGATTCTGCATCTACTACTATTACTCCACACATCGACCGCTATCCAGCATGCATCTAGTTTATTGATTTCATAAGAAAAGAGTAACACCTTAAGCAAGATGACATGATGTAGAGGGATAAACTCGAGCAATATGATATAAAACCCATCTTTTTATCCTCGATGGCAACAATACAATACGTGCCTTGTTGCCCCTACTGTCACTCGGAAAGGACACCGCAAGATTGAACCCAAAGCCAAGCACTTCTCCCATTGCAAGAACTATAGATCTAGTAGGCCAAACCAAACCAATAATTCGAAGAGACTTGCAAGGATATTATGAGCAGACATAAAAATTTCAGAGAAGAAGCAAATATCTTTCATAGATAACCTTGATCATAAACTCACAATTCATCACATCTCGACAAACACACCGCAAAAGAGATTACATCGAATAGATCTCCTCGAAGACCGAGGATAACTTTGTATTGAGATCCAGAAAGAGAGAAGAAGCCATCTAGATACTAGCTATAGACCCGAAGGTCTGTGGTAAACTACTCACAACTCATGGTGAGGGCGATGATGATGATGATGAAGGCCTCCGTGATGGATCCCCCTCCGGCAGAGCTCCGGAACAGGCTCCAAGATGGGATCTCCATGGGAACATAAGGTACGGCGGTGGAATTAGGGTTTTCTCTCTGTCCATGGAGTTTCTGGGGTACGTAGACTTATATAGGAAGAAGGAGGGCACCGGGGGAGTCACGGGGGCTCCACGAGGCAAGGGGCGCGCCCCCACCCTCGTGGGCCCCATGTGGCTCTTCTTACGTGGTTCTCAAGTTCATCTTGTGTGATTTCCTCCAAAAATATCTCTCGCGAAGGTTTCATTCCGTTTGGACTCCGTTTGATATTCTTTTTCTGCAAAACCCTGAAATAGGCAAAAAACAGCAATCTGGACTGGGCCTTTGGGTTAGTAGGTTAGTCCCAAAAATGATATAAAAGTGAATGATAAAGCCCATTAAACATCCAAGACTTGATCAATAATAGCATGGAACAATCAAAAATTATAGATACATTGGAGACGTATCAGTAACCTTCAGCAACGAGATGTGACACAAATAGCGATCTAAGACACATGATATGGTCGTGCAGCAGTGCGGTGATGTTTCCAATCCGACCGGTTGTCTCTAGTGGCAAGGCGTCGGTGGTCGCGATCCCATCCATAGGTACGCAGGCAACGGAGGCGCCCCTCTATGTCCCAACAAGCCAGTCTTTCGCTTGAGCGCGTAGATGGCGCCATGGTCCTGCATTGCTAGGCGGTCTTGCAACGGCCAAAGGGTATTGCGCCTTTAGATCTGGCAGCAACGACGAGTATGTTTTGCTGACCAATTACATAGCATAGGCGAGGAGGGAGGACCATGAGGACGGAGCGGGATTGTCAGATTGTTCTTAATTGAATTTTTGGCAGTACTGGTGACCTTCCTCCTTCACCAATCTTCGTCTCATGTATGACGGCAACCCATGTCAGTCTGAGACTTTGGGGTGACTAGCACTTGTTGCGGGTTGACTATCAGCTTGTGCAAGCATGGTCTTCATTTGTGAGGCTTCTAACCTCAAGGTCATATTACACATGTGCCTGCTGGGATCTTGGAAACTGGTGACAACAACACATGATGACTTTGATTTGGTGATGCTTCTCGAGTACCCAGTCACGAGCTCCTGAATGAAAACCCTAGATTTGATCCTAGGTGGTTATGCATGGTAATGACAGTGTTTCTGTGATGTTATATTCTTGAAGGCATTTCTCGGATTTGCTCAAACTTTGTCTTCAGAGTGAAACCCAGATCTTCCCATTGGTGATTGGATTCAGTGATGATGGCGCTTGAGCATCGTTCTTTCCCAGATGCATTGCAATTAGAGAATCAGTATCATTGTCTTGTGATGTTATGAGATGGTTGTAGTTCGTTGATCGCATTTTTGATCACTTCGGAGTTTTTGATTCTTTTTCCTTCATTTAGGTGTAACTTCGATCTTGTATAACTTTACTATTTACCTGTGTAATTTGTGTGTGTGTGTGTGTGTGTGCGTGGGGGGTATCCTAGTCATGCAGAGGCCGGATGTCTGCTCATTGTGTTTGCATCCATTGATGCTTCATTTCAACTTAATAAAATCCATCATTTGTCGGAACAATACAACCCATAAATATCAAAGAGTACACATGTACTTAAAGAAAAACCAACCCATAAATATACGGCAGATAATCTGAACTTCAAGTTGTTGGCATCTAGGAATGGGTACACAATTTATGCATGTTACAATATGTTTTCCTATATATAGTCAATGTATAAATAAAGTGAACAACACTACAGATCCTAGAAGTTTGATTTCCTCATACTGATGTGTATTACTTAACATCATGACGTTGATACAAGTGCATACTCCCTCCATCTGGATTTATTAGGCCCCCTCTTATTTTGGGTAAATGTTTAAGCATGGATTAAAACAATATATCATAAAACTATATCGTGTAATCGTTTTTGAACAAAAAATCTAACAATGTAATTTTTGTAGCATATATTTGTATTTTCTTTGTAACATAGATGATCAAACTTCGACTCAAAATACGAGGGGGGAAATAAACCCATACAGAGGGAGTAAAAGGCATGTGCCAATGGCCCCACTGAGCAAGAGGAGAAGACGGGATTTGAGGACAATTTTCTAGTTAGCACTTTGTGCAATCTAGAATTATCCTATTTAACTTGACCTAAGCTTGATACTCCTATACTCTAGAAATCCCCACCAAGTTACCTACTACTCATTCACTACCAACTCTTGTTGATATTAAGGATACTATATGAGAAGGATACAACAAACACATAATTTCGCGAACTCCACTAAACAACATAGTTTCTTAAATATTCCAAACTAAATATAAACCAGTTTTGCGACAAGAATATGCAGTTTTGTTTGGCAACAGAAAATGTATTTGATGATCATTATTAGAACAATGTGAAAAATATGAAACTTAATATAATGAGTGTGTTTACATTGATAGTTCTACCAATTATAACTAAAATTAGTTAATATATTATAAGGAATGATGTATATAAATAAGAAAAATCACACATTTAGCGACAAAATGAGTTAAGACGAAGTAAAAAAGTTTAGTATAAATATGTAAGAATGTTTTAACCATGTTGGACCAAGAAAACAATTGGTCTGCCTCATAATGTGTTTATCTCTCAATTATATACCATATAAGTGTGGTGATATTTATGTTGCAGTCGTTACAAGAGAATAACACTCGATACCATCAAATATTTCATATTAATTAGGAATTCAGAAATTTTTGTTCAACATAATTATGCAATAAAAAATTTATACATAAATGTTATCATAGAGTGGTGGAAGGACAAATAGCATACGCAATTTGTAATGGATTCAACCATACCTCACCTCGCTTTTTGCAACAATTTGTGTATTCCATCATGACTCGTTCTCTTTCTTTTCGTACTATTTTTTGTGCCACAACCACTCGTATTATCATTGTTTTCATAATGATTTTTGTATCCCATCTCAAATAGTGAGAGAAGGAAAATAAATTTTCAAATAACAAATGATTTGAACTAGTGACTCCTTGTAGTACAATGCACCGACACTATGTGTTCATATTCATTTAAATTTGAAGTTCTAGTCCTTTTATCTAGAGATAAAACTTTTGCATTGAAAATGTTCAAAATAATTTAGTATCTTTTGCTCAGCATGCTTGTTTACCATGGGGTTGAGGTCTGTTTACCGAGCAGTAACCAAAATCATTGCCTAACAAAACCCCGATTCTATCATATAAGTGTGATCTTTTTTGTTGATTTTTTCTTGTGACTTCAAAACACATTCATCGAATTTTAATTTATGAGATAAAGTGAGCATGTGTGCTTAGGAGTAGAATGTCTTTGAGAAAAACTATAGTATCTTTTCTTGATGCCCCTACTCTTCTCTCATGGCAGGCGAGAGCACACGAATGAGGCCATATAGATAGATTTGACCGGTTTGGTTCTATGCCACCATAGTGGAAGACTTACGCTTGCAACGGCCCGAGCATGCCTTGGTGTCCTCAGCGTACGCCTGAATAGTGAAACGTATTGCCAGGAACCCTAAGTGTGGTGCAAAGTGGTTAAAAATGCAACATATTGTTTAGCATGGCATAAGTGTATAATTTCGTGGTTCAAAGTGGAGTTAAGTTTGCTATCATATATAGGTGATACATATGATTGCATATCATCAAACATTTCAGAAAAAGGTTTCGATTTTGCAATTGGTGGCCTTGATTTATTGGATTTTCATATAAATTTTAGATGATTTGAATCCTCACTTTACATATGACAATTCTTTGATTTACAGGACCGAATCCATTAGTATTTTTTTCTAAGGATCCTTTGCACCTCAATTTATAATTACAGTTGATTCAAACTTCACTTATTTTTTTCTATGTTCGTATGACAACTATATGACGCACACCTAATCCTTGAAGAAGTTCCCAGGTTTTTTCTTGATGCAATCAAACAACTTATATTCAAATGATGTTGATTTATGTACACTTTTTTAAACAGGAGCCCCTAGGGACTAATCTATTAATTAAGAAGAGAGGTGCCTAGCTGATTAATGAAAAACCAAGTGAAAACAGCTACTCCGGCACACACAACAATGCAAAGAAAACCTTGTCGAGGTTGCACATAGGCGACTGTCATCACTTGTCCCCAAGAAAGTGACTCCCGACTTTTCCACATTAGGACCGACGACCAAGCCCACACGTTAGAGGCTATGATAAGCCACACGAAGATCCATGCCAAGCAATCAGTCACACGTGTCGGCCGCAATTTTGATTATGACGATGAGATACAAAGAAAAAATATGCAAGGTTGGCGTCGCAGTATATGACTTAAGAGGCCGGTGCCGACTGTCATGGTTACTATGCAAACTCCGTCCCCGCAACTCTGACTTCACAGGAGCAAGGAACCGAAAATGAACCCGTGAACACGTGAAGTGCCGATTACCATAACCTCTGCTGCAACTTCGACATCTCTCACCCAGTCCTTGTTGCCTTTCACGGATCCCTCTTGCCAATGACCAGCTCCAAAAATGATGACCCAAAAGATGGGGGCTACACAAAAGTGCCGCCATAGTCCGATCACACATATCTAGGGGTTTCTTTGGAGCTGCAAAGGTGTAGGGCGGAAAGCATCACCTCTACGTAAAGATGGGAACAATCACTTGACAGCATCATTGATATGTCTCCAACATATCCATAATTTCTGATTGTTCCATGCTGTTATATTATCATTCTTGGATGTTTTACAATCATTTTATATTCATTTTGTATCATTTTTTGGTACTAGCCTATTGACATAGTGCCAAGTGCCAGTTGTTGTTTTCTGCATGTTTTTTACACCGCAGGAAATCAATATCAAAAGGAGCCCAAACATCGCGAAACTTTTTGGAGATTTTTCCTGGGCCAGAAGGAACACTATGGGCCCTGGTGGCACCTGGGAGAGTCCCGAGGAGGGGACAACCCACCTAGGCGCGCCAGGAGGCCCAGGCGCATCCTGGTGGGTTGTGCCCACCCCGGGTGTCCCCGGACCGCATCTTTGCTCTATAAATACCCCAATATTCCCAAAACCCTAGGGGATTCGACGAAATATTCATCCAGCCGCCGCAGAGTCAAGAAACACCAGATCCAATGTAGACACCATCACGGAGGGGTTCACCACTTCCATTGGTGCCTCTCCGATGATGCGTGAGTAGTTCTTTGTAGACCTACGGGTCCGTAGTTAGTAGCTAGATGGCTTCCTCTGTCTCTTTTGATCCTAAATACAATGATCTCTTGGAGATCCATATGATGTAACTCTTTATGTGGTGTGTTTGTTGGGATCCGATGAACTTTGAGCTTATGATCAGATCTATCTTTTAATATCCATGAAAGTTATTTGACTTCTTTGATCTCTTATATGCATGATTGCTTATAGCCTCGTATTTCTTCTCCAACATTGGGATTTGTTTGGCCAACTTGATCCATTTATCTTGCAATGGGAAGAGGTGCCCGGTAGTGGGTTCGATCTTACGGTGCTTGATCCCAGCGACAGAAGGGGAACCGACACGTATGTATCGTTGCCACTAAGGATAAAACGACGAGATTCATATCTAACGCCATAGATATACGGATCTTGTCTACATCATGGCATTGTTCTTAATGAATTGCTCCATTTTTCCATGAACTTAATACACTAGATGCATGCTGGATAGTGGTCGATGTGTGGAGTAATAGTAGTAGATGCAGGCAGGAGTCGGTCTATTAATATTGGATGTGATGCCTATGTAATGATCATTGCCTGGGTATCATCATGATTATTTGAAGATCTATCAATTGCCCAACAGTAATTTGTTTACCCACCATTGCTATTTTTTCCGAGAGAAGCCACTAGTGAAACCTACGGCCCTCGGTTCTTATTTCTCATATATTTGCCATTGCAGTCTATTTGCTTTTGCTTTTATTTTCAGATCTACTAAACCAAAAACCCAAAAATACCTTGCTGCAACTTATCTTATTTATCAACTAACCTACCAATATTTATCTCTCTCATGTTCTATACCCGAAAGGGATTGACAACCCCTTTAACACGTCGGGTTGCGAGGTGTTGTTATTTGTGTGCAGGTGTTGTTTATGTTCTGTTGCTTGGTTCTCCTACTGGTTCGATAACCTTGGTTTCACATTTGAGGGAAATACCTACCGCCGTTGTGTTTCATCATCCCTTCCTATTTGGGGAAAAACAGACGTAGCTTCAAGCGACATCAAAAGGAATTTCTGGTGCCATTGCCGGGGAAGATCTTCAACATAACCAGGTTCCTAATCACAAATCTCATCTCCTCGCAATTTACATTGTTTTCCATTTGCCTCTCATTTTCCTCTCCCCCACTTCACCAACATTTGATGTTTTATTCGCCTCTCTTTTCCGTTCGCAGTTTTCTCGCTGGATATGTTTTTGCGTGTGTTTTTGTTTGCGTAGTCATGATGCCTCAAAGAAAATATTATGATGTTCCTGACCCCAATATTTTGCTTCAAATTGAGAAAAGTACTAAGGAGTATATGACTACACAATTTGAGCATAATAAACATTTTACCGAAGAACTCAAGGAGCACTCCAATGTGCTTTATGCTGTAACAAAACAACTTGATGATATTATTAGACAAGTTTGCAATCTCCAATCTAAGTATGCTTTTGCTGAAAGTTTGCTAGGGAAAATATCCGATGCACAAGCTACTCTAGTAAATCGAATGGCTGCTAAACCAATCTCGTTAGAAGACAAAAATGACGAAGACATTAAAATGATTGGTATTTCTTCCATTGATTCTTTGTTTAGTAAAGTTCAACTTGATGATAAAGGGACTGCAGAAGAGTCAACTTTAGGTAGAAGGCGTCCCAATATTTTGGAGGGTGAAAATCTTGTTGAAGTTTTGATGAAAGTGGGTTTGGAGAGGTCAAGACTTTAACTAGTGATGCACCCACTATTTTTGATTACAAAGACTTTAATTATGATAGTTGCTCGTTGATTGATTGTATTTCTTTGTTGCAATCAATGATTAATTCACCTCATGCCTATGAACAAAATAAATCTTTTACTAAACATATTTTTGATGCTATGATAAAAGCTTTTGAAGAAAAATTGGGATTGGAAGTTTCAATTCCTAGGAAATTGCATGATGAATGGGAACCTACCATCAAAATCAAAATTAAAAATTATGAGTGTTTTGCTTTGTGTGATTCGGGTGCTAGTGTTTTCACCATTCGAAAATCTCTTTGTGATGTTCTTGGTCTTACCAATCTTGTAGATTGCTCTCTTAATTTACATTTGGCGGATTCCACTATTAAAAAGCCTTTGGGAAGGATCAATGATGTTCTTATTCTTGCAAATAGGAACTATGTACCCATAGACTTTATTGTTCTTGATATCAGTTGCAATCCGTCTTGCCCTATTATACTTGGTAGACCGTTTTTGCGCACTATTGGCGCGGTGATTGACATGAAAGAAGGGAATATTAAATTCCAATTTCCCTTGAGAAAGGGCATGGAACACTCCCTAGAACCAAGTTCAAATTGCCTTATGAATCTATAATGAGGGCAACTTATGGAACGTCCAACAAGCATGACAATACTTGATAAACAGCACTCCACATCAAAAATTCTGTTTTATCGCTTACCTACTCGAGGACGAGTAGGAGTTAAGCTTGGGGATGTTGATACGCCTCCAACGTATCTATAATTTTTTATTGTTCCATGCTGTTATATTATCATTCTTGGATGTTTTACAATCATTTTATAGTCATTTTGTATCATTTTTTGGTACTAACCTATTGACATAGTGCCAAGTGCCAGTTGTTGTTTTCTACATGCCTTTTACATCGCAGGAAATCAATATCAAACGGAGCCCAAACACCGCAAAACTTTTTGGAGATTTTTTCTGGGCCAGAAGGAACACTATGGGCCCTGGTGGCACCTGGGGGGAGTCCCGAGGAGGAGACAAACCACCAGGAGATCCTAGGCGCGCCCTGGTTGGTTGTGCCCACCTCGGGTGCCTGCCGGACCGCCTCTTTGCTCTATAAATACCCCAATATTCCCAAATCCCTAGGGGAGTTGACGAAATATTCTTCCAGCCGCCGTAGAGTCCAGAAACACCAGATCCAATCTAGACACCATCACCGAGGGTTCACCACTTCCATTGGTGCCTCTCCGATGATGCGTGAGTAGTTCTTTGTAGACCTACGGGTCCGTAGTTAATAGCTAGATGGCTTCCTCTCTCTATTTTGATACTCAATAAAATGGTCTCTTGGAGATCCATATGATGTAACTCTTTTTGCGGTGTGTTTGTTGGGATCCGATGAACTTTGATTTTATGATCAGATCTATCTTTTTATATCCATGAAAGTTATTTGAGTTCTTTGATCTCTTATATGCATGATTGCTTATAGCCTCATATTTGAGTTAGTAAATTTTAAAGAAATTCTCTCTTGCTTCACTTATATTATTTTGAGAGAAGAAAGAAAAAAAATGTGCTCATGATCTTCACTTATATTTGTTTGAGCTTATGAAAAGCAACACATGAAAATTAGTCCCAAAGTGATAGATATCCAAGAAGGATAAAGCAAAAAATGTCATGAAGATCATTGGACAAAATAAACTTGATTCCTTGTAATAGTTTTGAGACATGATGATATGATATGTGAGTTATGTTGATGAGTAATTGTGCTTTAGTAAGAATATTAGTGTTAAACTTTGTGATTCCCTATGCAAGCACAAAAGTCAATAATTATGCAATGAAATTATATCCTACTTGTGGTGCATTATTCAGTGTTATTTATGCTCAATGTTTGCTTACGAGATTATTTGTTTCATGGTTGGTCGCTTCCCAGTCTTTTGCTAGCCTTCATTTTGCACTAAGTATGACCTCTACTTGTGCATCCAAAATCCTTTATCCCGGTTTTGCCATATGAGTCCACCATACCTACCTATATGCGGTATTTCCTTGTCGTTCTAAGCAAATTTGTATGTGCCATCTCCAATTTTCAAAATAAATTTCCCTTTTGTGTGCCCGTACCGCTCGCGAGGCGGTGAGGGGTGGCCAATATTTTCCATGCTAGATGTGTTATTCTCACGATGAGTGTAAATTCACTTGTCATTGCACAAGAGTACGGCAAAGGCATTAGGGATGCCCAGTCTTGAAATGAATATATTTTTACTTTATGTTGTCAAATAATAAATTCCTTGGAAAGTGTTGGTATGGAAGGCAACCGTGGATTCGACTAGCCATGGCTTGTGAAAGTTTGGTGGAAAAGGAATAAACTTTATTTTCTGTTTGGGAACCGCCTATGACATATCTAGCATGGAAAGTGTTGGGAACCTCAAGTCATTCTCGTTGGTGGGAAAAGTATACCTCCCAAACAAAATTATCTCTCAATTTAAGCTTTGAGCTCTGGCACCTCTACAAATCCCCACTTCCCTCTGCGAAGGGCCTTTCTTTACTTATGGAATTTTTTTATTTTGAATTTGAGTCTCCATCTTCTCTTACAGCAACTAGGAATTGCTATGACCGTACTTGAGCATTGGATGTAAATAATCTGTGAATATGTTTCATGAATGGATCAATGGTTGAGCATAATGGGCTAGGGATAACTTATTTTAGCATTGATATTTTGAAAGACATGCTTGCTTGTTGATATGCTTGAGTATCTAAATTATTATGTCAAAACTATACTATCGCTTTGAACCATATAAAATTCCAAATGTCCATGCCATAAAGAAAATAATATGATATGACTTGATAAACAGCACTCCACATCAAAAAATCTGTTTTATCACTTACCTACTCGAGGACGAGGACGAGTAGGAGTTAAGCTTGTGGATGTTGATACGTCTCCAACGTATCTATAATTTTTTATTGTTCCATGCCGTTATATTATCATTCTTGGATGTTTTACAATCATTTTATAGTCATTTTGTATCATTTTTTGGTACTAACCTATTGACATAGTGCCAAGTGCTAGTTGTTGTTTTCTGCATGCATTTTACATCGCAGGAAATCAATATCAAATGGAGCCCAAACACCACGAATCTTTTTGGAGATTTTTTCTGGGCTAGAAGGAACACTATGGGCCCTGGTGGCACCTGGGGGGAGTCCCGAGGAGGGGACAACCCACCAGGGCGCGCCAGGAGGCCCAGGCGTGCCCTGGTGGGTTGTGCCCACCTCGGGTGCCCGCCGGACCGCCTCTTTGCTCTATAAATACCCCAATATTCCCAAACCCCTAGGGGAGTCGACGAAATATTCATCCTGCCGCCGCAGAGTCCAGAAACACCAGATCCAATCTAGACGCCATCACCGAGGGGTTCACCACTTCCATTGGTGCCTCTTCGATGATGCGTGAGTAGTTTTTTGTAGACCTACGGGTCCGTAGTTAGTAGCTAGATGGCTTCCTCTCTCTACTTTGATCCTCAATACAATGGTCTCTTGGAGATCCATATGATGTAACTCTTTTTGCGTTGTGTTTGTTGGGATCCGATGAACTTTGAGTTTATGATCAGATCTATCTTTTTATATCCATGAAAGTTATTTGAGTTCTTTGATCTCTTATATGCATGATTGTTGATAGCCTCGTATTTCTTCTCCGATATTGGGTTTTGTTTGGCCAACTTGATCCATTTATCTTGCAATGGGAAGAGGTGACCAGTAGTGGGTTTGATCTTACGGTGCTTGATCCCAGTAACAGAAGGGGAACCAACACATATGTATAGTTGCCACTAAGGATAAAACGACGAGATTCATATCTAACGCCATAGATATACGGATCTTGTCTACATCATGTCATCGTTCTTAATGCATTACTCCATTTTTCCATGAACTTGATACACTAGATGCATGCTGGATAGCGGTCGATGTGTGGACTAATAGTAGTAGATGCAGGCATGAGTCGGTCTACTAATCTTGGACGTGATGCCTATGTAATGATCATTGCCTCGATATCGTCATGGTTATTTGAAGTTCTATCAATTTCCCAACTGTCGGGGATATACCCCGCGGTATGACTCGGACGGAAATATGACCCGGCCGGACTTGGCTGTTTATTTGAGACGGTTTACACTTGGCGATTCACTAGCGACCCGCCCTGACCATACGGTTTAGAAGCAACCTACCTGGTTAGTATGACTCACTTGTAACCCGGCGAACGGCGGACGGATGACAAAGCCCAAGGCCCAGAAGGCTGGTTCATGTTAAGGTGGGCCGGTTTATGAGGAAAGCACACGGAATAATGTCCTACAAAGGAAGCAAGACTAGGACTCCACTTGTAATAGAGTAATCCTAATCCTACTAGGACTAGTCATGTAACCCGCCCCTTCAACATATATAAGGTGGCGCAGGGCTCCCCAAAGAGGGACAAGCAAGAAGAAAGAATCTCTAGGGCTAGACACCAAGAGCCGGTTTATCGGTGACTCTCTCGTGATCATAAAGAGATCTAGCCTCAAACAACATGTAGGGATATTACCGTATGATGTTTCCCGGGGCCCGAAGCTGTCTAAATCCTTGTCTTGTGTTGCGTCTCTCAATTCAGCTCAACCCCTCTCAAGCTACCACATAGATGCGTTGTCCTCGCGAATATGTCCTCACCCTAAGGACATCTGCTGTGACAATTCCACGACAGTTGGCGCCCACCGTTGGGCCTGCGCATGGTGGTATTGAGTTCTTGGAGGGATCTTTCAGGGGTCAAAAGGTTCGCAATTTTCCGGATGAAGAAGAACCGGCACAGAAGTTCATGTCGTCGACGAACAGTTAAAACGGCGTATTCAATATTTAAAGATCAAGTGAAAATCCGGGCTGCATGAGTGCAAGCGCTGTAACTCACCGAGATTGAGGAGATTTTTTTCCGCTGAAGCAAAACTACTGCGGCAGTCACCAAAGTTGTCGGCGGTTTCCATTGTGGAATCGATGGCCGTATCTGATTTCTACTGTGTATTCAGGCAATGGTCCAATCAGCCAGGCTGTTGCTACTCCACGTAGAGAAATCCCATGTTACGACTCCCGAAGGATCAATGGTAGCTCCTACTACTTTGAGCATGGAGGCCAAATCAATTCCAAAGGACTCTCACTAAAGCGAATTACCCACGGACTTGGGCACCTCCGTTGACCCGCTCTGTGGACAACCGTGGTGAGCCACCGCCGATGCCTCTGTCCTCTGGCGGCAATCAGAGATGTTGTTGCCGTCAGCCCTACAACACGCCTCCCAACAAGGCGCCTCTGAGGCCCTTGCCTAGCTGGCTCCACCGGCCACTCGCATGCTCAAATCGAGTCGCTGCACCGGCTGGTTTCGGCACGCCCTCGAGTTGTCGTTTTTTTTACTACGATCACGACTGCGGCTCGTCTCGTCGCCTCGGAGTCGCCATCTTCGCCACCTTGCTCGAGCTATCAGACGTTTTCAAAATGCCTCTGCCCCGGCGGCTGTTAACTCGCTGTCATCATGGCAGTACATCCGTCGTTGTGGTGCAGCCGCCGGGCCTCCGTGGCCTCATCGCGTTGCAGGACTCGCCTCACTCCAAGTAGGCTCTGGTGCGAGCCGCCGCTTTACCTCCGTGCCAAGGCCGCCGCAATGACCCGCCCTCCTCTTCTACCGTGTATGGCCACGTCTTAAAGCCGCCATAGCAATGCTCTCTCACGCTCGACCATGCTCTCAGTCACCACGATGGTCTGCCCTTCCTCATGGGCCGCGCCGGCCTTGAGCAAATCGCCGCCGCACCTGGAGCCATTTGCCACCGGGGACCCTCCCCACGTTAAGCCGTCACACGATGAGCCGCCCGGGTTATATCGAGTCGTCGGTTTGCCTGAACCGTCTTCTGTTGTGTTGGGCGGATCATCCGTCATCCGAACAATCAGGTGATATCTATCCGTTTAAATTTACTAGCATATATTGTTTTTTGTCGAAGAATAATTAATCTGGTTTGCTACAGCTCCTGCAACTTGCAAGCCGGGGGCAATCTACAGTGATGGATCAAATAGTGCTAAGCACTCCTGATTATGTAATATACCTTTGGTACATCATCACTTGAGGAACGCAGGCAATCAGCCCATATTTTGAGTACAGAGCAATGAATCATTAAGTCAGTCTACACGAACATCTGCTATTTGTCTGACTACATCCAACAATATCTAGTGCCAGCAGTCGGGTTCATCCGACAAAAATGCCAGGTGTTATTCACCTTATGTATATTTTTAGTATACATTATTCGTCAGAGAACAATCACTCTGGCATGTATCTTTTTTATACAGGACAAGTGCTCACTATGCAGGTGATGCCCTACCGCGGGCGGCGCACGCTAGCTGTTCTACACCGGCATTTGTGCATGTCGCACTGATGAACAGGAACACAAACCGCCGCCCCCGCAGTCCGGATTACATCAACAATGCCACGGCCGACTCTCTTGTCCGCCTTGGTTCACAACACTATGGGCGACTTACCCGTCCGACCCCGTGGCCAACTCTCCCGTCTGCGCCGGTTTACAGTACCACGGCCAACTCGTCTGTTGTCCAGGCGAATCAGGTGATATTCTTCTAAACATAAATTTGACACATATTCCTTTTGTCAAAAAACAATTACTTTGGCCTACGATGTTTTTGATGCAGGACAATTATTCAGTGCATCAAAACGACGTGGTTGACTCGCCTGTCCGCGCCGGTTTACAACCCCGCGACCGGTTCATCTGTTTGAGCCGCCACTGATGCTGAGGTCGTCTTTTCCGTCCGTCTGTCGCGGCCTGGTCTACATTAACATACTGGGCCGCACTTGTCTGCATGAGCTATTATTGAGTATGAGCAAGTCACAGCTTGGGTAGCCCGGTTTTCTTTCAACAAAATGGAGGCAAATTATCATATACCATCAACCGCCGTCTGCACTGGGTGGCTCAATGGGCAGGCGTACAAATCGCCGCCACTACAATTTTATTAAACTTCAAATCGCCAGTTGGAAGGAACCATTGGCCGAGTTGCTGGCACGGCTCATACGGGATCATTGATAACCCGCCGCAGTCACCTCAATTTTCTATGGATTCATATCGCACTATCAACAACAATGATGGACACCTTATGCTATGGTCAAATATGGAGAGTCTCAAGACAACTCCTCGAGTCGTCTTAAGACTCGGGGGCTACGATGACATGATTCATAAGAAGTTTCTAGGTCATCAGAAGGGAATCCGGTTTAAAATCCGGTTCAATGGACATCAGTCTTACAGAAGCTCTCAAATATCCAGTTCACAATCTGGTTCAATGGAAATATGTCTCCTACAAAGCTCTGAAGCTCTCAAATCCGGTTTAAAATTTTCCGGTTCTAAAAGAATTAATTTCTCGCAAGTTCGAGTTTAAAGGCCGTCAGAAAAATTCCGGCTAAAAATGAAGATTCCGGTTTAAGATCTGGTTCAAGGGAAAGATGTCTCCCACAAAGCTTTGAAGCTCTTAATATCCGGTTTTAAGAATTTCCGGTTCAAGAAGAATAATTTCTCGCAAGTTCGAGTTCTCAGGAAAAATTAAGGGGACCAAAGAGAGTTTGTTGCACAGCACAACTCAAACATAGGCACCCGGCGAGCACTGCTCAGAAATATATCACATGGGGGCTTCTGTTTATACAGCGGAGTTCTAACTACCCTACTGATCCGGCTATTAAGCCAATATCATCATAAGAGCATAGCTCTGGTTGCTTCGATAATCTGGCTATCAAAGCCCACATGATGGTAAGGGGCAAAAGAGAGTTTGATGCATAGCACAACTCAAACATAGGCACCCGACGAGCATAGCTCACAATGCTACCTGGGGGCTCTTGTCACACAGCGGCAACGAGTTGATACAAGCCTTGTAGTAGGCTATCAAGCCATGGCTTGGAAGCCTGGTGTATACACCTAAAACCCCGGGTTAACCTGCCTGCATTAAGTAAGTCACTCCGCCCAGGTAAACCTGGTATGACCCGTCAAACGATTGACAAGTCAATCTTATTACAAACCCTGAACTTGTTGACGTTAAATTGACGATTGGTTAAGGATTGAGGTCCATCTTAACAGGCTTTGTGAAATGGTTAATTCAGTGGCCTGGCAGCCCATGAAAAGCCCCGAATTTGGAGCCTAGCAGCTCGTAAAAGCCTCGACTACAAGTTTTTATTTGCTTTGTTTGCCATGTTTTACTTCTCAATGAGATTGTTGATATTCATCCGATATCTAATGGTTCGGCCTTGTGGTTGACTACTAGTCACCACCATCAAGTAAACCGGTGTTCATTAACCCGGCTTGGCTTTCAAGTACAATTTGTCAGTACATTATCAGTTATAATGACCGGTGTTTATTAACCCGGCCTGGCTTTCGACTATAAGTCGTCAGTATGAGATAAGATAATGACCGGTGTTTATTAACCCGGCCTGGCTTTCGACTATAAGTTGCCAGTATGAGATAAGATAATGTCCGGAGTTTATTAACCCGGCTCGGTTTTGTTTATAAACCGGCAATCTATGATAATTAACAACGTTCAAATTTTGGGTTATCACCATTACTATACTGGCTTGGTAAAACCAACAGTGTGATTAGGTATCACTGGAACCGGTTTTCAAACCGGGTTATATTATTCAAAACTTTAAATAGCCAACATGGCTGGATGTTTATTACGGTTATCACTAACCAATATTATGATTGAGGTTTTCAAAGTCGCCAATGGGTATGATTTATTCTACAAAGGAACAGTCCCGAGTCGCTGCAGACTTACAACCCGGCATTTGGGGGCTACATTATTCAAGTTGAGATTACATCAAAATATGCAAGTCCCATGTCACTGCCAGCATGCACCATGGCACTTGGGGGCTAATGCAAAGTTATTTTTTGCTCACCTCATTGAAGACCCGACTCATAACATTGTAATGAGCCGGCCCTTGGGGGCTACCAATTGCTCCTGTCAACAACTCAAGGTACACAAGTATTAATCCATTATATTGAAGGGTCCACTGCTCAGTTGGTAAAGCACAAATCTCTTAACCTTGTGGACGTGGGTTCAAGCCCCATGATGGGAGTTACATTATATAATGTTATTTTCAATGAAGTATATACAAAGTTCCTGCTCATTATTACATAATGACCCGGCCCTTGGGGGCTACACGTTGTTGTTCAAGTCTGCATGATCATATCTACAAAGTCCCTGCTCATTATTACATAATGACCCAGCCCTTGGGGGCTACACTGGTTGAAGTATTTGAGCATCAGGCAATTACAAGTCCCAGGTTGCTGCAAGCATGACAACCGGGCACTTGGGGGCTACATAATATGGAGTATTCAGTATTTACTAGTGACTGGGATGAACAATCTGAATTTCTTCAAGGTTGCAACATTTATATTGAAACAAGTCTTAAGCTATCACTATGTTCTCCTCTTAAGACTTGGGGGCTACAGGTAATATGCATATAAAGGAGGATCATCTTCAAATTCTCAGTTTCGGGCAAATCAGGAAGATTAATTGTGTAACCCGGCATTGGCAACAATCATAACCCGGCGTCTATAAATAGTCATGACCCGGAATTATCAGTTTTTATAACCCGACAATGGTGGTAATCATAAACCGACATCCTCAAGCTGGCTGGATATCAGTTAAATATTTCAAAGACCAATATTTTTGTTAAGTCAGAGCATTGAAGGCCGAGTCAAATGGATTCTTGATTTACAATATTTCTTATGCAAGCAAGTTGATTATGAAGCTGGTCTGTTGACCCGGATTTTCTAGAATAAGGAAAGGACAAGGACTTACGGATGGTCAGGTGCCGGTTTACAAGAATTCTTAACCCGGAGCACAACCTGTCAAATTTGTTCTTGTGTTTATTTTACAACATAAGTTTACCCTGGATAAATCCAAGCTAAACTGGGGGCTAATGTCGGGGATATACCCCGCGGTATGACCCGGCCGAAAATATGACCCGACCGGACTTGGCAGTTTATTTGAGACGGTTTACACTTGGCGATTCACTGGCGACCCGCCCTGACCAGACGGTTTACAAGCAACCTGCCTGGTTAGTATGACTCACTGGTAACCCGGCGAACGGCAGACGGATGACAAGGCCCAAGGCCTAGAAGGCCGGTTCATGTGATGGTGGGCCGGTTTATGAGGAAAGCACAAGGAATATTCTCGTGCAAAGGAAGCAAGACTAGGACTCCACTTGTAATAGAGTAATCCTAATCCTACTAGGACTAGTCATGTAACCCGCCCCTTCAACATATATAAGGAGGGGCAGGGCTCCCCAAAGAGGGACAAGCAAGAAGAAAGAATCTCTAGGGCTAGACACCAAGAGCGGTTTACCGGTGACTCTCTCGTGATAATAATGAGACCTAGCCTCAAACAGCATGTAGGGCTATTACCGGATGATGTTTCCCGGGGCCCGAAGCTGTCTAAATCCTTGTCTTGTGTTGCGTCTCTTGATTCCGCTCAACCCCTCTCAAGCTACCACATAGATGTGTTGGCCTCGCGACTAAGTCCTCACCATAAGGACATCTGCCGTGACAATTCCACGACACCAACAGTAATTTGTTTACCCACCGTTGCTATTTTTCTCGAGAGAAGCCACTAGTGAAACCTACGGCCCCGGGGTCTTCTTTATCATATACTTGCCTTTGCGTTCTATTTGCTTTTGCTTTTATTTCCAGATCTACTAAACCAAAAACCCAAAAATAGCTTGCTGCAATTTATCTTATTTATCAACCAACCTACCAATATTTATCTCTCTCTCACGTTCGTTACCCAAAAGGGATTGACAACCCCTTTAACACATTGGGTTGCGAGGTGTTGTTATTTGTGTGCAGGTGCTATTTGCGTTGTGTTGCTTGGTTCTCCTACTGGTTCGATAACCTTGGTTTCACATCTGAGGGAAATACCTACCGCCGTTGTGTTGCATCATCCTTTCCTCTTTGGGGAAAACCCGACGTAGCTTCAAGCGCCATCAATCATTATCGCCGGCTCTAGCTACAGTTGGAAACGAGGATTGCGTTTGGATCTCGCAACCCCACACCCATGTTATGAAATTGAACTAAAACCATGACACTTATTTTGAATCAGAGGAAGTATTTTCTATATCTTGCATCTTTGAAGCACTTCTGCTTCGGTACACCCCCCTTAAACACATCAAGGACTGAGATTTGCCCATAACCCTTCGCTACCAGGGGCACGATCATCTTATGTAAAAAAATCAACCCCGCACGTCCACGTCGATACCCCCGCGCGCCCGTGCATACGGGGCTGCATGGCGAGCTGAGCCGCTTGGCAGCCATGAGGACGCGAGCCGAGCCGAGCCGCTTAGCAGCCATGGACCCACTGTGTCAGATGCGGGGCGTGTTTTTTTACAATAGTCGGCGTTGACCGGTGGCGGCGTGCGTGTGGACGTGGCGCGGACGGTCGTATCGTCATGCATTAACTGCATGTAGTAATTGTGGCGTGCATGCAAGCGTCGATTGCTCGCGCCCGGTCTCCTGCCGCCCGCCGGCCACCTCCTCTCTCTCGGGGCGCCCGCCTTCTGCCCTCGTAGTCCGCGCCCTCTACTGCCGCGCATGTGGCGACTGCCCGGCTGTCGCCCGCCTTCTGCCTCGGGGCGGCCGTTGACGCGACCGCTCTGGTGCCGCCGCTGCCGCGATCGGTCCGCCCGCCTTCAGATGCCATCGATGCCGCACCTGCCGCCCGCCTTCCACCTCGGGCCGGACGCTGACGCGACCGGCCGGTTGCCGCGCCTGCCGCCGCTTGCCTTCACACGCCACTGTTGCCGCGCCTGCCGCCCGGAGCCCGCGTCGGGCCGCCCGCCTTCCCCTCGTGGCACGTGCCACCAACGGCTTGCCCGCCCCTCTCCGTCCACCGACTGGCTATAAAAAGGTCACCCCGCCCCTCTCTTTACCACGGCAGCACCTCTCTTCTGCACTCCATGGCAGCACCTCTCTTCTCCCCAGTGATGTCTTCGAGCGACTCCGACGAAAGCGCATGACCGGGTGATGACCCACAAGTGTAGGGGATCTATCGTAGTCCTTTCGATAAGTAAGAGTGTCGAACCCAACAAGGAGCAGAAGGAAATGATAGGCAGTTTTCAGTAAGGTATTTTCTGCAAGCACTGAAATTATCGGTAACAGATAGTTTTGTGATAAGGTAATTGTTAGCATGTGACAAATAGTAAAAGTAAAGAAGGTGCAGCAAGATGGCCCAATCCTTTTTGTAGCAAAGGACAAGCCTGGACAAACTCATATATGAAGGAAAACGCTCCCGAGGACACATGGGAATTATCGTCAAGCTAGTTTTCATCATGTTCATATGATTCACATTTGGTACTTTGATAATTTGGTATGTGAGTGGACCGGCGCTTGGGTGTTGTCCTTACTTGGACAAGCCTACCACTTATGATTAACCTCTAATGCAAGTGTCCGCAACTAGCAACAAGGAGTAATCAACACTACTGGCAACCCACAGGTACCAATCTGAGGTTTGGGTACAAAGACTGGATACAAGAGATGAACTAGGGTTTGAGAGGAGATGGTGCTGGTGAAAATGTTGATGAAGATAACCCTCCCCAAGATGGGAGAGTTGTTGGTGATGACAGCTGTCGGGGAAACTGATCGCCCACGAACACCTATGGGACCGGAGCCCCTTTTCGGTACGGCAAGGGGGCGGAGGATGCACAAAGAGCAGATCGAGGCAAACACGCGAGCAGTTTACCCAGGTTCGGGCCGCACGGGGGCGTAAATCCCTACTCCTGCCTTGGTTTGTATTACGTTCTTGGCTCGGGAGCGAGAAGAGCTACAGTGTTGATCGCTAGGACCGAGCGTGAGCGTGATCAATGATCGGAACCCCTTCTACGTTGCGCATGGGCCTCCTTTTATAGGTCAAAGGGGTCACGACAGGTGGCAACGCAGTCGAGGGTAAAAATGTAAAATGGGTGGTAGTTGGAACAGTGTATGCATAGTGCTCTATACCTAACTCTGACGGCAGGGGACAAGGGCATTGAATGCCCGTCGCCGTCGCTCCAAACAGTGCAAAAAGCGTCCGTCAGGGCGCCACCGTCCGCCACGACGGTGGCCTTGTCATCGCAGCTTGCCACTGTGTACCCCAGGCTGCACAGCCTTCCGCCACGTGTGCCTGGAAAGGTCCCAGGGCGAAGCGTGGGCGGATGAGCTGGAGCGCGGGTACTTAGTGGAAGTTTGCCGTGGCAAGCGCCTTGCCGCGGCTGCTATCTTGTCGCGCCCGGAAGCTTGTCGCTCTCCGGGCCCTGCCGGGACGCGTGGCGCGTCGCGGTAAGTCTCTTGAAATGCCATGTTTGGGCCTTCCCGACAAGCTCCTCTCGCCAGGGTCCTGTACCAAAGAAGTGGTCTTGAGCCTTGAGTGGCCTTCCCGGCAAGCTCTTCTTGCCGGGGCCTTGTTTCTTTAACTTGAATACTTTGTTCATGAATGGTTCCAAAGGAACTACAGTGGGCCTTGGCAGTCGCGCGGCAAGCCCTGCCTCGGGACGCTGCAACTGCCCGTGCACATGTTCGGGATACTAAGGTACCCCTACTTTAGTACACCGACAGGAGCCCCTGGGCCTGGGCCATACACGGTGCCGAGCGCTGTTGGTCCAGGCCCAAAACAGTGCACAGGCACGCGCGGCCCGCGACGCGCCGTATCCTACTCCGTATCCACCGCGCCCCTCCCTAACGGCACGCGTCGATTGCGGCGTCGTGGGAGAGATCGTGGCCGGTTTCTCTAATGGGGAAAATGCGGAACGTCCCCCTCTCCCCCCTTAAAAGCAGGGGGAACAGGGGCAGTTCCTTCCATTCGCCTGTTGCTTCTTCCTCCTCCAGAAACCCCCGCCGCTCCCCTCCTCCCCGAAGGTCGAAAGAGAGCAGCGCTCCGCCCCCCCTCCGCCGCCGCCAGCATCACCAGCGCCGTCGACTTCCCCCACCGTCCCCACCATGGCCCCTAAGGGCGAGAAGGCGAAGGCCGCGAAGTCCGCCAAGGCGCTGAAGCTAGTAGCAATGCGGAAGAAGATGGCGGTCTTCCCGCCGAGGCTCAGTTCGGAGGAGCTGAAAGACAACTTCTACCTCTTCTGGTCGAGGGAGACAAAGGCGCATCCGCGCACCAAGGTACTCCCCGCCGTGGCCTGCGAGATGTTCCCGGGTGGCTATGCCTTTTTTGCTCTGTTCTTCTATTGCGGGCTCTGCCCGCCCTTCTCGGAGTTCTTCTGTGATATCATGAATACCTACGGGTTTCATCTCCTTGACTTCACCCCAAACGCCGTCTTGACCATGGCCATTTTCGCACATCTGTGCGAGAATTTCGTCGGAGTTTACCCCAATGTAGCTCTCTTCCGCCATTATTTCATACCTCGAGTCGAGTCGGGATCACCTCTGTCTGGCGGGATCTCTTGGATCTTTAGGCTCCATAAGAAAGAGGCTTACTTGACGGGGGAGCTCCGCGGCAAGTGGGATGAGTGGAGAGCCAACTGGTGTTGGATTATGGAGGACGACCCGCACCAGTTCACTTCCCGGCGCCAAGTCGCAGTAGTGCGCGGCAATGACTGGAGTGACCTGGCCCCCGAGGACGACAAGCTGAAGATAGCCACCACTCGGATCCTTCGCCTCCGGCAAGCCAGGCTCACTGTAGGTGCCGTCGAGGCAGACTTTCTCCGCCGCCGCATCGCTCCCTTGCAGGAGAGGAAGAGGGCTGCTTGGGAGTTCAGGAACGCGGCAGACAACATGAGATTGCGCCCGGGACTTAATTACAACTTCACCGTCATAGATCTCAATGCAATGCTCCAAGCGCTTTTTAAGTACGACTCCGCCCATCCTGAGTGGTTCGCGTTGCCGCCGGGCGTAGTTCCATTGTGCAATAGCTCTGCGCTCAGTGCCATCCGCGCGGCCATGCCATTGTGTGATTCCCACGGGATCAACCCCACTTGGCGGGAACCTTCCGAAGAAACCGTGCAGACGTTCTTTGACAACTTGGTGGAGTCGCCAATCAACGCCGACGAGAAGAGGGGACTCACCCGCGACACCACCGACAAGGAGATGGCATATATTGCCACCAGGTTGGAAGAGGCAGCTGCAGCCAGGGCCGCGGGTGAGTTTGGGTATACTGTGGAAGAAGCGGAGGCAGCGGAGGCGACAAGCCTCGCCGAGGAGGAAGAGCTTCGCAAAGCGGGAAAGCTTGTCGGGCGACTTGCCGGGACAAGCGAGCCCGCTGAGCAAGGCGCCGAGTCGAGCGGCCCCGCCGAGCAGGGCGTCGGGTCAAGCGAACAGCAGGGCGTCGGGTCAAGCGACCCTACCGAGGACTCGGTTGGCTCGCTGGGCCTCGGCTCCTCTTCTTCTTCCTCGGGTAGCTCACCGACACCAGCGAGCCCTCCAGCTGTGCCGAGAAGGCGCCTTCGCAAGGCCGCAGACGCGACGGGGAGGCAGGCGAGCCAGCAGCCGCAGCGCCGCCCGACGCGTGCCGCCGCGACGGGCAAGACCGCCAAGGGAGCGCCCCGTGCCTCAGCGGCAACAGGAGGGGGATCTTCCCGGACTGGCGCCCCTGTGCCCGCCACCCCTCGCGCTTCGGCGGCAACCGGAGCGGGGTCTTCTCAGACCACCGTCCCGGCCCCCGCCAAGCGGCCAAGGGAGCCCACTCCCCCAGCTCCTCGCGCCGGGACACGCGAGCCAGACTTTGACTTTTCGGCGCTCAGCTCCGACGACGAGGAGGAAGAAGAGTAAGTCTTCACGATTCTTGTTTCTCTCTGGTTTTCTGTTGATTCTTGTCTTGTATTTCCTTTGCCTGATTCTGATCTTGTCTTTCTTCCAGGACCCTGGCCCAGAGGGCGGCGAAGAGAGCCAAAGTCCCAGTAATCGTCATTGAGGACGAGCCTGCCGCCGCAGCAGGGGGTGCGCTTGCGACAAGCTTGCCAGACCCGGCAGCTGTTCCCCGGAGCAGCCCCCAGCGCAGCCCCCAGCGTAAGTCTTCCGTCCACTCTCCGCTCGCCAGGTGCGCGTGGGCCTTCTATCCTTGTTGATGTTTTGTTTGTTTGTTGACTTGTGCAGAAGCAGAGCAGCAGCATCAGGAGCGCCAGGAGGCCGCCCCCGACGCGCCCCATGTCTCGACCGTACCGCCAAGGGGGAGCTCCCCGGCAAGGGAGGACACTCCGCCAAGGGACGGCGCCAGCGGCCCTCCGCCGGCGGGAGCTACCACCACGCCGCCGAGGGAGAACTCCCCGGCAAGGAACCCCACCGAAGAGGAGGCCCGCGCAGGTAACCCTTGGACTTTTCTTCTCTTGAATTTTTCTTTTTTTGGATATTTGCTTGACAATTCTTTTCCTCTTTTTCTTCTGTCAGAACCGTCCGCCGCAGAGCCGATGGAGACGGAGGCCGCCACCGAGGAGGACGCGCGCGGCAACATCGGCGATGCCGCAGCTACTGAAGGGGAGGCCGGTGCTGACGAGCCTGCCACCGACGAGACCGCCAAGGCTGCTGGCGCGGCTGAGCCCGGAGCCTATCTGGAGGCCGGCAACGGAGTCTTCATCCAGCTCCCGTGGGCGTCCACGTCGAGGGTGCCTGCGGAGGGAGAGGTCTTCGATGGGGAGGTTCTTGCCTCCGCCGGTTTAAAGTTTGTAGACGCGCCAAGCAGCAGCAGCGAGCCCGAGGAGGAGCGGCTTCTGCGGAGGCTTCTATCCCTGTACCGCGCCAGGCAGGCCAAGTTGGAGTCCCGAGAGGCTCTGGCCGCCAAGGCGGGCACTGACTTGGAGAAGCGCGCTGAAGAGCTCCGGGCCGCCAACCAGGCGGCTCTCCGATCCTTGGCGGAGGAGCGGGAGCTGCTCGCCGAGGCGCATCAGGCGTTTATCTTGGAGAAGGCCGAAGCGGAGGAGCAGCAACGGCTCGCCGTCGAGGAGTTGTCCCGGCAAGAAGGCGAACTGACGCAGCGAAAGGTCGACCTCGACAGCCACGAGGACGAGCTTGCCGCACGCGAACAGTCTCTTGGCGGAGCTCTGCAGGAAGCAAAGGATGCCGCTGCGGCTGCTGAGACCGCCAAGAGAGACTTGGAGGCGAGGGTGGCACAACTGGAGGCCAACTTGAAGACGAGCGACGAGAAGGTTGCCGCACTTGTGCTTGAGAGGGAGAAGGACGTGCACAGTCACTCCGAGCTGCAGGTCCGCCTCTCCGACCAGGGTAAAGAGCTCGCCGTCGCCAAGGACTCCATCGCCGATCTGGAGTTGAAGTTGTCCACCCTCACCACGACGCTTGACGGCGCCAGAAAGCGGGAGACGGACCTGAAGGAGGAGCTCAGGGCCGAGAGGGCACTGTTGGACAGCGCCGCTCTCTCCCAAAACAACTTCAGGCTGACGGTGGAGCACTGGACAGAGGGTTTTGTTGCTGCCGCCGCCGACGTTGACAAGGAGCTGGCGGAGCTGGGGGCACAGCACCTCGGGTACTCCACCGACGAGAATCTCCCTCACAGCACCAAGCTGAGCTTGTTCTTCAGAGGGGTGGCGCCGGCCCTCCAGCAGCTCCGGGAAAGGATCCCAAAGCAGCTGGCGGACGAGTCGCGCAGGCTCTGCGCGGGGGCCCTCGAGAAGGTGTTGATGAAGATAGTGCACCGCAACCCAGGCCTCAACCTCACCAACGTCCTCAGGACCTTGCCGCCGGATGTTGACCAGGAGGCGCTCAAGGCCCTTGTCGCGCCTATCGTGAACAAGGTGGGCGGCATCAAGAGGGTCGAGGGCGACCGCGCGGATTAGTCTCGTTTATCTCCTTCTTTCCTTGTCGCTGCCAACCACGTTATGAACAATAGTTTATTAGCATTCCGACAAGTTGCTTTGTAATATAACTTTATTTTGGGTAGTTAATGCAATGTTATTTCCTTTACTTGACTTTTTCGCTTTGTATGCTTTGTACTCGAAAACGAAGTAAGGGCGCGACACTTGTCGTAGCACACTTAAGCCGTTGAGCATGCTCGAAACAAAGTAAGGGCGCGGCTAGCCACGAGTTGGTTCCTCCGCGCACAGGTTTTCCATACAAAGTGCGGTCGTTCAAGGAAGATAACTCAAAAAATTTAAAAATTTGATTGTTCAAACTTTGGCAACTTAGCTTTTGTGTCGTTTGCTTCCCGGCAAGGCAAGGCTCTCTTGAATGGCACTTGGTCCATACCACTATCTCCTCCCCCCCCCCCCCGGCAAACTTGTGCGCGAGGAAACTTCTTCTGCTTGAGAGAAAAGAAAAGAGAGAAAACGGAGATATGGAGTCTTGTGGCTCGTTATTGCTTACCGGGAATAGGTGCTGCACAAAGTGTCAGATAGTACATGCAAGGGAATGAAAAGGCATGAAATGACAAGTTGTGCGATGCACACAAGCTTTACTGATGCACGGGGTCTGCGCCCGGCTTTGTACAAAGGATTACATGCAACAGCGGCAAGACTTGTACAAAAGGTGGTTGCCGGAGCGGATCACGGCAACCGCGCCTTATGGGTAAAACTTGCGAAGATGCTCAATGTTCCAGGAGTTGCTCACCGGTAAGCCATCTTCGGTCTCTAGGCGGACAGCGCCGGGCCTTGTGACTTGTTTCACCCGATAAGGGCCTTCCCACTTCGGCGTCAACTTGTTGGAATTCTTCGCGGACTGAACGCGCCGAAGAACAAGGTCGCCTTCCTCGAGACTTCTGGCTTTAACCTTGCGGCTATGGTAGCGGCGCAAGGCTTGCTGGTATCGAGCAGCTCGTACAGCAGCCTGAAGACGGTTCCCCTCGAGGAGCAGCGCATCATCTTGTCGTAGCTGCTCTTGCTCGAGCTCATCGTAAGCGAGCACTCGAGGTGACCCGTATACGAGTTCCGTGGGGAGAACTGCCTCTGCTCCATAGACTAGAGCAAAGGGTGTCTGTCTAGTGGCTCGATTTGGTGTCGTTCTGATCGACCAAAGAGCCGCTGGCAATTCCTCGATCCAGTTTCTTCCGCACTTGTGCAGCCTGTCGAAAGTTCTCGTCTTGAGTCCGCGCAGCACTTCAGCGTTTGCTCTCTCCGCTTGACCGTTGCTCCTCGGGTGAGCAACGGAAGCGAAGCAGACCTTGGCTCCAAGGTCCTGGACGTATTGCATGAAGGTGCGACTTGTGAATTGCGTTCCGTTGTCGGTGATGATCCTGTTAGGGATCCCGAAACGGCAAACAATCGACCTGAAGAACTTGACTGCTGACTGTGCGGTCACCTTTCTCACTGGTTCCACTTCCGGCCAATTTGTGAACTTGTCGATGGCGACGTACAAGTATTCAAAGCCCCCGGCTGCGCGGGGAAAAGGGCCGAGGATGTCGAGCCCCCAGACCGAAAATGGCCAGGACAAAGGGATCGTCTGGAGAGCTTGAGCTGGTTGATGTATCTGCTTGGAATGGAACTGGCATGCTTCACACTTGGTTACTTGCGCAGTTGCATCCTGGAGGGCTTCTGGCCAAAAGAAACCTTGCCGGAATGCTTTTCCGGCAAGTGCTCTGGCGCCAATGTGGTGGCCACATATGCCTCCGTGTATCTCTGCCAACAGGTTTTGTCCATCTTCCCGGGAAATGCATTTCAATTTCACACCGTTGAGTCTTCTTTTGTACAGTTCGTTGTCGACAAACTGATACATACTTGACTGTCGGGTTATTCTTTCTGCTTCTTCTGTCTCTTCGGGAAGTTCTCCTGTTTGAAGGAACTGGACAATCTGCTGCGCCCATGTCGGAGCCTGCGGCTCGATGACAAGGACTAAAGGCATCTGTGCTGCTGCGGGAACGTCAGCTTCCACGGCAAATACTTGCGGTTCAACCGGAGCTTGACGTTCCCCGGCAAGCTTGCCGGGGCAAAGCTTGTCGGGAACGCCTGCTTCAACTGTACAAACCCTTGGGCTTGCAGGAGCAGATTGCTCCTCAGGAACCTTGTCATTGATCTTGGGGACCTTGTTGGCGGCGGCTTCAGGAAGCTCTGCCGGCAAATAGTCACCAGAAACCAACTTCCTCTTCTTGCTTTGTCCAGCCGATGGTGTTACGGATGGTTGAGTTAGCTTGAGCACAAAGATCACTGGTTCCACAGGTAGCTTTAGTGCAGCACACTTTGACAGACCATCTGCGATGTCGTTTTGAGTTCTTGGATCGTGCTCCATCTGCAAGCCTTCAAAGTGTTCTTCAAGCTTTCTCACTTCGTCGACGTAAGCTTCCATCAACGGATTCTGGTAGCTCTTGTTCACTTGGCGGACGACCAACTGTGAATCACCCCGTACAATCAGCTTCTTGATCCCAAGTTCCGCTGCGATTCTGAGGCCGGCAAGCAAACCTTCATACTCCGTAGTATTGTTCGTTTCCTGCTCCTTGGGAAAGTGCATCTGGACCACGTACTTCAGGTGCTCTCCGGTGGGCGCGACAAGTAGCACGCCGGCACCGGCGCCTTGCAGCGAGAAGGCACCGTCGAAGTACATTATCCATTCCTTGCTTGCTTCTTTGGCGGGGATGCTTGTCTCTGGAATCTCTTCGTCTGGCGTTGGAGTCCATTCTGCTATGAACTCTGCCAATGCTCTGCTCTAAATAGTTGAAGTGCTTTCAAACTTGAGGCCAAAGCTTGACAGCTCCAGTGCCCACTCGACAATCTTGCCCGTCGCTTCTGGATTTTGCAGTATCCTCTTCAGCGGAAAGCGAGTGACCACTGTTATCTCGTGTGCTTGGAAGTAGTGGCGCAGCTTTCTCGAGGCCATGAGGAGGCCGAAAAGCAGCTTCTGCACCCCAGAGTATCTTGACCTAGCCCCCTGCAAGAGGGAACTGACAAAATAAACTGGGCGCTGCACCATCTTGTTCCGCACCTCTTCTTGCATCTGCGCGGACCCATCCTTGTCGGGACCAGAGCTTGTCGGGGAAGCCCCCTGCTTGTCGCTGGATGTGCTTGCCGGGGCTGTTGGCTCATCATCTGCCTCCCTTTCAGCTACTAACGCAGCACTAACCACTTGATTGGTTGCTGGTAAGTACAGCAGCAACTTCTCTTGTGGCTTAGGTGCGACAAGTATTGGAGTGGAGGACAGGTACCTCTTCAAGTCTTGCAGCGCTGCCTCCGCTTCCGGAGTCCATTTCATCGGACCTGCCTTTTTCAAAATCTTGAAAAACGGCAGGGCGCGTTCTGCTGACTTAGAGATGAATCTGCTGAGAGCAGCCACGCAGCCTGCAAGCCTTCGTACATCCTTGACGCGCTTCGGTGCTTCGATCTGCTCGATGGCTTTAATCTTGTCGGGATTGGCTTCAATCCCTCTCTGGGATACAAAGAACCCGAGAAGCTTGCCGGAGGGGACTCCAAACACGTACTTCTCGGGGTTGAGCTTGAGTTGGATCTTGCGCAGATTCGCAAAGGTTTCATCTAGATCTTGAATCAGAGTAGCCCTGTCCTTGCTCTTGACCACTATATCATCCATGTAAGCTTCTACATTTCTGTGTATTTGTGGCTCAAAAGCTGTATGGACTACCCTCGCAAACGTCGAACCGGCATTCTTCAATCCAAAGGGCATGCGTATAAAGCAATAAGTGCCACATGGAGTGATGAATGTGGTCTTCTCCTCATCTTCTTCAGCCATAAATATCTGGTGGTACCCTGAATATGCATCAAGAAACGAAAGCAACTCACATCCAGCTGTGGAGTCAACGATCTGGTCAATGCGCGGCAAGGGGAATGGATCTTTGGGACAAGCTTTATTCACATCGGTGAAGTCAATACAAAGCCTCCACTACCCGTTCGCTTTGCGCGCGACAACAGGGTTGGCCAACCATGTGGGATGGAGTACACCTCTGACAAGGCCTGCCGCTTCCAGCTTCTTGATTTCTTCTGCTATGAACTCTTGGCGCTCCACTGCTTGTTTCCTAACCTTCTGCTTGACGGGCCGCGCGTGAGGACAAACGGCAAGCTTGTGCTCAATTACTTTCCTGGGAACACCGGGGATGTCAGACGGTTGCCATGCAAACACGTCGACATTCGCCCGCAGGAAAGCAACGAGCGCGCTTTCCTATTTGGGGTCGAGCGTGGCGCTGATGGTGAAAGTACCACCAGTGCCGTCCTCTTTGGCAGACACCTTCTTTGTCTCTGGTGGGGCTGCCATCGCCTTCTTGCACTTGCCGGTGGAGCTCGATGGCGTGTCCTCGATGGTAGCGCAGCACTCCGAAGAGGTGCGTTTGCCGGAGTGGGCCCCAGAGCTCTTGCTGGACTTGGTCTTGTTCTTCCCCCCGGGAGCTTCAGCGGCAAGTGTCTTGCTATCTGTTGCGGCTGCTGCGTCCCGGCAAATCTTGTCGGCACAGATAAGGGCATCTTTCTTGTCACCGGGGACAGAGATGACGCTTATCGGGCCCGGCATCTTGAGCATGTTGTAAGCATAATGAGAGGCTGCCATGAATTTGGCGAGCGCTGGACGGCCAAGTATCCCATTGTAGGGTAATGGGATATCTACGACGTCAAAGGTGATCCTCTCAGTTCTGAAGATCAGCTCTCCGCCAAATGTCACTGGCAGCGTGATCTTCCCCTTCGGCTTGCTCCTCCCCGGGTTGATCACTTGGAATGTGTCGGTTTCCTCGAGCTCGCTGTCGGGGATCTGGAGTTTCCGGACCACAGCAGAGGAGATCAGGTTCAGGCCGGCCCCGCCGTCAACTAACATCTTGGTGACCTTGAGGTTGCGGATGGTTGGTGAAACCAACATCGGCAAACACCCGACCGCAGTGGTGCGATCAGGGTGGTCCTCAATGTCGAAGATGATAGGCGTGTTGGACCACCTCAGAAGCTTGCGCGACTCGATGGGTGGCTCAGCTGCATTAACTTCCTGCACCCATTGCTTGAGTTGGCGGTGGGAAGTATGCAGAGAAGCACCTCCGTCAACGCACAGAACTTCTGTGGCCTTCTGGAACTCCTGCTCGCTGTTATCTCCGTCCTCCATGTCTTCTTCGTCGTCTTCGTCTTCGTCCTTGTCGCGGTCGCGGGGAGGTCTATCTCCTTGCCGTTGCTTGGCCTTGCCGCGGCGTCCTCCCCGGCCATTGAATGGCCGCTTCTTGCCGGACTCTCCACCACTTCCCTGGGCCTTCTCCTTGTCGTGTCGTTCGTACTCAGCTTTCTGCTGCTCGACGAGGTACTCGACCCTTTTGCAGTTCTGGAGGTCATGGCCCTTGGTGCGGTGGATCTTGTAGTACTGCTTGTCGGAGCCGTCCTGCTTGTCGGCGGCCGCCACAGTTTGGCAGTTGGTGCACGCGGCAGTATCCTTGCCGGAGCCACCAGCCTGGGGTTTCTTGGCGCCAGCCTCCTTGCCGGACTGCTCCACGACCAACACTTCTTTGTTCTTCTTTTTCCTGTTGTTCCGCTGCGGGTTCTTCTTTGCCGGGGCGGCGTCCTCACTATCCGATCCCCCTGCTCAAGTATCCTCTCCGGGGAGTCTCCTCCCCTCCTCAGCGCGTGCGCACTTGTCGGCCAGGGCATAAAGCTCGCTGACGTCTCGGATTTTGCACATCGCCATTTCCTCCCTCATCCTGTGGTTACGCACGTTCTGGTGGAACGCGCTAATAACCGCGGCAGGGTGGACGTCTGGGATGTTGTGCTGGACGCGGCTGAATCTTTGGATATACTTTCGCAGGGACTCTCCTTCCTTCTGGGCGAGTATGTGAAGGTCGCTCTCCTGGCCATGGGGCTTGTGGCCACCCGTGAAGGCGCCGACAAACTGATGGCACATGTCGGCCCAAGAAGAGATGGAGTTCTCCGGCAAGTGCATGAGCCAAGATCTGACGTTTGGCTTGAGCACCAGCGGGAAGTAGTTTGCGAGTATCTTCTCGTCTCGTCCCCCGGCAGCCTGCACCGCGATGGTGTAGATGCTGAGGAACTCCGACGGATGAGTCTTGCCGTCGTACTTCTCGGGTACGTCGGGCTTGAAGTTCTTCATGCTGGGCCACTGGACTTGCCACAGCTCACGGGTGAACGCAGGGCATCCTGCCGCGTACGGCAGGTCACCTGGTCCCCCGGGCGCATGCACGTCAACAGCGGGCCCAGCGCGCTGGTCAGATTGACGCCGCGCTTCTCTTCGACGCTCGATGCGGGTTCGAGCGTCCTCTTGCCCTCGGTCGTCAAGGACTTGGCGTTGATCGCGACGAGCTCGTGGATCTGACGACGCTGTGGAGTCATCGTCGAGGTTGATCCGACGAGTCGGCGATTTTGGCCTTCGGGGCGGGGAGTGCACGGTGGTTGCACCCCCGGCAGTCTTGTCGCCATCAGCCCGCGCCTGGCTAACTTGCCGCGGCCGCGACGTCGTCGGCTGCTGCGGAGTGTCGTTGTTGGCGAAGGCGATGAGGCTCTGGATGGTAGCCCTCCAGTCGTCGGCCTTGTCTGCCGCTGGAGGGAATTCGAGAAGTAGCTGAGCTCGAGCTAGAGCTTCTGCTGGAGTGGCGGGGAGCGGTGGCGAGCGGTGCGAGGAGCGAGATATGCTAGGACTTCTAACTGCGTTAGAAGAAGCAGCGTCTCGTCCCGGCGACCGCGCCTTGCTCGTGCCAGCGTGTTGGCCTTGAGCGTCCCGCGAACCGCCAGCTTGACCTTGGCCCAGCAGGCGTATGGTACCTTGTGTACCACGTCGCTGCCGGTCCCGCGCCTCCTGAGAGGGGCGCGGTGCATGTACGGACGCCGAGGTCTTGGAGTGCGCTCGGTCGTCCGTCTTGTCCTTGGACTTGGTGGCGCCGTGAGTTTCCTCACCGACGTCCGTCTCTCCGCCGGCGTCTACCCCACCGGTCGTTGGCTCCGGTGGCGGTGGGATCGACGCGGACGGGCCTGCTACCTCCGAAGCTTTCTTCTTCGGCGGCATGTCGATGAAGCTGACGAAGCTGATGGAGATTTCGCTCGTGTGAACGCCGGATCAGGTTCACACAACCTCGACGCTTCCCCTACCTGGCGCGCCAAAGATGTCGGGGAAACTGATCGCCCACGAACACCTATGGGACCGAAGCCCCTTTTCGGTACGGCAAGGGGGCGGAGGATGCACAAAGAGCAGATCGAGGCAAACACGCGAGCAGTTTACCCAGGTTCGGGCCGCACGGGGGCGTAAAACCCTACTCCTGCCTTGGTTTGTATTACGTTCTTGGCTCGGGAGCGAGAAGAGCTACAGTGCTGATCGCTAGGACCGAGCGTGAGCGTGATCAATGATCGGAACCCCTTCTACGTTGCGCATGGGCCTCCTTTTATAGGTTAAAGGGGTCACCGACAGGTGGCAACGCAGTCGAGGGTAAAAATGTAAAATGGGTGGTAGTTGGAACAGTGTATGCATAGTGCTCTATACCTAACTCTGACGGCAGGGGACAAGGGCATTGAATGCCCGTCGCCGTCGCTCCAAACAGTGCAAAAAGCGTCCGTCAGGGTGCCACCGTCCGCCACGACGGTGGCCTTGTCATCGCAGCTTGCCACTGTGTACCCTAGGCTGCACAGCCTTCCGCCACGTGTGCCTGGAAAGGTCCCAGGGCGACGCGTGGGCGGATGAGCTGGAGCGCGGGTACTTAGTGGAAGTTTGCCGCGGCTGCTATCTTGTCGCGCCCGGAAGCTTGTCGCTCTCCGGGCCTTGCCGGGACGCGTGGCGCGTCGCGGCAAGTCTCTTGAAATGCCATGTTTGGGCCTTCCCGTCAAGCTCCTCTCGCCAGGGTCCTGTACCAAAGAAGTGGTCGTGAGCCTTGAGTGGCCTTCCCGGCAAGCTCTTCTTGTCGGGGCCTTGTTTCTTTAACTTGAATACTTTGTTCTTGAATGGTTCCAAAGGAACTACAGTGGGCCTTGGCGGTCGCGCCGCAAGCCCTGCCTCGGGACGCTGCATCTGCCCGTGCACAAGTTTGGGATACTAAGGTACCCCTACTTTAGTACACCGACAACAGCGGTGACGATTTCCCCCTCCCGGAGGGAAGTATCCCTGGCAGAATAGCTTTGCTGGAGCCCTAGGTTGGTTTCTGCCAAGGTTCTGCCTCGAGACGGCGGCGTCTGGTCCCGAAAGCCTCTTTCTGATTGTTTTCTAGGTCAAAATACCTCATAGAGGAGAAGATGGGCATCGGGGGGTCACCGAGTGGCCCACAAGGCAGGGGGCGCACCCAGAGGGGGGGGCGCCCCCTCCCTCGTGGACAGGTGGTGGCCCCCTAGTAAATCTCATTCGCCAGATATTTTTTATATTTTCTGAAATGGTGTCCCGTGGAATTTCAGAGCTTTTTGAGTTGTGCAGAATAGGTTTCCAATGTTTGCTCCTTTTCCAGCCCAGAATTCGAGCTGCCGACATTCTCCGTATTCATGTAAACCTTGTAAAATAAGAGACAAAAGGCATAAGTATTGTGACATAACGTGTAATAACAGCCCATAGTGCAATAAATATCAACATAAAAGCATGATGCAAAATGAACGTATCAACTCCCCCAAGCTTAGACCTCGCTTGTCCTCAAGCGAACGCTGATATCGGAAAATATGTCCACATGTTTAGAGATAGAGGTGTCGATAAAAATAACATACGGACATGAGGGCATCATGATCATTCTTATAACAGCAACACACACACACACACACACACACACACACACACACACACACATATGATTCTTATGTTAAAGTAACAATTCATTCACAATGTCAAGTATGAATCAAAAACTTCATTGAAAACCAACAAACTATGATCCCGATCATTGAAGCAATTGTAATTTATCATAACATAGGAAAGAGTCAATGTAAGAGCTTTTCAGCAAGCCCACATACTGAACCATCATACAGTATTTCACAATTTCTCACATTCACGCAATACTTATGGGTATGGAGTTTTAGTCGAACACAGAGAAAGATAGGGGCTTATGATATTACCTCCCAACCTTTTACCTCAAGGGTAACGTCAACAGTAATAGACCATGGTAACTAACATCCAAGTCGGTATATATGTCAGGATCTTTCCAACACAGTGTGCTTGCCAAAGGATAAAATGTAAAAGGAAAGGTGATTTTCACCTTGACTCTTGTAAGGCAAGAATAATAGATAGGCCCTTCGCAGAGGGAAGCAGAGGTTGTCATGTGCTTTTATGGTTGGATGAACAAAGTCTTAGCGCAAAAGAACGTCACTTTATATTGCCACTTGTGATAAGGACCTTTATTATGCAGTCTGTCGCTTTTATTACTTCCATATCACAAGATCATATAAAGCTTATTTCCTCCACACTAATAAATCATACATATTTGAGAGAGTTTGCAACAATGACAACTTACTTGAAGGATCTTACTCAGTCCATAGGAAGGTATGGTGGACTCTCATGGCGAAACTGGGTTTAAGGATGTATGGAAGCACAAGTAGTATCTCTACTTGGTTCAAGGAGTTTTGGCTAGCATTAGGGGGGAAAGGCAAGCTCAACATGTTGGATGATCCATGACAATATACTTTATTTCGAATATAAGAAAACATAACCCATTATGTTGTCTTCATTGTCCAACAACAACTCTTTAGCATGTCATATTTTAATGAGTGCTCACAATCATAAAAGATGTCCAAGATAGTATATTTGTATGTGAAATCTCTCTTTCTTTATTACTTCCTATTAATTGCAACGATGACCAAAACTATGTTTGTCAACTCTCAACAACTTTTATTCATCATACTCTTTATATGTGAAGTCATTACTTCCCATAAGATCAATATGATCTCTTTGATACCTTTTATATTTTCTTTTATTCTCTCATGACCAAAGTGAGGAAATCAAGCCCTTGACTTAACACCAATCTTTATTATATAGCTCACGGACTCGATTACAAAGGTAAAGATCATAAAGCAAAAGCTCACAACTAGATCATGCTGACTTTATTCTACTAGATCAAGATACTACCAAAAGGATCGAACTAAGAAAAACGGTAAAGATAGGAGTGTGATGGTGATATAATACCGTGGCACCTCCTCCAAGCTTGGCAGTTGCCAATGGGAGTGCCCATACTCATATGATTATGTCTCCTTTTTCAAAGTTGGTGATGATGGAGTTGAAAGTAGTGACGCCGGATCATCATACATCGAGCGTAGGAGATCCTCCAACTTGCGGATAATACCTTCGAGTGCAGCTATATGCTCCTTCAACAAAATATTTTCACTTGTGAGATACTTGTTTTGTATTTGAGCTAACTCAATCATATTGAAGGCTTCAATCTCAGTTGAAGTAAAAAGGTTTGGAAGGGGTTGAAGGATGTCTTCTTCTCCTGTTGCCGGAGCCTGATCTTCCACCGCCTTCTTGATCCTATTCTACTTGTTGATCTCCTCGGGTCCTTCCCTCTTCAGATCTATCTTCATTAGCCAAGCATCATTGCCCTCATTGTTGGAGGAGGAGGACGACATGATGCCTCGCCTTGTCAACCCTAGCAGAAAAATAGCCCGAAACAAGAACAGAGGATTTTTGCGTGATACAGTGGTCAAGACCTTCAGAAGAATATATAATGAATTTTTACCGACCAAAAGGAGTAACATACAGGAAATCGGAGTCCGGGAGGCACATGAGGTGCCCACGAGGCAGGGGGCGCGCCCTCCACCCTCGTGGACGGCTCGTGTCTCTTCTGGACTGCCTCTTATTTTTCTATTTTTCTAAATATTCCAAAACGGTGAAAAATTGCCATTAGAACTGTTTTGGAGTCGGTTTACTTACCATACCACCTACCTCTTCCTTTTCGGAGTCTAGATCATTCTGGAAAGTGTCCCTTATGTATTCTTCTGGGGTTACGATTTCAATAACATTGGTTTCAACATTTATAGGATTACTTGAGATATAATGTTTGATTCTTTGACCGTTCACCACCTTCGGATTTGTGCCTTCGAAGTAGTTGATTTTTATGGCACTGGAACAATAGACCTCCTCGATAACGTAAGGACCTTCCCATTTTGAGAGAAGTTTTCCTGCAAAAAATCTTAAACAAGAGTTGTATAGCAAGACATAATCACCTACGTTAATCTCACGCTTTCGTATCCTTTTGTCATGCCATCTTTTAACCTTTTCTTTGAACAGCTTGGCATTCTCATAAGCTTGGGTTCTCCATTCACCAAGAGAGCTAATATCAAATAACCTCTTCTCACCGGCTAGTTTGGAATCATAATTGAGCTCTTTAATAGCCCAATATGCCTTGTGTTCTAGCTCAATAGGTAAGTGACATGCTTTTCCATAAACCGTTTTATATGGAGACATACCCATAGGATTTTTGTATGCAGTTCTATAGGCCCATAATGCATCATCAAGTTTCTTGGACCAACTCTTTCTAGACCTATTAACTGTCTTTTGCAAAATTAATTTCAGCTCTCTATTACTTAATTCTACCTAACCACTAGTTTGTGGGTGATAAGGGGATGCAATTCTATGGTTAACATCATACTTAGCTAGCATTTTACAGAAAGCACCATGAATAAAGTGTGAACCACCATCAGTCATTAAGTATCTAGGGACTCCAAACCTCGAAAAAATAACTTCTTTAAGCATCTTAATAGAGGTGTTGTGATCAGCACTACTAGTTGGAATAGCTTCTACCCGCTTACTAACGTAATCAACAGCAACTAAAATATGTGTGTACCCATTAGAGGAAGGAAACGGTCCCATATAATCAAAGCCCCAAACATCAAATGTTTCAATAACAAGTGAATAATTCATAGGCATTTCTTGACGTCTACTAATATTACTAATTCTTTGACATTCATCACAAGATAAGACAAACTTACGAGCATCCTTGAAGAGAGTCGGCCAATAAAAACCAGATTGCAATACCTTATGTGCAGTTCTATCTCCAGCATGGTGTCCTCCATAAGCTTCGGAGTGGCACTTGCGTAGGATATGTTCCTGTTCATGCTCAGGTACACAACGTCTTATAATACCATCTACTCCTTCTTTATAAAGATGTGGGTCATCCCAGAAGTAATGCCTCAAATCATAGGAGAACTTTTTCTTTTGCTGGTATGTGAAGCTAGGTGGAATAAACTTAGCAACAATGTAATTAGCATAATCAGCATACCATGAGGAGTACAAGAATTATTTATGACAACTAATTGTTCATCAGGAAATCTATCATCAATAGGTTGTGGGTCATCAAGAATATTCTCTAGCCTAGACAAGTTGTCTGCAACGGGGTTCTCAGCTCCCTTTCTATCAATAATATGCAAGTCAAATTCTTGCAACAAGAGAACCCATCTAATAAGTCTAGGTTTAGCATCTTTCTTTTCCATAAGGTATTTGATAGCAGCATGATCAGTGTGAATAGTTACTTTAGAATCAACAATATAAGGCCTAAACTTATCACAAGCAAATACAACTGCTAGACATTCTTTCTCAGTAGTAGCATAATTTCTCTGGGCACTATCTAAAGTTTTACTAGCATATTGGATAACATTCAATTTCTTATCAACTCTTTCTCCTAGAACAGCACCAACAGCATAATCACTAGCATCACACATAATCTCAAAGTGTAAATTCCAGTCAGGAGGCTGGACAATAGGTGCAGAGATCAATGCTTTCTTAAGTATTTCAGATGCTTCTAGACAATCATCATCAAACACAAAAGGAACATATTTTTGTAAGAGATTAGTCAGAGGCCTGGAGATTTTGGATAAGTCCTTAATGAACCTCCTATAAAACCCGACATGACCAAGGAAACTTCATATACCTTTGATGTCCTTGGGACACGAAATCTTTTCAATAGCATCAATTTTAGCTTTGTCAACTTCAATACCTCTTTCAGAAATTTTATGTCCCAAGACAATGCCTTAATTAACCATAAAGTGGCACTTCTCCCAATTCAAGACAAGATTAGTGTCTTCACATCTCTGCAAAACTCGATCAAGGTTGCTCAAGCAATCATCAAAAGAAGTTCCGTAAAGGGAGAAATCATCCATGAAAACCTCAACAATATTTTCACAAAATCAGATAATATATCCATCATGCATCTTTGAAAGGTAGCAGGTGCATTACATAAACCAAAAGGCATACGTCTATAAGCAAAGGTACCGAAAGGACAAGTAAAAGTGGTTTTTTCTTGATCCCCTTTTGACATAGGTATTTGAGAGAAACCAGAATAACCATCTAGAAAGAAAAAATGAGTATGTTTGGATAACCTTTCTAGCATTTTATCAATAGAAGGCAAAGGGTAATGATCTTTCTTAGTAGCTTTATTTAATTTGCGGAAATCAATTACCGTCCTATAACCTGTAACAATTCTTTGTGGGATCAATTCATCTTTATCATTAGGAACAACAGTCATACCTCCCTTCTTAGGGACACAATGGACAGGACTTACCCACTGGTTATCAACAACTGGATAGATTATACCTGCCTCTAGAAGCTTTAGTATTTCCTTCCTTACCACTTCTTTCATTTTAGGATTTAACCGTCGTTGATGATCGATAACCGGTTTAGCATCATCTTCCAACTTTATCTTGTATTGGCATAAAGTTGGACTAATGCCCTTAAGATCATCCAGAGTATATCCAATAGCAGCATGGTGCTTCTTCATAGTTTTCAATAATGTTTCTTCTTCCTGCTCTGAAAGGTTAGCACTGATAATAACATGATATATCTTCTTTTCACCAAGATAAACATACTTATGATTATTAGGTAATGGTTTAATTTCAAACACGGGATCACCCTTGGGTGGAGGAGGATCCCCTAGGATTTCAACAGGCAAGTTGTTTTTCAATACGGGTCCCTGCTTAAAGAATATTCCATCTATTTCCCTTCTATTATTCGTATACATGTCATTTTCATGGTCTAGCAGATATTGTTCTAAAGGATTGTTAGGAGGCACAACAATAGAAGCAAGACCAATAATTTCATCCTTACTAGGTAATTCTTTATCATGGGGTTGTCTACGAAATTTAGCAAAGTTAAAATCATGAGACATATCCCCTAAACCAACGGTAACAATATCTTTCACGCTGTCTATCTTAGCATTAACAGTATTCAAGAAGGGTCTACCAAATATAGTGGGGCAAAAATCATCTTGTGGGGAACTAAGAATAAGAAAATCAGCAGGGTATTTAACCTTCCCACACAAGACTTCAACATCTCTAACAATCCCAACTGGTGAAATAGTGTCTCTATTAGCAAGCTTAATAGTAACATTAATTCCTTCTAACTCAATAGGTGCAATATCATGCATAATTTCTTTATATAAGGAATGAGGGATTATACTTGCACTAGCACCTATGTCACATAAACCATGATAGCAATGATCTCCTATTTTAACAGAAATAACAGGCAAGCCTACAACAGGTCTATGTTTATTCCTAGCATCGGGTTTGGCTATTCTAGCAGCTTCCTCTTGGAGGTAAATAACATTTCCATCTAAATTTTCAACCAAGAGATCTTTAACCATAGCAACACTAGGATAAATTTTAATTTTCTCAGAGGGTGTAGGTGTTCTAGTATTACTTTTAGGAACCACGGTTGAAGCTTTAGCATGATCATTTATTCTAACAGGGAAAGGTGGTTTCTTAATATAAGTAGTGGGAACAATAGGATCAACATTATAAGTGATAGTCTTTTCTTCAACTTTAACAGGTTCAACTACTTTTACTTCAATGGGAGGATGGTATTTAAACCGCTTCTCCTTAGGGAGGTCAACATTAGTAGCAAATGATTCACAGAAAGAAGCTACTATCTCAGAGTCAAGTCCATATTTAGTGCTAAACTCACGGAAAACATCTGTATCCATAAAATCTTTAACATAATCAAACTTAGGGGTCATACCTGACTCCTTACCTTCGTCGAGATCCCAATCTTCAGAGTCACATTTAATTATTTCCAATAAATCCCATTCGAATTCAACAGTCTTCATCATAAAAGAACCAGAACAAGAATTATCGAGCATGGTGCGATTATTGAGAGAAAGCCGAGCATAAAAAATTTGAATGATCATTTTTCTTGAGAGCTCATGATTGGGGCATGAATATAACATTGACTTAAGCCTCCCCAAGCTTGAGCGTTGCTTTCTCCTTCATGCTAGGCTTCTCGCCCCTCGTTGGTTACCCCAAGTGGAAGGTGTGAGATGTAGTGTTGCGGAAGTTTTTCCCTTGGCAAAGATACCAAGGATCGAATCCCCAGAGACTCCTAGGTTCAATAAGAAGGTGTCAACTGCTACGGCGCCAGATATTAGCAATCAACGTGGACCTGCACACGGATACAAATAACTTTGCTCCCAACGAGTACAGAGAGGTTGTGAATCCCTCCGGCCTTGTAGTTCACAAATGATTAAACGCAAGTGATAGTAGTGATAGATATAATTGCAATAGTAAATAAAAGCGAAAAGTAAATAGCGGATGTGCTCAATGATGGTAATATGGACCAGAGTCTCATGATGTTCACTAGTGATGTCTCTCTCCCAAAAGACGATAAAACAGCTATGTGAGGTAAACGAATTACAGCTGGGCAATTGACAGGACCATGTGCACAAACCAATGCTGACTACATTGCAAGAAAGGTAGAGGTTCAAAGCATGGGCGGTACGCCAAAGTAAGTAGACCGAAATCCATCAATATCTACTACTAATCATCCACCTTGAGATATCTATCCAGAACATCTCGCTGGTATTAAGTTGCGAGTCCCACCCATAGTGTAAACTCAATGCAATAGACAACTGCATTAAAAGAACTTTGCGTAAAGTAAACAATCCTTGCACCCGCGGGCACAAGCACCGTTGTTTTCCCCCTTGTGGCAACAGCACATCCCCTAGACTCATGTTTCTGTCACTCAAACTAGTCATCGAGGGGCATGAACCCACAATCAAGCATAACGTTCCCTCTTGGAGTCACTACCTATTACTTGGCCAAAGCAATAAATAACAACGGAGAGCATGCAAGAATTACTTACGAACATAAATATAAAAGAGGTAGATCAAATATATTACTCAAGGACAATCTGAACATAATCTCATAATCCATCGGATCCCAGCAAACTCATCATAGCAACAGCATAAGGATTACATATGTGCCTCGATCATGTAGGGCAGTTCACGAGGACTAATTAGTGAAGCACAAGAACGGGAGGAGAACATCACATAGCTACTGGTCATGGACTCATGGTCCAAGGGAGACTACTCACAACTTATTCGGGAGGCGTCCATGGTGGTGGAGAGGCTCCCGGTGGTGATCCTCCCCTCCGGCAGGGTGCCCGGAAGAGTTCTCCTGGTGCTCCCGATCTTGGAAGCGGCGGCGGCGGCGGAATAGAGATGAGATCGCGAAAAGAGTTCCTCCCTCGAGGGTTTCGGGAGACACTTTAAATATATGCCAAAGGGGGGCATCGGAGGAGCCTCGGGGGGCCCAGGCGCCCCCCCGGCGCGGCCCAGGGGGGGCGCGCCGCCAGGGCGCCTGGAGCCTTGGTGACCCCC
>LR738711.1:119101034-119116855 GCA_902687465.1 Secale cereale
CCCCCCCCCCGGCTGTCCTTCGGGCGCACGGTAGTTTCTGGAACGCTGATTTTTTATATAATTTTCCTGGATTTTTCCTGGCAGTTCTCGTAACGTGAAAACCTGAAATACAAAAACAGCCGAAAATAGAAACTGGCACTGGGGTGCACTGAGTTAATAGGTTAGTCCAAATATGATTAAAAGTGTATGGAAGTGTATAAATATCATAGCAATATCACCCAAAAGAGGCATGGAGCAAGCAGAAATTATAGATACGTTTTGGACGTATCACTTCACGAGGCCAAAAATTATATATATAATTATGATCACGATGAACCTGATGCATAGCGTAGAACTTCTGATGAAATTCCAACTTCAGTCGATTATAGTTCCATGATCCAATATCATCGCATAGCCTAAAGCATGTCAATGCATCTCCCTTCAAAGATAAAGGGAAGACCTTCTTCTTGATAACATCCTCGGGCATACCCACAAGCTTAAATAATCCACAAACTTCATCCACATAGATTAGGTGTGAATCGGGATGCAGTTGTCCGTCTCCTGTAAAAGGATTATCTAGCAGTTTCTCTATCATAACCGAAGGAATTTCAAAGAAAACATTTTCAGTAGGTTCAGTAGGTTGAGGAGCAACTCATTGCTCTCCTGGTCGGGGTAAAGATACCCCGAACAAGCCCCTCAAAGGATGATGAGCCATAGTAACAAGTGACAATAAATTTCAGGACACTATATAAATTTTTCCTTACCAAATTCCACTTACCAAAGGCGCTTCACTCTCTGGCAACGGCGCCAGAAAAGAGTCTTGATGACCCACAAGTGTAGGGGATCTATCGTAGTGCTTTCGATAAGTAAGAGTGTCGAACCCAGCGAGGAGCAGAAGGAAATGATAGGCAGTTTTCAGTAAGGTATTTTCTACAAGCAGTGAAATTATTAGTAACAGATAGTTTTCTGATAAGGTAATTGGTAGCAAGTGACAAATAGTAAAAGTAAATAAGGTGCAGCAAGATGGCCCAATCCTTTTTGTAGCAAAGGACAAGCCTGGACATACTCTTATATGAAGGAAAATGCTCCCGAGGACACATGGGAATTATCGTCAAGCTAGTTTTCATCATGTTCATATGATTCGCGTTCGGTACTTTGATAATTTGGTATGTGGGTGGACCGGCGCTTGGGTGTTGTCCTTACTTGGACAAGCCTACCACCTATGATTAACCTCTAATGCAAGCGTCCGCAACTACAAAAGAAGTATTAAGGTAAACCTAACCATAGCATGAAACATATGGATCCAAATCAGCCCCTTACGAAGCAACGCATAAACTAGGGTTTAAGCTTCTTTCACTCTAGTGATACATCCAAAACGTATCTATAATTTCTGCTTGCTCCATGCCACTTTTGGGTGATATTGCTATGATATTCATACACTTCCATACACTTTTGATCATATTTGGACTAACCTACTAATCCAGTGCACCCCGGTGCCAGTTTCTGTTTTCGGCTGTTTTTGTATTTCAGGTTTTCACGTTATGAGAACTGCCAGGAAAAATCCAGAAAAATCATATAAAAAATCAGCATTCCAGAACCTACCTTGCGCCCGAAGGACAGCCGGGGGGGGGACACCAGGGCTCCAGGCGCCCTGGCGGCGCGCCCCCCCTGGGCCGCGCCGGGGGGGGCGCCTGGGCCCCCCGAGCCCCGTCTGGTGCCCCCCTTCGGCATATATTTAGAGCGTCCTTCGAAACCCTCGGAACGGGAACTCTTTTTCGCGATCTCATCTCTGTTCCGCCGCCGCCGCCGCTTCCAAGATCGGGAGCACCAGGAGAACTCTTCCCGGCACCCTGCCGGAGGGGAGGATCACCATCGGGAGCCTCTCCACCACCATGGACGCCTCCCGGATGAGTTGTGAGTAGTCTCCCTTGGACCATGAGTCCATGACCAGTAGCTATGTGATGTTCTCCTCCCGTTCTTGTGCTTCACTAATTAGCCCTCGTGAGCTGCCCTACATGATCGAGGCACATATGTAATCCTTATGTTGTTGCTATGATGAGTTTGCTGGGATCCGATGGATTATGAGATTATGTTCAGATTGATCTTGAGTAATATATTTGATCTACCTCTTTTATATTTATGTTCATAAGTAATTCTTGCATGTTCTCCGTTGTTATTTATTGCTTTGGCCAAGTAATACGTAGTGACTCCAAGAGGGAACGTTATGCTCGATTGTGGGTTCATGCCCCTCGATGACTAGCTTGAGTGACAGAAACATGAGTCTAGGGGATGTGATGTTGCCACAAGGGGGAAAACAACGGTGCTTGTGCCCGCGGGTGCAAGGATTGTTTACTTTACGCAAAGTTCTTTTAATGCAGTTGTCTGTTGCATTGAGTTTACACTATGGGTGGGACTCGCAACTTAATACCAGCGAGATGTTCTGGATAGATATCTCAAGGTGGATGATTAGTAGTAGATATTTATGGATTTCGGTCTACTTACTTTGGCATACCACCCATACTTTGAACCTCAACCTTTCTTGCAATGTAGTCAGCATTGGTTTGCGTTCGTGGTCCTGTCAATTGCCCAGCTGTAATTCATTTACCTCACATAGCTGTTTTATCGTCTTTTGGGAGAGAGACATAACTAGTGAACATCATGAGACTCCGGTCCATATTACCATCATTGATCACATCCGCTATTTACTTTTCGCTATTATTTACTATTGCAAACATTATCTATCACTACTATCATTTGCGTTTAATCCTTTGTGAACTATAAGGCCGGAGGGATTGACAACCTCTCTGTACTCGTTGGGAGCAAAGTTATTTGTATCTGTGTGCAGGTCCATGTTGATTGCTAATCCGCACCGTTAGCAGTTGACACCTACTTGTTGAACCTAGGAGTCTCTGGGGATTTGATCCTTGGCATCTTTGCTAAGGGAAAAACTTCCACAACACTGCATCTTTCACCTTCCACTTGGGGTAACCAACGAGCGGTTAGAGGCCCATCAAGGAGTATTTTCTGGCGCCGTTGCCGGGGACTCCACTCTTCAGGATAGGGGAGTTGCACGCTATCTTTTACCTTTGCTTTTTAGTCTTGTTAGTTTACCTTTCAGTTTTTGCTTTAGTACCTTTTATCAAAAATCACAAAAACAGTTATCTCGTTCTTTAGTTGTCATTATGTCGGGTCCTTTTGTCTTTGATGAGGCAGAAGTTCTCACCTTTAAACAAAGAGGTGGGGAAAGTTTGAAAGATGCTTGGTATAGAATTAATGATTCACAAAAAAGAGCCACCAAGAAGCAACCTACTACTATCTTGCTTAGAAATTTTTATGTTGGAATTACTTCTTGGAATAGGTTTATTCTAGATACTGCTATCAATGGGAATTTCCTAGAGGCCCAAGTTTGGGAGTCTCTTAGTATTACTGAAAATCTTGTTGGGAATCTCCCTGTTGTTAGCATTCGAGAGGACATCACCCTAGCTCACATTATGAAAAAACTTGAAAAGATAGAGCTAGAGATGCCAAGCATTAATAAGATAAATGAGTTGGATCGTAAGATCCAAGGGAATTTGAATAGACTTGATAGCTCCATGCATAAAAATTTTAAAATTTTGGAGACCGTCAAATTCCATTACTTGGACTCTTCTAGGATAGACAAGATTGAGGATATCTTTGATACTCTAGGAACCACCTTCTCCTCAATCAAAACCAAAAAAGTAGAAACTCCGGAAAAGAGGGAGCCTAAGTTCGTTCACGTTCCAAAGGCTCCCCGTTCTAAAAGTAATCCATCTATTGCCAAAGGGGTTGAAACTGTAAAGACTTTGGAAGAAACACCTCTCTGTGATGAATTTATGAATGAATCTTCCCTTGACTTTTATCCTTTTGGTCTTCCACCTAGAAGTATCTCTATGAGGCCCTTATTTGAGAGTCCTCTTAAGACTAGTTGTATTATTGAAGAGCTTTTTGATGATCTTGATGATGGTTCAATCGATACAACTTGATCTCTATGCATTATGCCTAGCTTAAAGGCATAAAAGAAAGCGCTTTTGGGAGGCAGCCCACATGAATAAATTTTTATATTTTGCTTTTGTTGTGTCTTGATGTTGTTTACTACTGTAGCATCATCATTGTATCTTTGCTTTTCATATTTGTGCCAAGTATAGCCTCTGATTGCTAGAAAGTTCAAAAGTTGTGAGGTGCTGTCCAGGAAACAGATTCTGTCCTTGGATAGAAAAATTCGTATAAAATCACCAGTTCATCTTTTTGGTCTGAATTGTTTCGACAGCGTTCTCTATATAATTGTCTTTCGTGCGTCTGTTCTGAGTTTTTTGATTTGAGTTGCAGAAGTACCCCGAACAAATCAATTACAACCTGCTGTTCTGTTTTTCACAGATTCTATCCTGTTTTGCCTTTCCTTCATTTTGCAAACCAAGAGCTTGCTTTTTCTTTGCAAAAACCTTTTGGCAATCTTGAGAAACAGTAGAACTTCAAGAATATCTTTATTTCTAGCAAGGTATAATTATTTTATTAAGGGTACTAACCTCGCTAATCAGATTATGATGAGTTATGTATGAAGGGAGTTTTCAAGTGTGCGAGGGAAGATGATAAAAAGATTCAGGAGTGTCAAGCGCTCAAGCTTGGGGATGCCCCCGTGCACCCCCAAGAAATATTCAAGGAGACTCAAGCGTCTAAGCTTGGGGATGCCCCCGTGCATCCCCTTCTCCATCAACATTATCAGTTCGTCTTTCATTTGGCTATATTTTTATCACTTCATGTGTTAAGTGCTATGCTTGGAGCGTCTTGCTTTTAGTTTTCTTTTTAGTTTTTCATAACGAGTCGGAAGTCAGCTTTCTTTATGTGGGAGAGAAACACGCTCCACTTCTACCTAGAACATAACATAGAATTTTCATGTCTATCTTTGTTGTGTGTGTTCTTTGTCTTTTAATAGCTACTATCATGCTCTGCTCTTAGTATTCATGCTTATCTTTTCAAAGAGCTTTTGTTTAGTTGGTTGCTTGAACTCTCTTTAATTATCATGCTCACCTAATTAAGAGAGTTTGCTTCCGTTGCATTGGTTAATATGTCTATGATAAATATGCTACGTGCATAATGGCGCTTAGTAGTTCAGGTTTTCTTATGGTTAGTCTCAAATAGCTGGGGGATTCCCAATGTGTTATTGGAATACCAACTTGATTTGTTTGCCGATGATGTGGTATGGTTTAGTAATATCTTCCTTCGAGAATTTATTTTGATTGACTTGGCTTATGCTCACGCATATTTAAGACTGTAAAGAAAGTCTGTCAAGCCTTGATGATCTTTTATTTGTGAGTAGCGATATAACTACCATGCCTGATTCAATGTTGCTTTGTCGCTCTGCATGATTATGACCGTCATTGCTCTCTTAGTTGGTCGCTCCCAGTCTTTTGCTAACCTCCACCTGTACTAAGCAGACTAACTTTGCAATACATAGCTCATGGGAAAGTAGCTTAAAAACTATTGTGGTAAAGAATATGTTGCTTATGTATCTTATTTCTTATAAGTTGCTTGCTGAGCGGTAACCACGTTTCTGGGGACGCCATCAACTGTCACACTTTTGTTGAATATCATGTGAGTTGCTATGCATGTTCGTCTTGTCTGAAGTAAGGGTGATTCGCCATGGGTTGAATGAGTATGCATATTGTTAGAGAAGAACATTGGGCCGCCAACCAAAGCCATGTATCATGGTGGAAGTTTTAGCTTGGACATTAATCCTCAATCTCTTATGAGAACATGCTTATGCATTAAAGAGGAGTCCATCATCTATTTTCTATGTTGTCCCGGTATGGATGTCCTCAAGTTGAGATCTATCAAAAACGAGAAATCAAATGCGATTTATCTCCTAGGACCTTTGTACATGTGGCATAGAGGTACCCCTTTGTGACACTTGGTTGAAACATATGTAATGCAATGATAACCCATGGAAATCCGAGCTAATTAGGACAAGGTGCGAGCACTATTGGTATTCGATGCATGAGGCTTGCAACTTATAGGATGTCTTATGCATGACACATATGAAGTACTACTACCGTTGACGAAATTGCTTCTATGTTTTCAAAATAAAAAGCTCTAGCACATAACCATTCTTTTACTTTTATGTTGAGTCTCCACCTTCTTTTAAAAGCACCAACTACTGAGAGCATGATTGTCATTCTGAGTGTAATGTGCATTGTCCCAAAGTAGCATTGTCTTTTGCATGATTGTGATATCGTTTATTTTGAAATCATTGTATCTAGTCATCACTTAAACCTTGAAGGTGCCCCTGCATTTATGTTTTGCATCACTAAGGGGGGCAAGCTAGATATCACTTTATCATATTTGCACATCATGTTCATTGCAAATCTTTTTGATGTTTCAGTTTTATGTTGTAAAACTTTCAGTCATTTGTGATTTTCTCAAGAGGCAACTTAATTACTATAGAATCATTATCTTAGTAAGCTTTTGTCATATGACTATAAAAATTCCTATATGGTTAATAGCATGTCACCACATAAATTATTCTTGTTATCATTTACCTACTCGAGGACGAGCAGGAATTAAGCTTGGGGATGTTGATACGTCCAAAACGTATCTATAATTTCTGCTTGCTCCATGCCACTTTTGGGTGATATTGCTATGATATTCATACACTTCCATAAACTTTTGATCATATTTGGACTAACCTACTAATCCAGTGCACCCCGGTGCCAGTTTCTGTTTTCGGCTATTTTTGTATTTCAGGTTTTCATGTTACAAGAACTGCCAGGAAAAATCCAGAAAAATCATATAAAAAATCAGTGTTCCAGAACCTATCTTGCACCCGAAGGACGGCCGGGGGGGCACCAGGGCTCCAGGCGCCCTGGCGGCGCCCCCCCCCCTGGGCCGCGCCGGGGGGGGCGCCTGGGCCCCCCGAGCCCCGTCTGGTGCCCCCCTTCGGCATATATTTAGAGCATCCTTCGAAACCCTCGGAACGGGAACTCTTTTTCGCGATCTCATCTCTGTTCCGCCGCCGCCGCCGCTTCCAAGATCGGGAGCACCAGGAGAACTCTTCCCGGCACCCTGCCGGAGGGGAGGATCACCATCGGGAGCCTCTCCACCACCATGGACGCCTCCCGGATGAGTTGTGAGTAGTCTCCCTTGGACCATGAGTCCATGACCAGTAGCTATGTGATGTTCTCCTCCCGTTCTTGTGCTTCATTAATTAGTCCTCGTGAGCTGCCGTACATGATCGAGGCACATATGTAATCCTTATGCTGTTGCTATGATGAGTTTGCTGGGATCCGATGGATTATGAGATTATGTTCAGATTGATCTTGAGTAATATATTTGATCTACCTCTTTTATATTTATGTTCATAAGTAATTCTTGCATGTTCTCCGTTGTTATTTATTGCTTTGGCCAAGTAATACGTAGTGACTCCAAGAGGGAACGTTATGCTCGATTGTGGGTTCATGCCCCTCAATGACTAGCTTGAGTGACAGAAATATGAGTCTAGGGGATGTGTTGTTGCCACAAGGGGGAAAACAACGGTGCTTGTGCCCGCGGGTGCAAGGATTGTTTACTTTACGCAAAGTTCATTTAATGCAGTTGTCTGTTGCATTGAGTTTACACTATGGGTGGGACTCGCAACTTAATACCAGCGAGATGTTCTGGATAGATATCTCAAGGTGGATGATTAGTAGTAGATATTGATGGATTTCGGTCTACTTACTTTGGCGTACCGCCCATGCTTTGAACCTCAACCTTTCTTGCAATGTAGTCAGCATTGGTTTGCGTTCGTGGTCCTGTCAATTGCCCAGCTGTAATTCGTTTACCTCACATAGTTGTTTTATCGTCTTTTGGGAGAGAGACATCACTAGTGAACATCATGAGACTCCGGTCCATATTACCATCATTGTTCACATCCGCTATTTACTTTTCGCTATTATTTACTATTGCAAACATTATCTATCACTACTATCATTTGCGTTTAATCCTTTGTGAACTACAAGGCCGGAGGGATTGACAACCTCTCTGTACTCGTTGGGAGCAAAGTTCTTTGTATCTGTGTGCAGGTCCACGTTGATTGCTAATCCGCGCCGTTAGCAATTGACACCTACTTGTTTAACCTAGGAGTCTCTGGGGATTCGATCCTTGGCATCTTTGTTAAGGGAAAAACTTCGACAACACTGCATCTTTCACCTTCCACTTGGGGTAACCAACGAGGGGTTAGAGGCCCATCATCTAGCAACCCATCTTCTACTTATTACTTCCCAATGTCTTCCTCTAGGCCCAAATAATGGTGAAGTGTCATGTAGTCGACGTTCACATGACACCACTAGAGGAGAGACAACATACATCTCATCAAAATATCGAACGAATTCCAAATTCACATGACTACTTATAGCAAGACTTCTCCCATGTCCTCCGGAACAAAAGTAACTACTCACAAGACATCAGAGGGGTATTAATATGCATAATGGATCTGAACATATGATCTTCCACCAAGTAAACCAATTAGCATCAACTACAAGGAGTAATCAACACTACTAGCAACCCACGGGTACCAATCTGAGGTTTGGGTACAAAGATTGGATACAAGAGATGAACTAGGGTTCGAGAGGAGATAGTGCTGGTGAAGATGTTGATAAAGATAACCCTCCCCAAGATGGGAGAGTTGTTGGTGATGACGACGGCGATGATTTCCCCCTCCCGGAGGGAAGTATCCCCGGCAGAACAGCTCTGCCGGAGCCCTAGATTGGTGTCCGCCAAGGTTCCACCTCGAGACAGCGGCGTCTGGTCCGGAAAGCCTCTTTCTGATTTTTTTTGCAGGTCAAAACATCTCATATAGGAGAAGATGGGCATCGGGGGGTCACTAGGTGGCCCACAAGGCAGGGGGCGCCCCCAGAGGGGGGCCACCCTCGTGGACAGGTGGTGGCCCCCCTGGTGAATCTCCTTCGCCAAATATTTTTTATATTTTCTCAAACGGTGTCCCGTGGAGTTTCGGAGCTTTTTGAGTTGTGTAGAATAGGGTTCTAATGTTTGCTCCTTTTCCAGCCCAGAATTCCAGCTGCCGGCATTCTCCCTCTTCATGTAAACCTTGTAAAGTAAGAGAGAAAAGGCATAAGTATTGTGACATAACGTGTAATAACAGCCCATAGTGCAATAAATATCAACATAAAAGCATGATGCAAAATGGACGTATCACCGGGCGGCGTATGGCCGTTGAGCCTCACCGTCGGCGACACCGAGGACCTCGCCCGGTTCCGCCCGATGGTCCCGCCGGCTTCCAAGTTGGTGGGGCCATGGAGGATCGGTGCAGCCCGCGTCCCGACCCTCGGCCCGGCGCCGATGAGGGAGCAGCTCCGCGCCTTCCCTGGCGGCCGGTACAACAAGAAGGCCCACCGCAGTAACTGGCGCGGCATAAACATCGACGTCGTCCTTGGCGCGTTCAAAAACGTGGCGGCTGGCCTCCCCGTCGGAGACATTACCTTTCGTGGTTTTGTCACGGCAGATGTCCTAGCATAAGGACTTAGTCGTGGATCCATCACTACGGGTTAGCTTAAAGGGGTTAAAGCGGACAAGGAGGCAAGGGATTTTATACTAGTTCAGCCCCTTCGATGAAGGTAAAAGCCTATGTCTAGTTTGATGTGGTATTGCTAGTGTTTCGATGACCAGGGAGCGAATCTGCTTTGCCTGTGTCTCAAGTTGTTGTCCTCTCTCTTGAACCGCCGCCGGGTCGTCCCTTTATATCCATAGGTTGACGCCCGGTCCGGTTTACAGAATCCCAAGGCCGGCTGATAAATGTGCCCGGCTCGGTTTCTATCTTTCTTATCTTACAGTACAAGTTACACGCCGTATGGCGGTTTACATTTACGGGCCCTAACACCTTTTGGGCCCTGGATCTTTAGTCTTACATAATAAAGCGCCATATTCTATGTCTTCCTCGGCTTCAGTAGAAGTTATTCTTTGTGGGCATAAACCGGCCCCTCCTGGGCGATTTACCCCCAATAGTTATATCCCTGACATTAGGACCCAGATTGATTTGAACATGTTCATGTCAATCTTCAACACTTCGGAAAAGTTTGATCTTTCATGGCTTCAAATGATCTTGTAAACCGCCATGACGTCATCTTCCTAGATTATGTTGAACCGCCATGACGTCACCTGTTCATTTAATACTTGTACCTGTTTTAATCTTTATTTATTAAAATCCCAGAAGATCGAGGCGACAGTTTCGTCCCATATCCACCTTTCGGGCTCCTTGATTCCCGCGCCTGCCGTTTAACCTTTCGGCTTATAAATAGGGCGATGGGTCATTTCTTTTCTCCCCCTCGTCTCTTTGCTCCTTCTTATTCCTCGCGCCCATCAGTGCCTAAGCACCACCGCCGCCATCGACCTTCACCTCTTCATCAACCCAGGCCGCTGCATCAACATGTTCGGACCAGAGCTTCGTCGGCGCGCCTCCGCATCCGACAACTCCGGTAAGTCCTTCCTTACTTTTCATATAGATATCATTAGGGTTTTTCCCGCGAGTTCGTCAAGGCTAGGGCGTTGTTCTTCGCTGTTCTTCATCATAGCTTTGGCGGTCAATGTAGATCTGATGCTCTTGCCCGCGACTGCAGTAATAACCCTGCTCACTAACATGCTTCTCCTTTTTTAGAGTAATCCCCCATCTAAGTCTGATGCACTGCAGTGGTACCTGTCCAGCTTGAACATGAATGTTTGCAAATTTATTGATATGATGTAGATCCGTAATTTTGTTGTAGATCCGCGAAACCTGTTTTTCCATAACTTTAGATCTGCACCTTTCGTATCCTCATCGGCGGTTTAACTTTTAGAAAAAACCATAATCCGGTAGGTAACATTAGGCTCCGCTTAAACCGCCGTTGCAGTTGCCCTCATAACCCCTCTAATGATTAATTCCGGTTTATTATTACATATTTCTCAATACCTGCCAGTCACAGATCATAAACCGGCTCTTCACTGTAATTTCAGCTTTTTCCTTTGAAATGGCAAAACAAGCCAAACAATTTACTTCCTGTAACTTGGTTCCGTCTCGGGTTACTGAAGAGGAACTGAACGATTGGGATGAGGTCGGCGCTTTAGGCAAGAAAGATGTCATCCATTGGAGAGTCCCTAGACCGGAATGTCCTCCAGAGCCTAAAGATGGAGTAGTGATTGTATTTGTTGATCATCTATCATGAGGGTTTAGCCCTCCTGGATCAAAATTCTTTCGTGACGTACTGACTAGCTTCCAACTCCACCCTCAAGGTATTGGACCAAACTCTGTGTCCAATATTTGCAATTTTCAAGTATTCTGTGAGGCTTACTTGCAAGAAGAACCTACAGTGGAGCTGTTTAGGGATTTCTTCCACTTAAACAGCCGCACAGAGTTTATGGATGGGCCCAACACTGAACTTGGTGGAATGTCCATCCAAAAAAGGAAGGATGTCAGCTTTCCTCACGCCAAGCACCACAGTCATCCTAAAGATTGGAACCAGACTTGGTTTTACTGTCAAGACACATCTCCTGCTAATGATAATCCTCTGTCGGGTTACTGTTCTCATCGGCTTCCCGATAATCATCCGATCCCCCAATGGCTAAGTGCACATGGGCTGCTTGCATGTGTCTTTGATATTATTGATAAGCCGGCGGCGTAACTCGGCCCATGATTCGATGGAATTCGGCAGTAAACTTTTTAACCAAGTACGAGTCGTGCCCTCCAACATCAAGGTGAAGTATTTAGCGCACACCGCATCGTTCACGTCCAACATCTCCATTGCCATCTCGTAGCTTTCGACCCACGCTTCGGGGGATAGATCGACAGTATAATTGGGCACCTTGCGCAGTCCTTTAAAGTCCTTAGGCAGCCGCACATTGCGTAAAGCGGGGGTGAGACATGGTACTACAAGGAGCTAGAAGAAACTCCTAGTTCGACTGTGGTAGATGGACGAACCGGCGTAGGATGACGGGCTTCATATTGTGCTGCTAATTCGGTCTCTCGGCGCTGTCTGCCCTGATCCACTACATGTTGAGCTTTTGCACCTCCACCCGCCGGGTTATCCCTCCGCGGCGGGTTACGGTTCCGCTTACTACTTGACACGGCCGGTTCATCCATATGCCTATTGTAACTCCGGCTTGGGCGGGGGGTGGAATGAATCCTTTCGCGGCTGTGAGAACAAGCCTGCTGCTGAGTTAAAGCCGTCTCCAGGAACTCCCTAGCTCGTCGCGCCTCCACTGCTATAGGGGATCCTCCTTCAATGGGAAGGGCCGCGAATCGTGAAGCGGCTGCAACTATGTTATCCAAGGGGTTGGAGTAGTGACCGAGAGGCGTTAGTGTATGCTGCGATGGAACGATCTGACGGGACGAATCTGCGGCCCGTGGTTGGACCTACGCCACCATTCCAGGCACCTCTCCCCGGTTTATCGCTGGCTGATTGCTGGTTCCCGTTCCTGGTATACTGAAGAGCTTCCTTGCTTCATAAACCGGCGGCAGGCGAGACTGGCACCTTCTCCTCACTACATCAATTGATGCGGTCCAATCCAACAGGAGCCGATAAGCCTGAGCATCTAACTTGGCTTGCCTCGCAGCCATCCTAGAGTTTTCAGCGGCCAGGTCCAACTTTGCTTGATCTATTTGGCCCCTTACTTTCGCAACTTCTGCGTCATGCTTTTCCTTATCAGCCTGGCTGACCTCCGCGGTTAACAATGCCGTCAAAGTGTCGAATAAAGCGGATAGACCTTGAGCCGGTGGCTGCTGAGGGCCTCCTGCCCCAGCTGTTGTTGCCGCCGCCAGATCGGACGTTAACGCTGCCGCAGTCGAAGATTGTTGCCTAGATTGTGATCCGGCCATGAAGACCGCAACCCGGCTCGGCGGATCAAGGGCGTCCAAAATACATTCACCATCGGAATAGCCCCCAGACCAGCCATCCTGCAGTAGATATAAAGACTCAGTTCTCCGGTAGATGACACGTCGCCGGAATACACGACGGTCTCACCACCAGATTCTGATCCATCCTTAGCTTCTGCTCCATGAACAACTCCCACAAAGACACGCCTCCTGGCAGGCTTAATCCGGGAAGGTCTCGCACGCTGAGCCGACTCGACGATGTTGGAGCAGATGTCTGGCTCAGGGTCCGGTTCGCCGATCTTGCCGATGAAAACATGGATGCCACCAATGGTAAACCGGTACCCGTACTCGATTGAATCGGCCTCGAGGCCCCAGCCTGTGTCGTCGATGTAGATCTTGCCGTGACGACTCTTAGTCATCCGGCCCACAGCATAGCCCTTGATCCCTTCAAAGCTTCCCTCTAAGAACTCGAAACCATCATGCGATAGCCCCACGGTGGGCGCCAACTGTCGTGGTTTTGTCATGGCAGATGTCCTAGAATAAGGACTTAGTCATGGAGCCATTGCTACGGGTTAGCTTAAAGGGGTTAAAGCAGACAAGGACGCAAGGGATTTTATACTAGTTCGGCCCCTTCGATGAAGGTAAAAGCCTATGTCTAGTTTGATGTGGTATTGCTAGGGTTTCGATGACCAGGGAGTGAATCCGCTTTGCCTGTGTCTTGAGTTGTTGTCCTCTCTCTTGAACCGTCGCCGGGTCATCCCTTTATATCCACAAGATGACGCCCGGTCCGGTTTATAGAATCCCGAGGCCGGCTCATAAACGTGCCCGGCTCGGTTTCTATCTTTCCTGTCTTACAATACAAGTTACACGTCGTATGGCAGTTTACATTTACGGGCCCTAATAACTTTTGGGCCCTGGATCTTTAGTCTTACATAATAAAGCGCCATATTCTATGTCTTGTTGGGCTTCAGTAGAAGTAATTCTTTGTGGGCATAAATCGACCTCTCCTGGGCGGTTTACCCCCAATAGTTATATCCCTGACATTACTAGTGAGGTTAGCTCTTCTCGTTGCCGCCACAGACACGGCCCACCTGCTCCCGGCCGAAGTGGCCCGGCACCGCAGGCGCCCCCTGCCCCAATGCTGGTGCCGATCCCGCCGCAGTAGGCCGCCCTCATGCAAGACGGCGACCCGGACGACATGCAGGGGCTACTTGCAGCACTGGCCCAGTCGGCAGACGAGGCGGCATCGGTGACGGCGCGGGAGAAGAGGGACCGGCTGGCTGCCTTAGCGGCAGTGCAGGCGCATGAGGGCGACAACTGGTGGGACGATGACTTCAGTGACAATGGCGAAGACGGCGACGACGGCGATGAAGGAGGCGCCGAAGGTATGGCGCCAGCCATTGACCTCACCGGCGCCAGCGACGAGGAGTCGTTTAGTTTTAGGTTTAGATTTAAATTTCGTTCTAAGTTATGTAAAATATCTTCAACTATGAATGAACTCGGAATGGTTTATCTGGGAAAAAATATATCCTTAGGTTTAATTTGATACTAGTCGTGCAATACAGCTTTGAAAAATAAACGGAAATACGCACATTTGAACATTACGAGACGACAAGTGGTAAAATAAAACTAAGACAAAATGACTGGTTCGCTCATACCCGAACGGTCTCCGGTAAACAATGTGAAATATTTCGAATGACCTCCATTTTCACCGAAAAAATCGTGGATATTCTTTGACATCTTCGTAATGGCCTCAATTTTTGCAACTGACTTAGTATGCCCACCCCCACACTCTATCCACAAAATTGAATGTATTTCGAGACAAAAAACATGTTGTGTCACTTCCGGGGAATGCTTTATTGTGTTTTCACCGCATGAACTGTATAAAATACATAGAGTGGAAAAAATCCACGAAAATTGTCATGCAAACTAGTCATGTTGGTAGGACACTATTAAAAAGAATTGTGTTTATTTGAAGGATGTCGAAAAAAATCCTTTCGGACTGGGCCTTCACTCCTACCCGAACGGTCTCCAAAGAACGAGGTCAATTTTTTGCCATCTTTTGAATGGCCTCAAATTTTTCAAGTGAGTTGGTATGACCACCCCCACACTCAATCCAAAATTAAACGTATTTGGACATCAAAAGCATGTTGCGTCATGTCCGGTTGGTGCTATGTTGTGTTTTCACCAGAAAATTTGTAGAAATTTCATAAGGTGGCAAAAGCCACGAAACTTGTCATGCATCCTAGTCATGATGGTAGAACACTATGAAAAAAATTTGGGTTCATTTGAGGGATGTCGAAAAAAACTCCTTTCGGATGGGGCCTTCGCTCCTACCCGAACGGTCTTCGGAGAACGAGGTGAATTTTTTGCCATCTTCGGAATGACCTCAAATTTTGCAATTGAGTTGGTATGCCCACCCCCACACTCAATCCAAGAATTGAACGTATTTGGAAACCAAAAGCATGTTGCGTCACGTCCGGTCAGTGTTTTAGGTGTTTTCACTGGAAAAATTGTAGAAAAATCATAAAGTGGCAAAAAGCCACGAAACTTGTCATGCATCCTAATCATTATGGTAGAACACTATGAAAAAAATTGGGTTCATATGAGGGATGATGAAAAAAACTCCTTTTGGATGGGGCCTTCGCTCCGACCCGAACGGTCTCCGGAGAACGAGGACAATTTTTTGCCATCTTCGGAATGACCTCAAATTTGCAAGTGAGTTGGTATGCCCACCCCCACACTCAATCCAAGAATTGAACGTATTTGGACACCAAAAGCATGTTGCGTCACATCCGGTCAGTGTTTTAGGTGTTTTGACCACAAAAATTGTAGAAAATTCATAGAGTGGCAAAAAGGCACAAAACTTCTCATGCATACTAGTCATGATGGTAGAACACTGTGGACAAAAAATTGGGTTCATTTCAAGGTTGTCGAAAAAAGTCCTTTCGAACGGGGCCTTCACTCCACCCGAACGGTCTCCGGAGAACGA
>LR738711.1:119117100-119180666 GCA_902687465.1 Secale cereale
TTCGTAATGGCCTCAAATTTTGCAAGTTAGTTGGTATGCCCACCCCCACACTCAATCCAAGAATTGAACTTCTTTGGACAGCAAATGCATGTTGCGTCACGTCCGGTTAGTGTTTTTTGTGTTTTCACCGCAAAAATTGTAGAAAATTCATAGAGTGGAAAAAGGCCACAAAACTTGTCATGCATACTAGTCATGATGGTAGAACACTATGAAAAAAATTGGGTTCATTTCACGGTGGTCTAAAAAAAGTCCTTTCGCACGGGGCCTTCACTCCTACCCGAACAGTCTCCGGAGAACGAGGTCAATTTTTTGCCATCTTCAGAATGGCCTCAAATTTTACAAGTGAGTTGGTATGCCCACCCCCACGCTCAATCCGAAAAATTGAACGTATTTTGACACTGGAAGCATGTTGCGTCACGTCCGGTAGGTGCTATGTTGTGTTTCCACCGGAGAATTTGTAGGAAATTCATAAAGTGGCAAAAAGCCACAAAACTTGTCATGCATCCTAGCCATGATGGTAGAACACTATGAAAAAAAATTGGCTTCGTTTGAGGGATGTCAAAAAAAACTCCTTTAGGATGGGGCCTTCGCTCCTACCCGAACGGTCTCTGGAGAACGGGGTCAATTTTTTGCCATCTTCGGAATGACCTCAAATTTTGCAATTGAGTTGGTCTCCCACCCCACACTCAATCCAAGAATTATACGTATTTGGACACCAAATGCATGTTGCTTCACCACATGCAATTCTTGCAAGTTCACTTAATATGACTTCGGAACACATAGAGGGAGCCAAACTTTTTGTTGAGACTCTTGCATCGTCAAAGAAGCATGCGCACCGAAGTGTGGTTAATGTGCCACCACCAGATGGGGACATATGCATGCCAGCTATACTTCATGATGTCCTCGCTTTTAAATGGTTAAATGGCGATGTAAGTATGAGTTTGTTCTTAATACAACTGGCATCTGTACTGCAGAAGTTGATAGAAACTTTATACTATTGTATGCAGGTCATTAATGCATATTGTAGACACCTACAAGCCCGTGGTTTTGCTGATCATGACGTATCAACAACGTGGTTTCCCAAATTTATGTTAAATAGGGCTAGGGGAAAGAATAAGTCAGTAAATGGTTTAAACGCGAAGAAGCTTAAAAGAAAACAAAAGTCCTCAACAGAGTGATGGATGAGTATTTCACACCGGACAAGGTCTTGCTTTCATATTTATTTGTTTTTCTTGTTCAATAGTGTTTAATTGCACTAACATCATTTTGTTGTTGTGTAGGCGTATTTTCCTATGCACATTAACGAGAATCATTGGATAACCATAGTGATGCACACCGTGAAGGAGGGGTTTCAAGTTTTTGACTCAAATTCTAATGGCGCAATTAGCCCAAGAATTCGCAATATGATTAACACACTGGTAAGCTATAATTTACGCACTCACATGAACAAAAATATTGGGACATACATATATTCTGGTTTCGTTAATTTGTTTCAGAGAGCTGAAATCTCTAAAGATATTATGGAGGGAAACTCAACTTTTGAAGAAAAATATATCTAGATGTGTCATCATGGCCAATAAATGAGTACGAAATGCCGAGACAAAAAGATGGGTAAGTTCATACTGCATACCACTACTACAAGCAATAGCATGTTACATCCTAAGCTGAGCGCACGTGCTTACTGCAGAGTGCTATGTGGAATTTTTGTGATGTGTGCATACAACACTGGGACGGAGATCGCTGGACACATGAATTTGACCAGGAAGAGATTAATGAGTCAAGGTCATGTATTGTCGCGGAAATTATTTTTTCGGAGGTGAACACATAAGAGTAAGTCAAGATGAAAATAGTCAAAATCATGGAGAAGGAATAGGTATTAGCATCGGTAGGGTTTTAGTACCGCAGAAGGTTTCCCTGTCGTTGTTGGGTACTTATCACTTCGTTCGATTGTACTGCACATGACACTTTTAGTTTATTCGTTATGCTACTTTGTTAAAGGATATGAGACATGGCACTTTCAGTTTATTCATTATGCCACTTTGTTAAAGGATATGAGACATGGCATTTTAATTATTATGCATGAAATGTGATATATTTGTATTAATGTGTTACTACTGTCGTGACTTTTTCGACTGTTTAATATATCAAAAAAATCTATGTGAAATAAAAAATATTTTAAAAAAGAGGCCCAGCCGTGGTCGGGCGCCAGAATGGAGACTTTACTAGAACCGTCCCGATATAGCCCGAAGGCAAGAAGGACGGCCTTTCGGTCGCCGAGCGGCCCAGCCATGGCCTACAACAGGGCAGTCATGGTAGTTTTGTGTAGTGACCTTGTGAGACGGGTGTCGGTGTCAAAACCGGCATATCTTGGGTAGCGGGTCCCAAACTATGCGTCTGAGGATTGATGGTAACAGGAGACTGGGGACACGATGTTTTACCCAGGTTCAGGCCCTCTCGATCAAGGTAATACCCTACTTCCTGCTTGATTGATCTTGATGAATATGGGTTTACAAGAGTTGATCTACCTCGAGATCGTAATGGCTAAAACCCTAGGAGTCTAGTCTGTGTAATTGTGATCGTTGCCTCTATGGACTAAACCCTCCAGTTTATATATGCACCAGAGGGACCTAGGGTTGTACATGACCATCTTGCAGAGGAAGGAAAATATTACACCCGGACTCTAAACTTGCTATTTTACACATATGGGAGTCCTATCCGGATACGGGAGATAGCCTTCAGCAATAACCTTCACGGCCCACCGGTCCGGCCCATAAGGAGCAGTCCGGCCACTAGAGGACCCCTTAATCCAGGACTACCTCAGTAGCCCCTGAACTAGTCTTCGATGACATTGAGTTTGGCTCTTATGATGCATTGGGTCCGCTCGCCATTGCCGCCGCGCCACTGTGCCTTGTTGGCGCCAACTCAGGACGGCGGGGGTATTTTTTTATATAAAAAAAATATGACCACTGCGAATACAAACAACAACAGTGCATACCAAAAACATTGCAAACATCACAGCCGCAAACTAATACATATTACCACAGCAAGAATGATACTTCCACAGTGCTAATAACACTAGTTGCGCACACTTATAACATTTTGTCTCACAAAATAGTACCAATGATAGTTCGACACGCATTTTAATGTTTAGTCTCACACGAAAGCGAAAATAAAACGTAAAAAAATGTCTGCAAATATAGTTCGTCTAGCAACACAATGACATGCGAATTGAACTCTATCCCAGTGCCTTCCATTGATTAATAGTACTTCATCTTTATGCTCGGTACCTACATAACAAATTGTAACCAACTCATCAGACAATTGTAAAGAGAGGAACAAAAGATAAGTAAAAAATGTAAATCTTACTTTTCATTCTCGGGGCATGTTTGCCGTCTATGGCCCTCTTCGTGACATATGCCACAAAGAGGACCGGGGTTTCTCTCAGAAAATGATTTTGGTCTTCCATTTTTTGTAACATTTGGATCTTCCTTTACCCGCTCTGTCTTGCTCTATTTAGGGGTGCCCTTCGTGGAAACTTTCACATGATCACCTATGACATCAACATGTTGTTCCGGCTCACGCGGCTCCTCATGCACATTCCTTCTACTACCAATAGCATCATCATCAGGGACCTTTTTCATAGCTATTATATTTTGCAGACACTACATCAACTCATCAAAGACGAATGGATCATTTGATGCAACATGGAAAGCTTTTGCTCCTGTTATACTGAGTTGACTATAGCGAGCACGCTGCTCTGCCCCTGTCCAACCCCAGCCAAACATGCCACTCTTCTGTTGTGCAGGCAGCCCACCTCTCACAACTTTCGACATCCTCTTAAGGATAAAACACTTAGGTATTTCAGATTTGTTTCAGATGAACCAACACATACAGAATGTGTTTGCAAGGCAACCCTTTCCAAAGCATTCGTCCACAACTGCAGTCTATAGTATTCTCAGAGTTTTCAGCTCGATAATTCACGTTGCACTGAAATTTGCGGTTATTTCTCCATGTCACGATGAAGGTGTGACAGTCAACTCCCACTAGCGTCTCAAAAATCTCAACCTCTCCCATCTTCTTAAGATCTTGTTGAAGAATATAAAAATTGGCATGAGTGAATACTTTGGCAGCATGCTTCTCAATGTCCTTATATTCAGTGACTGCTGGTGGCAATGACTGATTAGAAACACAGTCATCATGCACCTTGTTCTCACGTAGTCGAACTATGCAATTCTCATAGTGCACAACTAGATCAAAAATAGTCATACCACCGTCCAGATGAAGGTGAAGACAAGAGTTAAGGCTTTCACTCCTCTGATTACTGCGCATACCCAAAAAAAACATCTGACGGATATGATGCTGCCCACAGACTCCTCTTCCGGTACATCCTATGTAGCCACTCTTCTGTTTTATTAGTCTTCCATTTAAGGACAAAAGCGTGCCATCTCGCCTCAAAGTTGGCAGGAGAGGTGGAGTAGTACAAGTGTGCCCTGAACTCATTTAGTTATTTGTAATTAAGGTGCTTGTGCACATTTTTTTTCCACGTGCCATGAGCAGAGACGGTGCAACACATCAGCCAAAACCAACCAGATAGCTCCTATCATTGCAGCGTCTCCATTTGTGATGATTAACCTGGGCTTCTTCTCACAATTGGCCTTCAGGAATGTCTGGAGCAGCCACACGTACGTCGCTTCGGTCTCGTAGGACACAATGGCACAACCAAACAATGTGGTGCAACGGTGATTATTTACACCAACAAAGGGGACGAACGGCATACCATATCTGTTCATCTTATACGTGTTGTCAAACACAGTCACATCTCCATACAACTGATAGTCCCGCTGCGAATGTGCATTGCACCAGAACATGCTCTTTAAATGGCCCTCCTTATCGAGCACGTACTCAAAGAAGAAGTCTGGATCCTTCTCCTCTCTGCTTCTCATAATCCCTATTGCCATGTTAGCATCACCCTTCGCAATCAACTTCATTTTTTCTCGGCAACGTAGGTTGTAGACGTCTCATCTCAGAAATCCACACTTATCGTACGAACCATATCTACTAATGAAGTTGGTTGCTCCCAGCTCCTTTCATCGCCAAGATCTCAGCTATCTAGTGATATCCAAACACTCTATGTGATAGCAGAAATACCACCTCATCTGCTCTAACCAACAAATGGTTGTGATCATTGATACGTCTAAAACGTATCTATAATTTCTGCTTGCTCCATGCCTCTTTTGGGTGATATTGCTATGATATTTATACACTTCCATACACTTTTGATCATATTTGGACTAACCTATTAACTCAGTGCACCCCAGTGCCAGTTTCTGTTTTCTGCTGTTTTTGTATTTCAGGTTTTCCCGTCACGAAAACTGCCAGAAAAATCCCGGAAAAATTATATAAAAAAATCAGCGTTCCGGAAGCTTCCACACGGCCGAAGTAGGGCCGGAGGGGGGCCACCAGGGCTCCAGGCGCCCTGGTGGCGCGGCCCCCTCCTGGCCACACCGGGGGGCGCCTGGGCCCCCCAGGCCTCCGCCGATGCCCCCCTTTGGCATATATTTAACACGCGTCCCGAAACCCTCGAGGACGGAACCCTTTTTCGCGATCTCATCTCTGTTCCGCCGCCGCCGCGCTTCCAAGATCGGGAGCACCAGGAGAACTCTTCCCGGCACCCTGCCGGAGGGGAGGATCACCACCGGGAGCCTCTCCACCACCATGGGCGCCTCCAGGATCCAGGATGAGTTGTGAGTAGTCTCCCTTGGACCATGGGTCCATGACCAGTAGCTATGTGATGTTCTCCTCCCCTTCTTGTGCTTCACTAATTAGACCTCGTGAGCTACCCTACATGATCGAGGCACATATGTAATCCTTATGCTGTTGCTAGGATGAGTTTGCTGGGATCCGATGGATTGTGAGATTATGTTCAGATTGTGTTTGAGTAATATATTTGATTCACCTCTTTTATATTTATGTTCGTAAGTAATTCTTGCATGTTCTCCGTTGTTATTTATTGCTTTGGCCAAGTAGTAGGTAGTGACTCCAAGAGGGAACGTTATGCTTGATTGTGGGTTCATGCCCCTCGATGACTAGCTTGAGTGACAGAAACATGACTCTAGGGGATGTGATGTTGCCACAAGGGGGAAAACAACGGTGCTTGTGCCCGCTGGTGCAAGGATTGTTTACTTTACGCAAAGTTCTTTTAATGCAGTTGTCTGTTGCTTTGAGTTTACACTATGGGTGGGACTCGCAACTTAATACCAGCGAGATGTTCTGGATAGATATCTCAAGGTGGATGATTAGTAGTAGATGCAGATGGATTTCGGTCTACTTGCCTTAGCGTACCGCCCATGCTTTGAACCTCTACCTTTCTTGCAACATAGTTAGCATTGGTTTGCGCACATAATTATGTCAATTGCCCAGCTGTAATTCGTTTACCTCACATAGCTGTTTTATCGTCTTTTGGGGGAGAGCCATCACTAGTGAACATCATGGGACCCCGGTCCATATTACCATCATTGATCACATCCGCTATTTACTTTCCGCTTTTACTTACGAGTTGCAGCAATATCTATCACTATTATCTCTTGTGTTTGATCCTTTGTAAACGACAAGGCCGGAGGGATTGACAACCTCTCTGTACTCGTTGGGAGCAAAGTTATTTGTATCTATGTGCACGTCCAAGTTGATTGCTAAGTATCTGGCGCCATTAGCAGTTGACACCTTCTTGTTGAAACTGGAGTCTCACGGGAAATCGATCCTTGGTATCTTTGCCAAGGGAAAACTTCCGCTACACTGCATCTCAAACCTTCCACTTGGGGTAACCAACGAGGGGCGAGAAGCCATCAAGCAAAGTTTTCTGGCGCCGTCGCCGGGGACTCCACTCTTCAAGATAGGGGAGTTGCACGCTATCTTTTACCTTTGCTTCTTAGTCTTGTTAGTTTACCTTTCAGTTTTTGCTTTAGTATCTTTTATCAAAAATCACAAAAATAGTTATCTTGCTTGCTTGCTGCTATGGGTTCCACCGAGAACACCAAGTTGTGTGACTTCACTAGTCACAACAACAATGACTTTATCTGCACGCCTATCACTACACCTGCCACTTCAGCACCTTCGTATGAAATTAAACCTGCTTTACTGAACCTAGTTATGAAAGATCAATTCTCCGGTGCTGGAGATGATGCTGCTTTACACTTAAACAATTTTGTTGAACTCTATGATATGCAAAAGTACCAATAAATAGATGGTAATATTGTTAAGCTTAAGCTTTTTCCTTTCTCCTTGAGAGGAGGAGCTAACATTTGGTTTCAATCTTTGCCTAGAAATAGCATAGATTCATGGGACAAGTGCAAAGATGCTTTTATTGGAAAATACTATCCACCTGCTAAAATTATCCAACTAAGAAGTAACATAATGAATTTTAAACAATTGGATAAAGAACACGTTGCCCAAGCTTGGGAACGTATGAAATCTCTTATCAAGAACTGCCCTACTCATGGTTTGACTACTTGGATGGTTATCCAAACTTTTTATGCAGGCTTGAACTTAACCTCGCGGAACTTGTTAGATTCGGCCGCGGGAGGAACCTTTATGTCAACTACACTTGGTGCTACCACGAAGCTTCTCGATGAGATGATGACCAATTATTCCCAATGGCACACCGAACGCGCTCCAACAGGTAGGAAGGTAAACTCTGCCGAGGAGATTTCCTCCCTAAATGAAAAGGTTGACTTGATCATGTCTCTACTTTCGAAGCAATCTTCTATTGATCCTCGTGATGTTCCTTTAAATTCTTTGATTGCTCAAGAACAAGTAGATGTGAACTTTATCTCTAGAAACAATTTTAATAACAATGCTTATAGGAGTAATTTTGGTAGCAATCCTAGACCGTTCCCCTCTAATTCCTATGGGAACAACAATGCTTATCCTAGCACCAAGAACTCCACTACTGAACTAGAGATTATGCTTAAAGATTTCATCACTACCCAAAAAGCTTTTAATAATAGTGTAGAAGAGAAACTAAACAAACTAGATGATCTCTCTTCGAAGGTAGACAATTTAGCCCATGAGGTAGAATTGCTTAAAATTAGAACTTCTCCTCTTGAGGAGAGGAAGGTCACTCCGATGAATGCTATTCAAGTGCAAATTAATGAAAACATTAGGATGTTGGCTAAACTTAAAGAGAGATGGGCTAGAGAAAGGGAGGAAAAAGACAGAATTAAGAACCTTCCTACCCACCACACTGTTGCTACTATCCAAGTTGTTGAGGATATCCAAACTCTTAGCACCCAATGCACTCATGGTCCCATTGGACCTATTAATGGTGATGCTATGACTATAGAAACTACCAAACAAGTGAACCTAAAGGACACCACTACCACTTTACTTGATAGTAGTGACCTTGATTTTGATAATTGCACTCTTACCGAAGTTATTGATTTCCTTCACAAGATGTCTAGAGATCCCCGCACTAGCACGCTTAATCTTGCCTTCACGGAGCATATCACTAATGCTCTCATCAAAGCTAGGGAGGAGAAACTTAGAGTAGAAGCCTCCATACCTAGAAAGCTAGAAGATGGTTGGGATCCTATGATTAAAATTAAGTTGAATAACTTCTCTTGCTATGCTTTATGTGATGTTGGAGCTAGTACCTCCGTTATGCCCAAAAGAATATATGATATGCTTAAATTGAAACCTTTTGATTCTTGTTCTTTTGGTGTTCATCTTGTTGATTCTTCCATAAAGAAACCTTTGGGGAGGATCGACGATGTTCTTATCATTGTCAATGACAATTATGTTCCCGTTGATTTTACTATTATGGATATTGAATGTGAACCTTCTTGTCCAATTATTTTGGGACATCCTTTTCTTCGCGCCGTTGGTGCCATCATTGACATGAAAGAGGGGAATATAAGATTCCAATTTCCTCTCAAGAAAGGGATGGAACACTTCCCTAGAAAGAAGATTAAGTTACCTTTTGAGTCCGTTATACGGGCTAGCTATTCTTTTACTCTTGATAAAACTTGATCTTTTTGCATTATGCCTAGCTTAAAGGCATAAAAGAAAGCGCTTTTGGGAGGCAACCCACAATGAATAAAATTTTATTTTGCTTTTGTTGTGTCTTGATGTTGTTACTACAGTAGCATCATCATTGTATCTTTACTTTTCAACTTTGTGCCAAGTGTAGCCTCTGATTGCAAGAAAGTTCAAAAGTTGTGACGTGCTGTCCAGGAAACACATTCTGTCCTTGGATAGAAAAATTCGTATAAAATCACCAGATCATCTTTTTGGTCTGAATTTTTTGGACAGCGTGCTCTATACAATTGTCTTTCGTGCATCTGTTCTAAGTTTTTTGATTAGAGTTGCAGAAGTGCCCCGAAAAAATCATTTACTACCTGCTGTTCTGTTTTTCACAGATTCTGTCCTGTTTTGCCTTTCCTTCATTTTGCAAACCGTGAGCTTGCTTTTTCTTTGCAAAAACCTTTTGGCAATCTTTAAAAACAGTAGACCTTCAATAATATCCTTATTTCCAGCAAGGAACAATTATTTTATTATGGGTACTAACCTCGCTAATCAGATTATGATGAGTTATGTATGAAGGGAGTTTTCAAGTGTGCGAGGGAAGATGATAAAAAGATTCAGGAGTGTCAAGCGCTCAAGCTTGGGGATGCCCCGATGCACCCCCAAGAAATATTCAAGGAGACTCAAGCGTCTAAGCTTGGGGATGCCCCCGTGCATCCCCTTCTCCATCAACAATTATCAGTTCGTCTTTCGTTCCACTATATTTTTATCACTTCATGTGTTATGTGCTATTCTTGGAGCGTCTTGCTTTTTAGTTTTCCTTTTTAAGTTTTCTTTACCTTTTCATAACGAGTTGGAACTCAGCTTTCTTTGTGTGGGAGAGAGACACGCTCCACTTCAGCCTAGAACACAACATAGAATTTTCATGTCTATCTTTGCTGTGTATGTTCTTGGTCTTTCAATAGCTACTATCATGCTTAGCTCTTAGTTTTCATGCTTATCTTTTTAAAGAGCTTTTGTTTAGTTGGTTGCTTGAACTCTCTTTAGTTATCATGCTTATCTTATTAAGAGAGATTGCTTCTGTTGCATTGGTTGATATGTCTATGATAAAAATGCTACGTGCATAATGGTGCTTAGTAGTTCATGTTTTCTTATGGTTAGTCTCAAATAGCTGGGGGGTTCCCAATGTGTTATTGGAGTACCAACATGATTTGTTTGCCTATGATGTGGTATGGTTTAGTAATATCTTCCTTCAAGAATTTATTTTGATTGACTTGGCGTATGCTCACGCATATTTAAGACTGTAAAGAAAGTCGGTCAAGCCTTGATGATCTTTTGTTTCTGAGTAGCGATATAACTTCCATGCCTGATTCAATGTTGCTTTGTCGCTCTGCATGATTATGACCGTCATTGCTCTTTTAGTTGGTCGCTCCCAGTCTTTTGCTAACCTCCACCTGTACTAAGCGGACTGACTGCTTGTGCATCCAAATTCTTTTAAGCCAGTTATGCCATATGAGTCCACCATACCTTCCTATACATGGTATTTACCTGCCATTCCTAACGAAGACTTTCATGTACCATCTCGAAATTATTCAAAAAAAGCATTCCTATTTTGTGCCTCTGTTTTAGTTCATGAGGAAGTAGTAGTTAATTCATGATCTTTTTAAGTTGGACAAGCTTCACCCCGGGATTGCATGTCTAATGTGCAAACCCATAATACGAGAAGGAACTGGTAAAGAGTGCGCCCGGCTCAAAATTAATATAACAAACAAACCCTCCTTCACGCTTTGTTCATGAGAAATCAGAAAACTTTGGCAGTGATAAACAAAGGAGATTAAGAGGATGTGATCGTCCTCATTCGGGAGCCGTTCCTCGAAGCTTGTCCATCTCAAGAAGTGATTGAGTTATCTGCTAGCATTCGTTGACGGAACATGCATAATCTAAAAAAATAATTATTACCTCTGTTTTTAAAACCAAGAGCTCTGGTACATGCTTTGCCTTTGTTTCCGACCACGGGTTTTCAACCTTGCCAACAAAAGCCACAGTTCGAGAGTCTCCACCTTCTTTTAAAGCACCAACTATTAAGAGCATGATTGTCATTCTGAGTGTAATGTGCATTGTCCCAAAGTAGCATTGTCTTCTGCATGATTATGATATCGTTTATTCTGAAATCATTGTATCTAGTCATCACTTAAACCTTGGAGGTGCCCCTGCATTTATGTTTTGCTTCACTAAAGGGGGCAAGCGAGATATCACTTTATCATATTTGCACACCATGCTCATTACAAATCTATTTGATGTTTCAGTATCATATTGTTAAACTTTCAGTTCTTTGTGATTTTCTCATGAGGCAACTTAATTACTTCAGATTCATTGTATCAGTAAGCTTTTGTCATGTAACTATAAAAAGTCCTTATATGGTTAATAGCATGTCACCACAGAAATTATGCTTGTTATCATTTACCTACTCGAGGACGAGTAGGAATTAAGCTTGGGGATGTTGATACGTCTAAAACTTATCTATAATTTCTGCTTGCTCCATGCCTCTTTTGGGTGATATTGCTATGATATTTATACACTTCCATACACTTTTGATCATATTTGGACTAACCTATTAACTCAGTGCAACCCAGTGCCAGTTTCTGTTTTCTGTTGTTTTTGTATTTCAGGTTTTCCCGTCACGAAAACTGCCAGAAAAATCCCGGAAAAATTATATAAAAAATCAGCGTTCCGGAAGCTTCCACACGGCCGAAGTAGGGCCGGAGGGGGGCCACCAGGGCTCCAGGCGCCCTGGTGGCGCGGCCCCATCCTGGCCGCGCCGGGGGGGGCGCCTGGGCCCCCCAGGCCTCCGCTGATGCCCCCCTTTGGCATATATTTAACACGCGTCCCGAAACCGTCGAGAACGGAACCCTTTTTCGCGATCTCATCTCTGTTCCGCCGCCGCCGCGCTTCCAAGATCGGGAGCACCAGGAGAACTCTTCCCGGCACCCTGCCGGAGGGGAGGATCACCACCGGGAGCCTCTCCACCACCATGAGCGCCTCCCGGATGAGTTGTGAGTAGTCTCCCTTGGACCATGGGTCCATGACCAGTAGCTATGTGATGTTCTCCTCCCCTTCTTGTGCTTCACTAATTAGACCTCGTGAGCTGCCCTACATGATCGAGGCACATATGTAATCCTTATGCTGTTGCTATGATGAGTTTGCTGGGATCCGATGGATTGTGAGATTATGTTCAGATTGTGTTTGAGTAATATATTTGATTTACCTCTTTTATATTTATGTTCGTAAGTAATTCTTGCATGTTCTCCGTTGTTATTTATTGCTTTGGCCAAGTAGTAGGTAGTGACTCCAAGAGGGGACGTTATGCTTGATTGTGGGTTCATGCCCCTCGATGACTAGCTTGAGTGACAGAAACATGAGTCTAGGGGATGTGATGTTGCCACAAGGGGGAAAACAACGGTGCTTGTGCCCGCGGGTGCAAGGATTGTTTACTTTACGCAAAGTTCTTTTAATGCAGTTGTCTGTTGCTTTGAGTTTACACTATGGGTGGGACTCGCAACTTAATACCAGCGAGATGTTCTGGATAGATATCTCAAGGTGGATGATTAGTAGTAGATGCAGATGGATTTCGGTCTACTTGCCTTGGCGTACCGCCCATGCTTTGAACCTCTACCTTTCTTGCAACATAGTTAGCATTGGTTTGCGCACATAATTCTGTCAATTGCCCAGCTGTAATTCGTTTACCTCACATAGCTGTTTTATCGTCTTTTGGGAGAGAGACATCACTAGTGAACATCATGGGACCCCGGTCCATATTACCATCATTGATCACATCCGCTATTTACTTTCCGCTTTCACTTACTAGTTGCAGCAATATCTATCACTATTATCTCTTGCGTTTGATCCTTTGTAAACGACAAGGCCGGAGGGATTGACAACCTCTATGTACTCGTTGGGAGCAAAGTTATTTGTATCTGTGTGCAGGTCCAAGTTGATTGCTAAGTATCTGGCGCCATTAGCAGTTGACACCTTCTTGTTGAAACTGGGAGTCTCAGGGGAAATTGATCCTTGGTATCTTTGCCAAGGGAAAACTTTCGCTACACTGCATCTCAAACCTTCCACTTGGGGTAACCAACGAGGGGCGAGAAGCCATCAATCATCCATAAAAGCTGCCATGAACCAAACTCCATGTCCTTTTTCCAACTTCACGACCAAATATGCACCACACTCGCAACGAGTCTCGGGTCTTAGCCTGCGGGTACGGCCCTCCGGGTTAAAAAATTTACTCAGTCATTTTCCTACCCTCGAGCAAATGTACCGTCTATACCGGATATTGGTTGAAAGACCTTTTCCTCGTTTCACCTTATCTTTTCTGATACTGAATCCACGGTCTCTGGCGTAGTTATTGTAGAACGTGTAAGCCTCCCATTGTGATGCAAAGGTCATACCCATAACCTTCAACTGTGTCTCCAGCGCCCATTGCTGGATTTCAGCCTCCTCAATGTCCATATTAGTTGCAGCATCATGCTCATAGCCATCATCACCACTCCAACCATCGAAGTTAGCCTAAAATATTACACATAAGCAAGTGTAAATTGTCATTAATAAGTTTTTATTATTGTAGGACATATAAAAGTTTGGACCGAACCTGACTTATGTTATCCGCGAAATATTCAACACCATGATTTTCCTCATTCTGGACGTCAATATCCTCCTGCACATAAAAAATCATATGCACATGTAAGTATTTATATGGTTCTTCATCCGACGAAATGAATGTGCACATCACTTATGTTATCACTACAAGCACCATCCTCCTTCTTTTGAAAATCCTCCTCGGGTAAATTATCGTACGACGACCAGGATTCATTGTCGCTGCTATCATCATCATTTTTACGTCCATATTCTTTCGTACGATCAACACTATCGCTACCGTACCTCTCACTCATCTCCAAGAACGCATCCATAAATCCAGTTTCTTTCTGCATTTAATGACCTCACTACTAACACTGCACCATTTAAAATAAAAATTGATCTATCAATTCAAAATCAAACTAGATGTACTACGGTCATACCAACGAATAGTTCATAACAAACAAATGATTGTAAATAATTATTTGCAGCTACCAATATTTTTTTGACAAACTAGACGGCTTACATGGCAAACCTAGACGCTGGCGGATCCCAATGTCTGGCGTTCAGGTACGTGCACTCCGGCCTGCCTGCGGACCGCGAGGACGTGCACGGAGAGGTTGATCACACCATTGCGGATGGCATGGGTGTCCGTGTAGTCCACGTCACCGCGACGACCTGCATGGAGGCCATATCGCGTACGGCAGCGACTCCAACAACGTTCACGGCGGGGAAGGGCGGCGATCGACCGGACGGTGAGACGTTCGAATGGGCCGCCTGATTGCGGCTAGGTCGTGCGAAAACTAAGATGGTCGCCGATCGGTGGGGAAGGGCGGCGATCAGCCGGACGGGACGACGTTGGAATGGGCCGCGTGATCGCGGCTAGGTCGTGGGTCTTTTTTTCACGTGAGGGGCACGGGGTAGATGCGAGTCGGCCGTATTGGCTCGAGCAATGTGCTCGGCTCTACGTGTATGCGCACGCCGCATACGGCGCGGGATACGTTAAGCACCGTATTTTTTGTAAATGGAGGCGTACCCCCGGCCTCTGCATCGTAATGATGCATGCAGCCATCTTATTGAAAAGTCTCAAAGTAGCACAGAGTCATAAAGGTATTACAGCTCGCAAGCGTAGCAAAACAAAGAAAATCAAAGCATAAACTCCAAATCACATCCGGTAAGGCGAAATGAAGGATAAGCTCCCTAGACTCCTATCATGTTATGCGACAGCCATCCGAACCGTTTGAATATAGCCCGTGCTACCATCTCCCACGGGTTGCACCCAGTAACCAAAGACTCCCTGGAGTCCATAGGAGTGAGTAAGGACCACGTACGGATCCATGCGGTACCTCTGAAGATAACCTGCAAGAAAGTTAAATTGTGTTGTTTGTTAAAAATCAAATCATTTCTACAGTTCCATATGTTGGAAATATGCCCTAGAGGCAATAATAAAAGAGTTATTATTATATTTCCTTGTTCATGATAATCGTTTATTATCCATGCTATAACTGTATTGATTGGAAACTCAAATACATGTGTGGATAAATAGACAAACTTTGTGTCCCTAGTAAGCCTCTACAGGACTAGCTCGTTGATCAAAGATGACCGCGGTTTCCAGGTCATAGACATGAGTTGTCATTTGATAACGGGATCACATCATTAGGAGAATGATGTGATGGACGAGACCCAAACGTTAAACATAGCTTTTGATCGTATCAGTTATCGCTATAGTTTTCTGCATGTCAAGTATGAGTTCCTATGACCATGTGATCATGTAACTCACTGACACCGTAGGAGTGCTTTGTGTGTGCCAAACGTCGCAACGTAACTGGGTGACTATAAAGGTACTCTACAGGTATCTCCGAAGGTGTCTGTTGAGTTGACATGGATCGAGACTGGGATTTGTCACTCCGTGTGACGGAGAGGTATCTCCGGGCCCACTCGGTAATACATCATCTCAATGAGCTCAAAGTGACTAAGTAGTTAGTCACGGGATTATGTATTACGGTAACGAGTAAAGAGACTTGCCGGTAACGAGATTGAACTAGGTATAGAGATACCGACGATCGAATCTCGGGCAAGTAACATACCGACAAGACAAAGGGAACTGTATACGGGATTGCCTGAATCCTTGACATCGTGGTTCATCCGATGAGATCATCGAGAAACATGTGGGAACCAATATGGGTATCCAGATCCCGCTATTGGTTATTGACCTGGGAGTGTCTCGGTCATGTCTACATGGTTTCCGAACCCGCAGGGTCTACACACTTAAGGTTCGGTGACGCTAGGGTTGTTAGTGAGAACAGTGCATGGTTACCGAAGGTTGTTCGGAGTCCCGGATGAGATCCCGGACATGACGAGGGTCTCCGGAATGGTCCGGGGACGAAGATTGATATATAGGATGAGAGTGATCGGAGTCCGGAAGTGCACCGGGGAGCATCGGGAAATCGGCGGATGACCGAAAGGGGTTTCGGGGGTCCCGGAAGGAGTTTCGGGCCTAATGGGCCACAAAGGGGGGACACAACAGCCCTCATAGGGTTGTGCGCCCCCCCTGGGCCCTCTCCTCATGCGCCAAGAGGGGTGGACCCCCCTAGGGCTGCCGCACCCCCTTAGGCTTGGGGGCCAAGGCACCTGGGGGGGGAACCCTAGCCCCAGGGGGCGCCGCCCCCTCCCCATCTGCCCTGGCCGCCGGCCCCTAGGGGAAACCCTAGGGCGCCCCCTCCCCTCTACTCCCCCTATATAAAGAGAGGCAGAGGGAGGGCAGCCACACACGTTCGTGCCTCGGTGCTGCCCTCCCTCTCCCACATCCATCTTCGTTTTCCCGCGGTGCTTGGCGAAGCCCTGCTGGAATCCTTCATCACCATCTCCACCACGCCATCGTGCTGCCGGTGTCTCCATCAACCTCTCCTTCCCCCTTGCTGGATCAAGAAGGAGGAGACGTCCCCGAGCTGTACGTGTGAAGAACGCGGAGGCACCGTTGCTTCGGTGCTTGGATCTTCAGCGATCTGAATCGCGGCGAGTACGACTCCATCAACCGCGTTCTTGAACGCTTCCGCTTAGCGATCTACAAGGGTATGTGGATCCAACTCTCCCCTCGTAGATGCATCTCCTAGATTGATCTTGGTGAACGTAGGAAAAATTTTTGTTTCCCATGCAACGTTCCCCAACAGTGGTATCAGAGCTAGGATCTTGCGTAGATGCTTTCACGAGTAGAACACAAAAGGGTTTGTGGACGTTGATGTTTAGATTGCTTCCCTCTTTAGTCTTTCTTGATTCAGCGGTATTATGGGATGAAGCGGCCCGGACCAACTTTACATGTCCACGTACATGAGACCGGTTCCATCGATAGACATGTGACTTTTGTTGCATAAGATGGCTGGCGGGTGTCTGTCTCTCCTATCTTAGTTGAATCGGAACAGAACAAGGCGGTCCTTGTAGAAGGTTAAATAGCAACTTAAATATCACCGTTGTGGCTTTGCGTAGGTAAGAAGCGTTCTTGCTAGATACCCATAGCAGCCACGTAAAACATGCAACAACAAATTAGAGGACGTCTAACTTGTTTTTGCAGGGTATGTATGTGATATGATATGGCCAATGACATGATGAGATATATTTGATGTATGAGATGATCATGTTGTAATAGTTAATATCGACTTGCATGTCGATGCATACGGCAACCGGCAGGAGCCATAGGGTTGTCTTTAATTTTTGTATGACCTGCGTGTCAATCATTAAGCGCTTTGTAATGCTTTACTTTATCGCTAAACGGTAGCAATAGTAGTAAGAGCATGGTGGGCGCGCGACAACCCCGATGGCGACACGATGATGGAGATCATGATGATGGAGATCATGGCGTGGCGCCGGTGACGATGGAGATCATGCCGGTGCTTTGGAGATGGAGATCAAAAGCACGAGTTGATGGCCATATCATGTCACTTATGATTTGCATGTGATGTTAATCCTTTTATGCATCTTATTTTGCTTAGGACGACGGTAGCATTATAAGATGATCCTTCACTAAAATTTCAAGATAAAATTGTGTTCCCCCCGAGTGTGCGCCATTGCGAAGGTTCGTCGTTTCGAAGCACCACGTGATGATTGGGTGTGATAGACTCTACGTTCGCATACAACGGGTGCAAGCCAGTTTTGCACATGCAGAACACTCGGGTTAGACTTGACGAGCCTAGCATGTACAGACATGGCCTCGGAACACAGAGGACCGAAAGGTCAAGCATGAGTCATATAGTAGATATGATCAACATGTTGATGTTCACCATTGACACCACCTCATCTCACGTGATGATCGGACTTGGGTTGGTGAATTTGGATCATGTCACGCTCGAATGACCAGAGGGATGTCAATTTGAGTGGGAGTTATAATTAATTTGATTAGGTAATAACTCACTTATCATGAACAATAGTCTAAAATGTCTTTGCAAATTTTTGGTTGTAGATGGCTCGCGCAGTAGCTCCCCTGAATTTTAATGCGTTCCTAGAGAAAGCTAAACTGAAAGATGACGGGAGCAACTTTGTGGACTGGCTCCGCAATCTGAGGATCATCCTCACAGCTGCCCAAAAGGTTTATGTCCTAAATGCACCGCTAGGTGACCCCCCCGCTCCTACAGCCCCTGCAGACGTTTTGAACGTCTGGCAGACACGTTCGGATGACTATTCGATAGTGCAGTGTGCCATGTTGTACGGCTTGGAAGGAGGACTTCAAAGGCGTTTTGAACATCATGGTGCATATGAGATGTACCAGGAGTTGAAGTTCATCTTTGAGAAGAATGCTAAGATCGAGAGGTATGAGACCACCGATAAATTCTTCGCTTGCAAGATGGAGGAGAATTCGTCTGTCAGTGAGCACTTACTGAAGATGTCTGGGTACTATACCCGCATAGCTGATCTGGGACTTGTGTTCCCGGATGAGGCTATCATTGACAGAATTCTCCAGTCACTCCCTCCAAGCTACAAGAGCTTCGTGCAGCAGTATAACATGCAAGGGATGAACAAGACCATCGCCGAGCTGTTTTCGATGCTGAAAGTCGCTGAGGCAGACATCCAGAAGGAGTATCAAGTGTTGATGGTCAATAAAACCACCAGTTTCAAGAAGAATGGCAAGGGCAAGAAGGGTAACTCTAAGAAGGGTGGCAAGGCAGTTGCTCATCCAGTGAAGAAACCCAAGGCTGGGCCCAAGCCAGAGACTGAGTGTTTCTATTGCAAGGGGAACGGCCACTGGAAGCGGAACTGCCCCAAGTATCTGGCAGACAAGAAGGGGGCCAACAACAACAAGCAAGGTATATGTGATATACATGTTATTGATGTGTACCTTACCAACTCTCGTTGTAGTGCCTGGGTATTTGATACCGGTTCGGTTGCTCACATTTGCAACTCTAAACAGGAACTGCGGAATAAACGGAGGCTGGCGAAGGACGAAGTGATGATGCGCGTGGGGAATGGTTCCAAGGTTGATGTGATCGCCGTCGGCACGCTCGCTCTTCGATTACCATCGGGATTAGTTATGAACCTGAATAATTGTTATTTAGTGCCTGCGTTGAGCATGAACATTATATCTGGATCTTGTTTATTGCGAGACGGTTACTCATTTAAATCAGAGAATAAAGGTTGTTCTATTTATATGGGTAATATCTTTTATGGTCATGCACCCGAAGTGAGGGGTTTATTCTTATTGAATCTCGATAGTGATGATACACATGTTCATAACATTGATGCCAAAAGATGTAGAGTAGTTAGCGATAGTACCACTTTCTTGTGGCACTGCCGTCTGGGTCATATCGGCGTAAAACGCATGAGGAAGCTCCATGCTGATGGACTTTTGGAGTCTCTTGATTTTGAATCACTTGACACATGCGAGCCGTGCCTCATGGGTAAGATGACAAGGACCCCGTTTTCAGGAACAATGGAACGGGCAAGTGACTTATTGGAAATCATACATACTGATGTGTGTGGCCCGATGAGTGTCACGGCGCGCGGTGGATATCGTTACTTTCTCACCTTCACTGACGACTTGAGTAGATACGGGTATATTTAGTTGATGAAGCATAAGTCTGAAACGTTTGAAAAGTTCAAGCAATTTCAGAGTGAAGTTGAGAATCATCGTAACAAGAAGATCAAATTCCTACAATCTGATCGAGGGGGAGAGTATCTGAGTTATGAGTTTGGTAATCACTTAAGAAAATGTGGAATCGTTTCACAGTTGACGCCACCTGGAACACCACAGCGTAATGGTGTGTCCGAACGTCGTAATCGAACCCTATTAGATATGGTGCGTTCTATGATGTCTCTTGCCGATTTGCCACTATCGTTTTGGGGATATGCGTTAGAGACAGCTGCATTCACTTTAAATAGGGCTCCATCCAAGTCCGTTGAGACAACACCGTATGAACTATGGTTTGGTAAGAAACCTAAGTTGTCTTTTCTCAAGGTTTGGGGTTGCGATGCTTATGTCAAAAGGCTTCAGCCAGAAAAGCTCGAACCCAAAGCGGACAAATGTGTCTTCATAGGATACCCAAAAGAAACTGTTGGGTACGCCTTCTATCTCAGATCCGAAGGCAAAGTGTTTGTCGCTAAGAACGGGTCCTTTCTCGAGAAAGAGTTTCTCTCGAAAGAACTGAGTGGGAGGAAGGTAGAACTTGATGAGGTTATTGAACCTCTGCTTCAACCAGAGAGTTGCGCAGCACAGAAAGATGTTTTTGTGGAGCCTGCAGCGGTTGAAGAGGAAGCCAATGATGATGATCAAGAAGCTTCTGATCAAGTTACTACCGAACCTCGTAGGTCGACAAGGGTACGCACTGCACCTGAGTGGTATGGTAACCCTGTCTTGGAGGTCATGTTGTTAGACAACGGTGAACCTACGAGCTATGGAGAAGCGATGGTGGGCCCGGATTCCGACAAATGGTTAGAGGCCATGAAATCCGAGATGGGATCCATGTATGAAAACAAAGTATGGACTTTGGAAGTATTACCTGAAGGGCGGAAGGCAATTCAGAATAAATGGATTTTTAAGAGGAAGACGGACGCTGACGGTAATGTCACCGTGTATAAAGCTCGACTTGTGGCAAAGGGTTTTTCACAAGTTCAAGGGATTGACTACGATGAGATTTTCTCACCCGTAGCGATGCTTAAATCCGTCTGAATCATGTTAGCGATAGCTGCATATTTCGATTATGAAATTTGGCAGATGGATGTCAAAACAGCGTTCCTTAACGGTTTTCTTAAGGAAGAGTTGTATATGATACAACCGGAAGGTTTTGTCGATCCAGAGAATGCTGACAAAGTATGCAAGCTCCAGCGTTCCATTTATGGGCTGGTGCAAGCATCTCGGAGTTGGAATCTTCGCTTTGATGAGGTGATCAAAGCGTTTGGGTTTGTACAAGTTTATAATGAAGCTTGTATTTACAAGAAAGTGAGTGGGAGCTCTATAGCGTTTCTAATATTATATGTGGATGACATATTGCTGATTGGAAACAATGTAGAATTTTTGGATAGCGTGAAGGGGTATTTGAACAAGAGTTATTCGATGAAGGATCTCGGTGAAGCTGCTTTCATATTGGGCATCAAGATCTATAGAGATAGATCAAGACGCTTGATAGGACTTTCACAAAGCACATACCTTGATAAAGTTTTGAAGAAGTTCAAAATGGATCAATCCAAGAAGGGGTTCTTGCCGGTATTGCAAGGTACAAAGTTGAGTAAGACTCAATGCCCAGTGACTGCGGAAGATAGAGAAAAGATGAGTGTCGTCCCCTATGCTTCAGCCATAGGCTCTATCATGTATGCAATGCTGTGCACAAGACCAGATGTCAGCCTTGCCATAAGTATGGCCGGAAGGTTTCAAAGTAATCCTGGTATGGATCACTGGACAGCGGTCAAGAATATCCTAAAGTACCTGAAAAGGACTAAGGAAATGTTTCTCGTTTATGGAGGTGATCAAGAGCTCGTCGTAAAGGGTTACGTCGATGCAAGTTTTGACACTGATCCGGATGACTCTAAGTCTCAAACCGGATACGTATATATTCTCAACGGGGGAGCGGTAAGCTGGTGCAGTTCCAAGCAAAGCGTGGTAGCCGATTCTACATGCGAAGCGGAGTACATAGCTGCCTCGGAGGCGGCAAAGGAAGGTGTCTGGATGAAGGAGTTCATGACAGATCTTGGAGTTGTGCCTAGTGCATTGAACCCAATGACTCTGTGTTGTGACAACACTGGTGCCATTGCTCTAGCCAAGGAACCAAGGTTTCACAAGAGGACCAGACACATAAAGCGACGCTTCAATTCCATCCGCGATTCAGTCAAGGAGGAGGACATAAGCATTTGCAAAGTACACACGGATTTGAATGTTGCAGATCCGTTGACTAAGCCTCTTCCACGGGCTAAGCATGATCAACACCAAGACTCTATGGGTGTTAGATTCATTACCTTGTAATGCTAGATTATTGACTCTAGTGCAAGTGGGAGACTGTTGGAAATATGCCCTAGAGGCAATAATAAAAGAGTTATTATTATATTTCCTTGTTCATGATAATCGTTTATTATCCATGCTATAACTGTATTGATTGGAAACTCAAATACATGTGTGGATAAATAGACAAACTTTGTGTCCCTAGTAAGCCTCTACAGGACTAGCTCGTTGATCAAAGATGACCGTGGTTTCCAGGTCATAGACATGAGTTGTCATTTGATAACGGGATCACATCATTAGGAGAATGATGTGATGGACGAGACCCAAACGTTAAACATAGCTTTTGATCGTATCAGTTATCGCTATAGTTTTCTGCATGTCAAGTATGAGTTCCTATGACCATGAGATCATGTAACTCACTGACACCGTAGGAGTGCTTTGTGTGTGCCAAACGTCGCAACGTAACTGGGTGACTATAAAGGTACTCTACAGGTATCTCCGAAGGTGTCTGTTGAGTTGACATGGATCGAGACTGGGATTTGTCACTCCGTGTGACGGAGAGGTATCTCCGGGCCCACTCGGTAATACATCATCTCAATGAGCTCAAAGTGACTAAGTAGTTAGTCACGGGATTATGTATTACGGTAACGAGTAAAGAGACTTGCCGGTAACGAGATTGAACTAGGTATAGAGATACCGACGATCGAATCTCGGGCAAGTAACATACCGACAAGACAAAGGGAACTGTATACGGGATTGCCTGAATCCTTGACATCGTGGTTCATCCGATGAGATCATCGAGAAACATGTGGGAACCAATATGGGTATCCAGATCCCGCTATTGGTTATTGACCTGGGAGTGTCTCGGTCATGTCTACATGGTTTCCGAACCCGCAGGGTCTACACACTTAAGGTTCGGTGACGCTAGGGTTGTTAGTGAGAACAGTGCATGGTTACCGAAGGTTGTTCGGAGTCCCGGATGAGATCCCGGACATGACGAGGGTCTCCGGAATGGTCCGGGGACGAAGATTGATATATAGGATGAGAGTGATCGGAGTCCGGAAGTGCACCGGGGAGCATCGGGAAATCGGCGGATGACCGAAAGGGGTTTCGGGGGTCCCGGAAGGAGTTTCGGGCCTAATGGGCCACAAAGGGGGGACACAACAGCCCTCATAGGGTTGTGCGCCCCCCCTGGGCCCTCTCCTCATGCGCCAAGAGGGGTGGACCCCCCTAGGGCTGCCGCACCCCCTTAGGCTTGGGGGCCAAGGCACCTGGGGGGGAAACCCTAGCCCCAGGGGGCGCCGCCCCCTCCCCATCTGCCCTGGCCGCCGGCCCCTAGGGGAAACCCTAGGGCGCCCCCTCCCCTCTACTCCCCCTATATAAAGAGAGGCAGAGGGAGGGCAGCCACACACGTTCGTGCCTCGGTGCTGCCCTCCCTCTCCCACATCCATCTTCGTTTTCCCGCGGTGCTTGGCGAAGCCCTGCTGGAATCCTTCATCACCATCTCCACCACGCCGTCGTGCTGCCGGTGTCTCCATCAACCTCTCCTTCCCCCTTGCTGGATCAAGAAGGAGGAGACGTCCCCGAGCTGTACGTGTGAAGAACGCGGAGGCACCGTTGCTTCGGTGCTTGGATCTTCAGCGATCTGAATCGCGGCGAGTACGACTCCATCAACCGCGTTCTTGAACGCTTCCGCTTAGCGATCTACAAGGGTATGTGGATCCAACTCTCCCCTCGTAGATGCATCTCCTAGATTGATCTTGGTGAACGTAGGAAAATTTTTTGTTTCCCATGCAACGTTCCCCAACACCATATAGCCCACAAAAGCGCACATATTCCAATCTGAATACGAGCTGCAGTAGTATGTTCAACCCCAGCTAACCATGTTCCAAACAACAATCCAATGTCAACTGGAGGATTAATGTTGAAGGCTATATGAATGGTTCTCCAAAGCAATTTGGCGAGTGGGCATTCAAGGAATAAGTGTTGTATTGTTTCATCATCATCACAAAAAGAACAACATGAACTACCCACCCATCGCCTCTTGATTAAGTTGTCCTTGGTGAGTATTACTTTCTTGGGGACAAACCACATAAAAAATTTAATACGCAAGGGAATCTTAATCTTCCATATATGCAACGATCTTGAGATTGGGCTAGAATTAATCAAATCTATATAGAAAGATTTCACCATAAAAACCCCATTCTTAGCTAGTGTCCATTGCGTCAAATCTGGCTGGTCCGACAGTTGAACATCTATCAATCTCCGAACCAAGTACAACCATGCAGTCCACCGCTCACCAACTAACGCACGTCTGAACTGAATATTCAAGGGTATCATATGGAACACTGTGCCTACGTAATCCTCCTTGCGTTGCACAATGTTATAAAGGGTGGGATATTGTACGGCCAGGGGTGTCTCTCCTAACCACGTATCCTCCAAAAATCTTGTTGACATCCCATTGCCAACCAAGAATTTGACCCCACGAAAGAATAAATCCTTCGTTCTCATAAGCCCTTTCCAGAATGGCGAGTCAGTTGGTCTCATGGTAACCTGAGCACGTGTTTTTGACTACAAATATTTATTGCGCAAAATATGTGCCCATATGCCCTCTGGCTCCGTCTCCAACATGTAGAGCCATTTGCTCATAAGGCATTTATTCTTGATTTCTAAATTCTCAATACCAAGACCCCCCTGGTCTTTTAGTCGGCAGAGGATGTCCCATCGCGCCAGTCGGTATTTCCTTTTGGCCTCATCTGACTGCCAGAAGAAACGAGACCTGAAGAAATCAAGTCGCTTCCGTACCCCTTTCGGAATTTCGAAGAAAGAGAGTAGGAACATTGGCATACTGGTCAGTACCGAATTAATCAGCACTAACCAACCTCCATAAGACATAAGCTTGCCCTTCCAGCAGCTCAGTTTTTCTCAATACGATCTTCGATACATTTCCATTCTTTATTAGACAACTTACGGAGGTGAATTCGTATGCCCAAATAACTAAATGGTAAAGACCCTAATTCACACCCCGAACAGTTGCCTATATGTGTCTTGTTCATCTTTGTCCTTTCCAAAGCAGAAAAACTCACTCTTGTGAAAGTTTATCTTTAAACCAGACAATTGTTCGAAGAGGCATAATATAAGTTTCATGTTGTGCGCTTTAGCAATGTCATGTTCCATAAATAGGACAGTGTCGTCAGCATACTGGAAGATGGACACTCCTTCATCGACCGGATGATGAACTAATCCCTCCACTTGACCATGTTGTTTGGCTCTGCCAATAAGAATGGCCAACATATCAGCCACTATATTAAACAATAGAGGAGACATGGAATCGCCTTGTCTCAAACCCTTATGTGTTTGAAAGTAGTGACCGATATCATCGTTGACCTTGATTCCGACACTACCCTTCTGGACTTGAGAACCCACTTGGTTCCGCCAAGCCTCACAAAACCCTTTCATGCGTATTGCCTGCTAAAGGAAAGGCCATTTAACTTTATCATATGCCTTCTCAAAATCCACTTTTAAGATAACCCCATGTAGCTTCTTCGAATGGATTTCATGGAGCGTTTCATGCAAAACGACCACCCCTTCAAGTATGTGTCGCCCTGGCATGAAAGCTGTCTGACTTGGTTGTACCACTGAATGAGCAATTTGTGTCAATCTGTTGGTACCAACCTTTGTGAAGATCTTGAAACTCACATTAAGAAGACATATTGGCCTAAATTGTTTGATCCAAACTACTTCTTCTTTCTTGGGCAACAGCGTAATCAGGCCAAAGTTAATATGAACAGCTCAAGATGACCGCTAAAGAAGTCATGAAACATAGGCATAAGATCATCCTTAATGATATGCCAACATTTCTTATAGAATTCAGCTGGAAACCCATCTGATCCCGGTGCTTTATTCGGTTTCATTTGTGAGATAGCATTCAGACCTCCTTCTCAGTAAAAGGTGCAGATAGAAATTATTCTCCTCTACATGGAGTACAGGTATATCTCCAAAAATAGGTTCATCAAGGGCCACCATGCTTGCTTCCGGATGCACAAAAAGTTGTTTATAGTAGTTAGACATATAAGCTTTCAAATTCTCATGCCCCACAATTGTCCCCTCGTTCTGTTCAAGTTGTACGATTTTTTTCTTCCTATGTTTACCATTCGCAATCATATGGAAAAATTGTGTATTGTCATCCCCTTGGACAACCTTTAGAACTTTAGCATGTAGTGCCCACTTGAGCTCCTCTTCTCTAAGAACAGCTCGTAAGCCTTGCTCACCTTCGGACTTGGAATTTTGCTCACTAATCGTAAGGAGATTACTTTCAGCTTTTAAATCTAGCGCATCAATTAACTGAGTGAGTCATTCTTTCTCTTGTTTGTAAATCCCACTCTCATTTCTGGCCCAACCTCGCAAAAATTGTCTCAGATGTTTGATCTTATTTTGCCATCTCTCAATACTGGTTCTTCCACTAACCGGTTCTGCCCATTCGCGTGCAATGATGTCCAAAAAGTTTTCTTTCTCGAACCAACCAAGTTCGAAAGAGAAAGCGTTCTTATTCGCGACGTGTGTAGCCTCTCCCGAATCTACAAGAAGGGGTGTATGATCTGATATTTCTCTATGCATCTCATGAACCGACACCAAAGGGTATTTTTGTTCGCATTCGACACTGGCGAGTACCCTATCCAACTTTTCATAAGTCGGAGTGGGCAACGAATTGGCCCAAGTAATTTGTCTACCGGTGAGTTCAATTTCTCTCAAATTAAGACTCTCGGTAATCATGTTAAACATCATAGACTAGCGCCCATCAAAATTTTCATTGTTCTTTTCATCTCTCCTCCGGATTATATTAAAATCCCCACCGACTAGGATTGGCAAAGTTTCATCTCCACAAATCCGCACTAAGTCGGCAAGAAAATCTGGTTTAAGTTCAGGTTGTGCTGCTCCATATACAGCCACAAGAGACCATCGGAAACCATCCAATCTTGATCTCACCCGAAACTTGACTGCAAAATCTCCCCGAACCACGTTAAGCACCTCAAGTGTTTCACACCGAACCCCTAGCAATATCCCACTAGATCTTCCTCTAGGAGGTAAGATGTGCTAGTCAAAATCAATTCCACCAGAAAGAGTTCCAAGGAACTGTGAGGTAAAATTATCTCGTCGTGTTTCCATAAGTGCAATAAAATCTAAATGTTGCTCTATCATTGTCTCAGCCAGGAACCTACGTTTAGCCAAGTCAAGTAGACCTCTGCTATTCCAAAAGATTCCTTTCATAAGTCATCGTGGGATTTTTTTTCTTATGCTTAGCCCTAGCACTTCTACGAACCGCTAAAGTAGGATAGATTTTCTGTTTCCAGGGTCGCTTGGCCTTCTCCTCATCACCCTTCGGAAACATAGGATCGGTAGAACTCGGAACAGTGCCCTCCATCATTAGAGGCTCTACAGTGTCTGTATTCTCTAACCCCTCCTAATCTTCGGCCTCCTTACTAGGTAGGAGGTTATTACAAATGCTTTCAATTCCTAGATTGCTCATGTCATCGTCATTCATGGATTTAATTGATGCTAGATTCTGCATTATTTCAGAAGCCCGCTCTACTTCTAAATCTAAAAGATCATTAATAGATTTCGCTATCTCTTTCTCATTTGAACCCAAAGTAATTCCTAAGCCCTTTGCCTTATCAATAATTTCATGCTCGGTAAAATGCATAATTGAACAACTCTTATAAAAATACATACATGTAGTTGCCCCGACATCTCGAAGCATGGCCGCCCTCTTGGCGTGCGCTAACTGCAGGTCATCAGCGTCTGGCTGATCCTGGATCCAACCACTGACACGCCTGCCAGCCGTGACCGGATCCGAAATGCCACCAAAGGCGACCAGCTCCTCTGTAGTCCTCTCCCGAGGCGTGTGGTCTCCGCTCCGACGCTCTTACCGAACAGCCAGAGACGAGGTGTAAGGCACGGTCGAGCGGGTATCCCCAGCCGGAATAAGGAGAGAAGGAGACCGTGGTGCCACCTGCTCAACAGTCTCATTCCCCCAAGCCGTCGGCGCGACGTGTAGATGACGTCGGAGAAGAAGATTTGCGGGCCTCCTGCCCGCGCTCCTGGCCGTCGCCCGGGGCTGCCCTGTGGTGAGAGAAAGCCCTGGGCCTCCAGCACACGCCCCTCCCCCATAGGACTAGGAGCCACTGCGTGGGGCTGCGGGCCTCCTGCCCACCACCACCCCACACACACACTAATGGTGTAGTGCTACCCGACAAATCGTGTGACCCGGAGTCGACCCTTGGAGACGGAAGCGAACCAACGGCAGGGGGCATCACTGGCGGTAACTCGAGTTCCTCTGGATCATCCGCCTCAACTCGGTTACTCCATAACCGACTAGGTGCAGACCGCGCTCCAAGAGAACCAAACCGAAGTGAGTTCATCGGTGTCGTGGAAGGAGGCACCTCCTTGGCAGATGTATCAGCCGTACCATGCGACCCCGGTCCCTTAGCCGGCTCCCGTGGTGTGCTCTCAGACCCCTTATCCTGATTCCCGGGTGCGCCATCACCCTCAGTCGTATCCATGTCTGTAATCTCATCCCCCTCCTGAGGTATCGGTGTATCCTCAATCTCAAGCTCAAGCACATATGTGACTCCGTCATGTGTCCACTTGACCACATCCGGTACAAACTCCGCACTGGTTACACTGACTAGTAACCTCACTGCTCTGTGTGCCCAAGTAAAAGGCATGTCAACTTGTTCCGTATTACCGATGATTGAACCCAAACTCCAAGCTACCAAGAGTTGATTAATGTATTCGCGTGGTGCACCATAGAAGTGAACCCAGACCTTCTCTAAAGGTGTACCCTCGGGCTCCTTCTCCTTCCACTCATCAAAGGCCAATACGATACTTGTACTCTGTATTCTGCACATGCCATACTTAAGAGTATGTACTTGATCCTCCTTAGTGGGAAAATCAACCTTGTAAGTCTGGGCTTCCAACTTGACAAGGTCCCACTGGTGGTTACGTGGTACTAAGTCCTGCAACTGTCGCACAATCTGTTCCTATGTCAAAACCCCATTTCTAACCTTGACAACAACAGGGAAAGATCTTTCTTGCACATGCTTCACATGTGCCACATCAGGTGACTCAAAAAACATAAGCTCTTGACAGCAAACCCCGTAAATGTTCACCGTCGGCATAGGTCCAGAAAGAAGCGGGCAATCACCGGACACATGATGCGATCTACAACAATAGTCACATAACTCTGTGGTACACTCTGCCACAACATGACTCGGCTCACCACATCTATAGCATGGTGATAACCCACAAGTGTAGGGGATCGCAATAGTTTTCGAGGGTAGAGTATTCAACCCAAATTTATTGATTCGACACAAGGCGAGCCAAAGAATACTCTCAAGTATTAGCAGTTGAGTTGTCAATTCAACCACACCTGGAAGACTTAATATCTAAAGCAAAGTATTTAGTAGCAAAGTAATATGGAAGTACCGGTAACAGTGATAAAAGTAACAGTAGTAGTTTTGTAGTGATTGTAACGATAGCAGCGGTAAAGTAACTAAGCAACAAGCAATATGTGAAAAGCTCGTAGGCATTGTATCAGTGATGGATAATTATGTCGGATGCGATTCCTCGTGTAATAGTTATAACATAGGGTGACACAGAACTAGCTCCAGTACATCAATGTAATGTAGGCATGTATTTCGAATATAGTCATACGTGCTTATGGAAAAGAACTTGCGTGGCATCTTTTGTACTACCCTCCTGTGGCAGCGGGGTCCTATTGGAAACTAAGGGATATTAAGGCCTACTTTTAATAGAGTACAGGGCCAAAGCATTAACACATAGTGAATACATGAAGTCCTCAAACTACGGTCATCACCGGGAGTGGTCTCGATTATTGTCACTTCGGGGTTGCCGGATTATAACACATAGTAGGTGACTATTGACTTGCAAGATAGGATCAAGAGCTCACATATATTCATGAAAACATAATAGGTTCAGATCTAAAATCATGGCACTCGGGCCCTAATGACAAGCATTAAGCATGGCAAAGTCATAGCAACATCAATCTTAGAACATAGTGGATACTAGGGATCAATCCCTAACAAAACTAACTCAATTACATGGTAAATCTCATCCAACCCATCACCGTCCAGCAAGCCTACGATGGGATTACTCACGCACGGTGGTGAGCATCAAGAAATTGGTGATGGAGGAAGGTTGATGATGACAACGACGACGATCTCCACTCTCCGGAGCCCCGAACGGACTCCAGATCAGCCCTCCCGAGAGAGTTTAGGGCTTGGCGGCGGCTCCGTATCGTAAAACGCGATGAATCCTTCTCTCTGATTTTTTTCTCCCTGAAAGTGAATATATGGAGTTGGGGTTGAGGTCGGTGGAGCGTCATGGGGCCCACGAGGCAGGGGCGCACCCAGGGGGCGCCCCCACCCTCGTGGACAGGGTGTGGGCCCCCTAGTCTGGTTTCTTCCGCCGGTATTTTTTATATATTCCAACATAATTCTCCGTTGATTTTCAGGTCATTCCGAGAACTTTTATTTCTGCACAGAAATAACACCATGACAGTTTTGCTGAAAACAGCGTCAGCCCGGGTTAGTTCCATTCAAATCATGCAAGTTAGAGTCCAAAACAAGGGCAAAAGTGTTTGGAAAAGTAGATACGTTGGAGACGTATCAACTCCCCCAAGCTTAAACCATTGCTTGTCCTCAAGCAATTCAGTTGATAAACTAAAAGTGATAAAGAAAAACTTTGACAAACTCTGTTTCATCTTGTTGTTGCAAATATGTAAAGTCAGCATTCAAGTTTTCAGCAAAGATTATGAACTAACCACATTCATGATAACTTTTAGGTCTCATGTTTACTCATATCAATGGCATAATCAACTAGCGAGCAATAATAATAAACCTCAGATGACAACATTTTATCAAAACAATCATAATATGATATAACAAGATGGTATCTCGCTAGCCCTTTCTGAGACCGCAAAACATAAATGCACAGCACCTTTGAAGATCAAGGACTGACTAGACATTGTAATTCATGGTAAAAGAGATCCAGTCATAATCATACTCAATGTAAATTAATAGCAATGCATGCAAATGATAGTGGTGCTCTCCAACTGATGCTTTTTAATAAGAGGATGATGACTCAACATAAAAGTAAATAGATAGGTCCTTTGCAGAGGGAAGCAGGGATTTGTAGAGGTGCTAGAGCTCGATTTTGTAATAGAGATGAATAATATTTTGAGCGGTATACTTTCATTGTCAACATAACAACCAAGAGTTCTCGATATCTTCCATGCTACAGACATTATAGGCGGTTCACAAACAGAATGGTAAAGTTTATACTCCCCCAACCACCAACAAGCACACACCACGGCCGGCCCGAAACAACGAGTACCGTCCATACCAACAACAGCCCTGGGGGAGTTTTGTTTAATTACTTTGATTTGATTTGAGCATGGGACTAGGCATCCCGGTTACCAGCCATTTTCTCGTGAATGATGAGCGGAGTCCACTCATCGTGAGAATAACCCACCTAGCATGGAAGATATAGACAACCCTGGTTGATACATGAGTTGTTCGAGCATATAAAACAGAATTTCATTTGAAGGTTTGGAGTTTGGCACATACAAATTTACTTGGAACGGCAGGTAGATACCGCATATAGGAAGGTATGGTGGACTCATATGGAACAACTTTGGGGTTCATGGAAGTGGACGCACAAGCAGTATTCCTGCTTAGTACAAGTGAAGGCTAGAAAGAGACTGGGAAGCGACCAGCTAGAGAGCGACAACAGTCATGAACATGCATTAAAATTAGTCAACAATGAATGCAAGCATGAGTAGGATATAAATCACTATGAACATAAATATCGTGGAGGCTATGTTGATTTTGTTTCAACTACATGCACGAACATGTGCCAAGTCAAACCACTTGAATCGTTCAAAGGAGGATACCACCCTATCATACCACATCACAACCATTTTAATATCATGTTGGCACGCAAGATAGACCATAATAAACTCCTAGCTAATTAAGCATGTCATGAGCAGCTATGATCTCTAATTGTCATTGCAAGCATGTTTCATTCATAATAGGCTGAATCAGGAACGATGAACTATCGTATTTACAAAAACAAGAGAGGTCGAGTTCATACAAGCTTTTCTCATCTCAATTAGTTCATCATATATCGTCATTATTGCCTTTCACTCGCACGACCGAACGGTGTGGATAATAATAATAGTGCACGTGCATTGGACTAAGCTGGAATCTGCAAGCATTTAATACAAGGGAGAAGACAAAGTAATATGGCTCATGGTTAAATCAACAGTAATGCATATGAGAGCCACTAAACATTTTCATCATGGTCTTCTCCTCTTGACCCCCAAAGAAAAGAAAAGAAACTATTTACACGGGAAAGCTCCCAACAAGCAAAAGAAGAATGAGAAATGTGTTTGGGTTTTTCTTTTAATTACTACTACTACAAGCATGGAAAGTAAACTAGCTAAAAAGCTACAACTAGTTTTTTTTGTTTTTCTTAAGGTTTTTCTAACACAAAAAGGACTAAGAAAAGAAAATAAACTAGCATGGATAACACAAGGAAAAAGTAAGAGCACCGGTTACTAGAATAAGTGTGTGAACATGAATGTAATGTCGGTGAGAAATACGTACTCCCCCAAGCTTAGGCTTTTGGCCTAAGTTCGTCTATTGCCAGTACTGGCCTGACGGATATCCAAAGTCATAGTTGGGGTTGTACTGAGATGCAGCAGCTATTGCCTGCTGAGCTACAGCTTGGAGACGAGCCGCCTTCGTCCTCTCCTCATACCCGTTCGCCTCGTCCCTGGTTATAATATATCTCCCTTTTTTCCTGAAAGTCAAAGAAAGTAGGAGCAGGGAGAGCAATATGGACAGTGCAACGCCTGTCAAAGATTAGTCTGTACTGGAGGGATTGTTCATCCCTCTCAATGAACTGATGGCGACTCATGGCATTATAATCTAGAAAAGCAAGAGGCAACTTCGCATCGTTCTCGTGTATGGGTACATGAAGATAGTTACCCAAGCGAGTTGCATAAATTCCTCCAAACAAATCTACATTTAAACCATTAAGATGTGACCTTCGTGCAACAATGGCCCCCAAATTATATTGTCTATCACCTAATACCGCACTTTTGAGGACACTAAGATCTAGAACACACATGTGGCAAGCCTCATCTTTACCGTTAATGCATCTACCAATGAAGAGGGCAAAATAATGTATAGCAGGAAAATGAATGCTCCCTATGGTAGCTTGTGTGATTTCTTTAGATTCCCCCGCGGTGATACTAGCTAGAAAGTCCTTATACTCAGATTCGCGAGGTTCACCAACATTACCCCACTGTGGGAGTTTACAAGCATCATTAAAATCTTCTAGGTCCATAGTATAAGATTTATCATAAAGGTCAAACAAGACAGTGTGCGAATTATGTGAAGATGTAAATTTAAATCTTCTCACAAAGGAATTAGTTAGGTAATGGTATTGCGGGCACTTATCTGACACGAAGTCCTCAATATCAGCATTACGCACATATGTGTAAAATTCTTCATTAATGCCCGCCTGGCTCATAAACTCCTCTGACGGCCATTCACAAGGCCGCATTTGAGCTTCCATCGGTAGTTCATCGTCCGGCTTACGTATCACGAGCATTGGTCCTTGCTTCCTTGAGGAACCACCTTGGTAAATTTTCCTATGCATTTTTTTCTAAAAAAATCTGAAATTTTTAGTGACTCAAAATAAAAGTGAACCAAATTCAACAAGATTGATAGCAACTACTCCCACAAGTGCATAGAAACTATACAATGCATTAGAACTACTCGAGACCACATAAATTTGACATGCAAGCTCAAGAATAGAGTCACCTAAGCAGCAAAAAATTTCAATAAATAAAGCACTAGAACAAAAACTAATTGGACCATTGGAGGAGTCACATATCGAAGAACAATCTCCCCAAACATTTTTGTGAATGGAGCTTTGAGCAAGGAGATCAAAAATGGCAGCAAGATGAGCTAGAACACGAGTTTAAGCTGTGGGAGGAATTTTTCTGGAGGAAGATGAAGTGTGTGGGTGCTGGAGTCAGTGGAGGGGGGCTACATGGGGCCCACGAGGCACGGGGTGCGCCCAGGGAGAGGGCACGCCCTGTACCCTCGTGGCCAGGTGCTGGCTCCCCCTGTTGTGTTCTTAATGCCAAATATTCTTAAATATTCTAGAAAAATCATATTTCATTTTCAGGGCATTTGGAGAACTTTTATTTTCGGGGTAGTTTTTATTGCACGGTTAACTCAGAAAATAGACAAAAAATACTATTTTGCTTAGTTTAATCTAATTAACAGAAAGTAAAAGGAGGGTACAGAGAGTTGTGCTATCTAAATTCATCCATCTCATGCTCATCAATAGGAAACCATTAACAAGGTTGATCAGGTCTTGTTAATAAACTCTTTCCGAATAACATGAAATCGGAGAATTTTCGAATAACACTAGGTTACCTCAATGGGGATATGTATGTCCCCAATAATAAGAATATCATATTTCTTCTTGACAGTAGGAAGAGGAAATTCAAAACCTCCAATAGTAATCATTGAAATTTTTCCAATAGAGTTGATACTGTGGACTTGAGGTTGTTTCCTCGGAAAGTGTACCGTATGCTCATTACCATTAACATGAAAAGTGACATTGCATTTGTTGCAATCAATAACAGCCCCTACAGTATTCAAAAAGGGTCTACCAAGGATAATAGACATACTTTCGTCCTCGGGAATATCAAGGATAACAAAGTCCGTTAGAATAGTAACATTTGCAACCACAACAGGCACATCCTCAGAAATACCGACAGGTATAGTAGTTGATTTATCGGCCATTCGCAAAGATATTTCAGTAGGCGTCAATTTATTCAAATCAAGTCTACGATATAAAGAGAGAGGCATAACACTAACACCGGCTCCAAGATCACACAAAGCAGTTTTAACATAGTTTCTTTTAATGGAGCATGGTATAGTTGGTACTCCTGGATCTCCTAGTTTCTTTGGTATTCCACCTTTAAAAGTATAATTGACAAGCATGGTGGAAATTTGAACTTCAGGTATCTTTCTTTTATTTGTGATAATGTGTTTCATATACTTAGCATAAGGATTTATTTTAAGCATATTAGTCAAACACATACACAAAAAGATAGGTCTAATCATTTCAGCAAAGCGCTCAAAATCCTCATCTTCCTTTTTCTTGGATGGTTTAGGGGAAAAAGGCATGGGTTTTTGAACCCATGGTTCTCTTTCCTTACCGTGTTTCCTAGCAACAAAATCTCTCTTATCATAACGTTGATTCTTTGATTGTGGGTTATCAAGGTCAACAGCAGGTTCAATCTCTACATCATCGTTATTGCTAGGTTGAGCATCATCATGAACATCATCATTAACATTATCACAAGGTTCATGTTCATTACCAGATTGTGTTTCAGCATCAGAGATAGAGATATCATTGGGATTCTCAGGTGTGTCAACAACAGGTTCACTAGAAGCATGCAAAGTCCTATCATTTTTCTTTTTGTCCTTCTTAGAAGGACTAGGTGCATCTACATTAGCTCTCTGGGAACCTTGCTCGATTCTATTAGGGTGGATGATACGTCCATTTTGCATCATGCTTATATGTTGATATTTATTGCATTATGGGCTGTTATTACTTGTTTTGTCACAACACTTATGCCTTCTCTCTCTTATTTTACAAGGTTTACAAGAAGAGGGAGAATGCCGGCAGCTGGAATTCTGGACTGGAAAAGGAGCAAACTTTGGAAACCTATTCTGCACAACTCCAAAAGCCCCGAAACTCGACATAACTCCATTTCAGAAAATATAAAAAATACCTGGCAAAAGAAGTTCACGAGGGGGGCCACCGGCTGTCCACGAGGGTGCCCCCCCCCCCCTCTCAGGACGCGCCCCCTGTCTCATGGGCCCCCCGAAGGCCCCCCGATGCCCATCTTCTCCTATATGAGGTGTTTTGACCTAGAAAAAATCATAAGGAGGCTTTCGGGACCAGACGCGCCGTCTCGAGGCGGAACCGAGGCGGAAACCAATCTAGGGCTCCGGCAGAGCTGTTCTGCCGGGGATACTTCCCTCCGGGAGGGGGAAATCGTCACCACCGTCATCACCAACAACTCTCCCATCTTGGGGAGGGCTATCTTCATCAACATCTTCACCAGCACCATCTCCTCTCAAACCCTATTTCATCTCTTGTATCCAATCTTTGTACCCAAACCTCAGATTGGTACCTGTGGGTTGCTAGTAGTGTTGATTGCTCCTCGTAGTTGATGCTAGTTGGTTTATTTGGTGGAAGATCATATGTTCAGATCCATTATGCATATTAATACCCCTCTGATCATGAACAATATTATGTCTTGTGAGTAGTTACTTTTGTTTCTGAGGACATGGGAGAAGTCTTGCTATTAGTAGTCATGTGAGTTTAGTCTTCGTTCGATATTTTGATGAGATGTATGTTGTCTCTCCTCTAGTGGTGTCATGTGAACGTCGACCACATGACACTTCACCATTATTTGGGCCTAGAGGAAGGCATTGGGAAGTAATAAGTAGATGATGGGTTGCTAGAGTGACAGAAGCTTAAACCCTAGTTTATGTGTTGCTTCGTAAGGGGCTGATTTGGATCCGTATGTTTCAGGCTATGGTTAGGTTTACCTTAATACTTCTTTTGTAGTTGTGTATGCTTGCATTAGAGGTTAATCATAAGTGGGAGGCTTGTCCAAGTAAGGACAGCACCCAAGCACCGGTCCACCCACATACCAAGTTATCAAAGTACCGAACGTGAATCAGATGACGTGATGAAAACTAGCTTGACGATAATTCCCATGTGTCCTCGGGAGCGCTTTCCTTTATATAAGAATTTGTCCAGGCTTGTCCTTTGCTACAAAAAGCATTGGGCCACCTTGCTACACCTTATTTACTTTTACCTTTTGTTACTTGGTACCAATTACCTTATCACAAAACTATCTGTTACCTATAATTTCAGTGCTTGCAGAAAATACCTTACTGAAAACTGCCTATCATTTCCTTCTGCTCCTCATTGGGTTCGACACTCTTACTTATCGAAAGGACTATGATAGATCCCCTACACTTGTGGGTCATCAATGGCCCTCAGGATACAGAGGTTCCTGAGTCATTCTGCCCCCTCTAGTCACAACTCTAATAGCATTATCATTTTTCTTACTATTTAATTCATTGAGCAAATCATTTTGTGCTTTAAGTACTTGTTCTACTCGAGTGGCAACCATAGAAGCATGTTTACTAATGAGTTTAAGTTCACCTTTAACTCTAGACATATAATCACTCAAGTGTTCAATCATATAAGCATTGTGTTTCAATTGTCTACCAACATAAGCATCGAAGTTTTCTTGTTTAACAATAAAATTGTCAAACTCATCTAAGCATTGGCTAGCAGACTTATAACGAGGAATCACCTTCATCAAATCTATAGAGAGAATTTACCTTTACTACCTGTGTCGAGTTGTCAAGACCATGTATTTCTTCAATAGGTGGTAAATTCTTAACATCTTCAACTTTAATACCTTTTTCTTTCATATATTTCTTTGCCTCTTGCATATCTTCAGGACTGAGAAACAGAACACCTCTCTTCTTCGGAGTTGGCTTAGGAGTTGGTTCAGGAAGTGCCCAATTGTTTTCATTGGTCAACATATTATTCAATAGCAATTCAGCTTGATCGACATTTCTTTCCCTGAAAACACAACCAGCACAACTATCCAGGTGGTCTCTGGAAGCATCGGTTAGTCCATTATAAAAGATATCAAGTATTTCATTTTTCTTAAGAGGATGATCAGGCAAAGCATTAAGTAATTGGAGAAGCCTCCCCCAAGCTTGTGGGAGACTCTCTTCTTCAATTTGCACAAAATTATATATTTCCCGTAAGGCGGCTTGTTTCTTATGAGTGAGAAAATATTTAGCAGAGAAGTAATAAATCATACCCTAGGGACTACGCACACAACCAGGATCAAGAGAATTAAACCATGTTTTAGCATCACCCTTCAAGGAGAACAGAAATAACTTAAGGATATAGTAGTAAAGGATTTTTTTTCATCAATGGTGAACAGGGTGGCTATATCATTCAGTTTAGTAAGATGTGACACAACAGTTTCAGATTCATAGCCATGGAAAGGATCAGATTCAACCAAAGTAATTAACTCAGGATCGACAGAGAAATCATAATCCTTGCCAGAAACACAGATAGGTGAAGTAGCAAAAGCAGGGTCATATTTCATTCTAGCATTCAAAGAATTTTCTTTAAGCTTAGCTAACAGTTTCTTAAGATCATATCTATCATTGCAAGCAAGAAAGTCTCTAGCAGTCTCTTCATCCATAACATAACCCTCAGGCACAACAGGCAATTCATATCTAGGGGGAGAATCGTCATCATCACTTTCATCAATAATTTCATTAATTCCATTCTCTCTAGCCCTAGCAATTTGTTCATCAAGAAATTCACCTAATGGCATAGTATTATCAAGCATGGAAGTAGTTTCATCATAAGTATCATGCATAGCAGAAGTGGCATCATCAAGAACATGTGACATGTCAGATTCAATAGCAGGTGTAGGTGTCGCAAATTTACTCATAACAGAGGGTGAATCATGTGCAGAGCTAAATGGTAGTTCCTTACCTCCCCTCGTAGTTGAGGGATAAATTTTGGTTTTTTCGTCTTTCAAGTTCTTCATAGTGATCAGCAGATATAAATCCCAAGCGAGTCAAAGAATATAGCTATGCTCCCCGGCAATGGTGCCAGAAAATAGTCTTGATAACCCACAAGTGTAGGGGATCGCAACACAAGGGGGTCCAAAGAATACTCTCAAGTATTAGCAGTTGAGTTGTCAATTCAACCACACCTGGAAGACTTAATATCTGCAGCAAAGTATTTAGTAGCAAAGTAATATGGAAGTAACGGTAACAGTGATAAAAGTAACAGTAGTAGTTTTGTAGTGATAGTAACGATAGCAGCGGTAAAGTAACTAAGCAACAAGCAATATGTGAAAAGCTCATAGGCATTGGATCAGTGATGGATAATTATGTCGGATGCGATTTCTCATGTAATAGTTATAACATAGGGTGACACAAAACTAGCTCCAGTTCATCAATGTAATGTAGGCATGTATTCCGAATATAGTCATGTGTGCTTATGGAAAAGAACTTGCATGACATCTTTTTTCCTACCCTCCCATGGCAGCGGGGTCCTATTGGAAACTAAGGGATATTATGGCCTCCTTTTAATAGAGTACCGGACCAAAGCATTAACACATAGTGAATACATGAACTCCTCAAACTACGGTCATCACCGGGAGTGTGTTGGGGATCGTTGCAGAAATTCAAAAAAATCTACGCATCACCAAGATCTATCTATGGAGTTTACTAGCAACAAGAGGGGAGTGCATCTTCATACCTTTGAAGATCGCGATGTGGAAGCGTTGCAAAAACGCGATCGGTGGAGTCGTACACGAAGCGATTCAGTTCGCGACCGAATCCGAACTAAGCACCGAATAACGGTGCCTCCGCGTTCAACACACGTGCAGCCCGGTGACGTCTCCCGCGCCTTGATCCAGCAAGGAGAGAGGGAGATGTTGGGAAAGACTCCCTCCAGCAGCAGCACGAGGACGTGGTGGTGGTGGAGGAACGTGGCTATCGAGCAGGGCTTCACCAAGCACCGCGGGAGAGGAGGACGAGTTGGGAGAGGGGGAGGGCTGCGCCAGGGCTTGGGTGCGGGTGCCCTCCCACCCCCCACATATATATAGGGGCAATGGATAGGGGGGCCAGCCCCCTCAGATCTGATTTGAGGAGGGGGCGGCGGCCAGAGGGGGTGGCTTGCCCCCCAAGCCAAGGGGGGGCCTTAGGGTCCCCCCCCCAACCCTAAGCGCATGGGCCCTAGGGGGAGGCGCCCAACCCACTTAGGGGATGGTCCTTCTCCATATACAGCCCATAGGGCCCTTCGGGGCAGGTGGACCCCGGAACCCCTTCGGTGGTCCTGGTACAATACCGGTACCCCCCCCCCCCCTGAACTATTCCGGTGACCATATAGTGACTTCCCATATATAAATCTTTACCTCTGGAGCATTCCGGAACTCCTCGTGACGTCCGGGATCTCATACGGGACTCTGAACAACATTCGGTAACCACGTACATCTATTCCCTATAACCCTAGCATCATCGAACCTTAAATGTGTAGACCCTACGGGTTCGGGAACCAGGCAGACATGACCGAGACATCTCTCCGGCCAATAACCAACAGCGGGATCTGGATACCCATGTTGGCTCCCACATGTTCTAGATGATCTCATAGGATGAACCACGATGTCAAGGATTCAATCAATTGCATATACGATTCCCTTTGTCTACCGGTATATCACTTGCCCGAGATTCGATCGTCGGTATGCCGATACCTTGTTCAATCTCGTTACGGCAAGTCTCTTTACTCGTTCCATAATACATCATCCCGTGACTAACTCCTTAGTCACATCGAGCTCATTACGATGATGTCTTATCGAGTGGGCCCAGAGATACCTCTCCGTCATACGGAGTGACAAATCCCAGTCTAGATTCGTGCCAACCCAACAGATACTTTCGGGGATACCCGTAGTGTACCTTTATAGCCACCCAGTTATGTTGTGACGTTTGTCACACCCAAAGTACTCCTACAGTATCTGGGAGATGCACAATCTCATGGTCTAAGGAACAGATACTTGACATTGAAAAAGCTTTAGCATACGAACTACATGATCTTGTGCTAGGCTTAGGATTGGGTCTTGTCCATCACATCATTCTCCTAATGGTGTGATCCCGTTATCAATGGCATCCAATGTCCATGGTCGGGAAACCGTAACCATCTATCGATCAACAAGCTAGTCAACTAGAGGATCACTAGGGACATGTTGTGGTCTATGTATTCACATATGCATTACGATTTCCGGATAATACAATGAACACTAGACAATTATCATGAACGAGGAAATATAATAATAACCATTTTATTATTGCCTCTAGGGCATATTTCCAACAGTCTCCCACTTGCACTAGAGTCAATAATCTAGTTACATTGTGATGAATCGAACACCCATAGAGTTCTGGTGTTGATCATGTTTTGCTCATGGAAGAGGTTTAGTCAACGGATCTGCGACATTCAGATCTGTATGCACTTTACAAATATTTATGTCTCCATCTTGAATATAATTTTGGATGCAAATGAAATGGCGCTTGATGTGCTTGGTCTTCTTGTGAAACCTGGGCTCCTTGGCAATGGCGATAGTTCCAGTGTTGTCACAGAAGAGATTCATCGGGCCCGACACGCTTGGAATAACTCCTAGGTCGGTGATGAAGTCCTTCATCGAGACTCCTTCCTGTGCTGCTTCGGAAGCAGCTATGTACTCCGCTTCACATGTAGATCCTGCCATGACGCTTTGCTTGGAACTGCACCAGCTGACTACCCCACCATTCAAAATATACACGTATCCGGTTTGTGACCTAGATTCATCTAGATCTGTGTCCAAGCTAGCATCGACGTAGCCCTTTATGAGGAGCTCTTCGTCACCTCCATAAATGAGAAACATATCCTTAGTCCTTTTCAGGTACTTCAAGATGTTCTTGACCGCTGTCCAGTGTTCCATACCAGGATCACTTTGGTACCTCCCCACCAAACTTATGGCAAGGTTCACATCAGGTGTGGTACACAGCATGGCATAAATAATAGAACCTATGGCTGAGGCATAGGGGATGACACTCATCTTTTCTCTATCTTCTGCCGAGGTCGGGCATTGAGCTGTGCTCTATTTCACACCTTGCAATACAGGCAAGAACCCTTTCTTGGACTGATCCATATTGAACTTCTTCAATATCTTGTCAAGGTATGTGCTTTGTGAAAGACCAATGAGGCGTCTCGGTCTATCTCTATAGATCTTGATGCCTAATATGTAAGCAGATTCTCCAAGGTCCTTCATTGAAAAACACTTATTCAAGTAGGCATTTATGCTTTCCAAGAGTTCTACATCATTTCCCATCAGCAATATGTCATCCACATATACTATGAGAAATGCTACAGAGCTCCCACTCACTTTCTTGTAAATATAGGCTTCTCCATAAGTCTATATGAACCTAAACGCTTTAATCACCTCAAAGCGAATGTTTCAACTCCGAAATGCTTGCGCCAACCCATAGATGGAGCGCTGGAGCTTGCATACCTTGTTAGCATTCTTAGGATCGACAAAACCTTCCGGCTGCATCATATACAGTTCTTCCTTAAGGAAGTCATTAAGGAATGTCGTTTTGACGTACATTTTCCATATCTCATAATCATAGAATGCGGCAATTGCTAACATGATTCGGACGGACTTCAGCATCACTACGGGAGAGAAAGTCTCATCGTAGTCAATCCCTTGAACTTGTCGATAACCCTTAGCGACAAGCCGAGCCTTATAGATGGTCACATTTCCATCCGCGTCAGTCTTCTTCTTAAAGATCCATTTATTTTCTATGGCTCACCGATCATTGGGCAAGTCAAGCAAAGTCCATACTTTGTTATCATACATGGAGCATATCTCGGATTTCATGGCTTCATGCCATTTGTCGGAATCCGGGCCTGCCATCGCTTCTTCATAGTGCGAAGGTTCACCGTTGTCTAACAACATGATTTCCAGGACAGGGTTGCCGTACCACTCTGGTGCGAAACGTGTCCTCGTGGACCTACGAAGTTCAGTGGTAACTTGATCCGAAGCTTCATGATCATTATCATTAACTTCCTCTCTAGTCGGTGCAGGCACCACAGAAACATCTTCCTGTGCTGCGCTACTTTCCGGTTCGAGAGGGGTGACAATCACCTCATCAAGTTCCACTTTCCTCCCACTTACTTCTTTCGAGAGAAACTCTTTCTCCAGAAAGGATCCATTCTTGGCAACAAAGACCTTGCCTTCAGATCTGAGGTAGAAGGTATACCCAATAGTTTCCTTAGGGTATCCTATGAAGACGCATTTTTTCGATTCGGGTTCGAGCTTTTCAGGTTGAAGTTTCTTGACATAAGCATCACATCCCCAAACTTTTAGAAAGGACAACTTAGGTTTCTTCCCAAACCATAGTTCATACGATGTCATCTCAACGGATTTAGACGGTGCCCTATTTAAAGTGAATGCGACAGTCTCTAAAGCATAACCCCAAAATTATGGCGGTAAGTCGGTAAGGGACATCATAGATCGCACCATGTCCAACAGAGTATGATTACGACGTTCGGACACACCATTGCGCTGAGGTGTTCCAGGCGGCGTCAATTGTGAAACAATTCCACATTTCCTTAGGTGTGTGCCAAATTCGTGACTTAAATATTCTCCTCCACGATCTGATCGTAATAACTTTATTTTTCTGTCACGTTGATTCTCAACCTCATTCTGAAATTCCTTGAACTTTTCAAAGGTCTCAGACTTGTGTCTCATCAAGTAGACATACCCATATCTACTTAAGTCATCAGTGAGGGTGAGAACATAAAGATAGCCACCGCGAGCTTCAACACTCATTGGACCGCACACATCAGTATGTATGGTTTCCAACAAGTTGGTTGCTCGCTCCATTGTTTCGGAGAACGGAGTCTTGGTCATCTTACCCAAAAGGCATGGTTTGCACGTGTCAAATGTTTCATAATCAAGACACTCCAAAAGTCCATCTGCATGGAGCTTCTTCATACGTTTGACACCAATATGACCAAGGCGGCAGTGAGTATGTGGGACTATCATTATCAACCTTACATCTTTTGGCATTCACACTATGAATGTGTGTAACATCACATTCGAGATTCAGTAAGAATAAACCATTGACCAGTGGGGCATGACCATAAAACATTTCTCTCATATAAATAGAACAACCATTATTCTCAAATTTAAATGAGTAGCCATCTCGCATTAAACGAGATCCAGATACAATGTTCATGCTCAAAGATGGTACTAAATAACAATTATTGAGGTTTAAAACTAATCCCGAAGGTAGATGTAGAGGCAGCATGCCGACGGCGATCACATCGACCTTGGAACCATTCCCGACGCGCATCATCACCTCGTCCTTCGCCAGTCTCCGCTTATTCCGCAGCTCCTGCTTTGAGTTACAAATGTGAGCAACTGCACCGGTATCAAATACTCAGGAGCTACTACGAGCGCTGGTAAGGTACACATCAATAACATGTATATCACATATACCTTTGACGTTGCCGGCCTTCTTATCCGCTAAGTATTTGGGGTAATTCCGCTTCTAGTGGCCCGTTCCCTTGCAATAAAAGCACTCAGTCTTAGGCTTGGGTCCATTCTTTGGCTTCTTCCCGACAACTGGCTTACCGGGCGTGGCAACTCCTTTGTCGTCCTTCTTGAAGTTCTTCTTACCCTTGCCTTTCTTAAACTTAGTGGTTTTATTCACCATCAACACTTGATGTTCTTTCTTGATCTCCACCTCTGCTGATTTCAGCATTGAATATACCTCGGGAATGGACTTCTCCATCCCTTGCATGTTGAAGTTCATCACAAAGCTCTTGTAGCTAGGTGGGAGCGACTGAAGGATTCTGTCAACGATCGCGTCATCTGGGAGATTAACTCCCAACTGAGACAAGCGATTGTGCAACCCAGACATTTTGAGTATATGCTCGCTGGCAAAACTATTCCCCTCCATCTTACAACTGTAGAACTTGTTGGAGACTTCATATCTCTTGACTCGGGCATGAGCTTGGAAAACCATTTTCAGCTCTTGGAACATCGCATATGCTCCGTGTTGCTCAAAACGCTTTTGGAGCCCCGATTCTAAGCTGTAAAGCATGCCGCACTTAACCAGGGAGTAATCATCACTACGCGACTGCCAGACGTTCATAACGTCTTGAGTTGCTGGGAAAACGGGTGCATCACCTAGCGGTGCTTCAAGGACATATTCTTTCTTGGCAGCTATGAGGATGATCCTCAAGTTACGGACCCAATCTGTATAGTTGCTACCATTGTCTTTCAGCTTGGTTTTCTCTAGGAACGCGTTGAAGTTGAGGGCAACATTAGCGTGGGCCATTGGATCTACAAGATATATTGTAAAGATTTTAGACTATATTCATGATAATTAAGTTCATCTAAACAAATTTAATGAACTCACACTCAGATAGACAACTCTCTAGTCATCTAAGTGATACATGATCCGAATCGACTAGGCCGTGTCCGATCATCACGTGAGACGGACTAGTCATCAACGGTGAACATCTTCATGTTGATCGTATCTTCTATACGACTCATGTTCGACCTTTCGGTCTTCCGTGTTCCGAGGCCATGTCTGTACATGCTAGGCTCGTCAAGTCAACCCTAAGTGTATTACGTGTGTAAATCTGGCTTACACCCGTTGTATGTGAACGTTAGAACCTATCACACCCGATCATCACGTGGTGCTTCGGAATAACGAACCTTAGCAACGGTGCATAGTTAGGGGGAACATAATTCTTGAAATTTTAGTGAGAGATCACCTTATTTATGCTACCTTCGTTCTAAGCAAATAAGATGTAAAACATGATAAACATCACATGCAATCAAATAGTGACATGATATGGCCAATATCATTTTGCTCCTTTTGATCTCCATCTTCGGGGCTCCATGATCATCATCGTCACCGGCATGACACCATGATCTCCATCATCGTGTCTTCATGAAGTTGTCTCGCCAAACGTTACTTCTACTACTATGGCTAACGGTTAGCAATAAAGAAAAGTAATTACATGGCATTTTCAATGACACGCGGGTCCTACAATAAAATAAGACAACTCATATGGCTCCTGCCGGTTGTCATACTCATCGACATGCAAGTCGTGATTCCTATTAAAGGAACATGATCAATCTCATACATCACACATATAAATATATATATATATATCATTCATCGCATCCTTTTGGCCATATCACATCACACGGCACAGGCTGCAAGAACAAGTTAGATGTCCTCTAAATGTTGTTGCAAGTTTTTTATGTGGTTGCTATAGGTTTCTAGCAAGAACGTTTCTTACCTACGCCAAAACCACAACGTGATATGCCAATTTCTATTTACCCTTCATAAGGACCTTTTTCATCAAATCCGATCCGACTAAAGTGGGAGAGACAGACACCCGCTAGCCACCTTATGCAACTAGTGCATGTCAGTCGGTGGAACCTGTCTCACGTAAGCATACGTGTAAGGTCGGTCCGGGCCGCTTCATCCCACGATGCCGCCGAATCAAGATAAGACTAGTAGCGGCAAGTAAATTGACATAATCTACGCCCACAACAACTTGTGTTCTACTCGTGCAAAGTAACTACGCATAGACCTAGCTCATGATGCCACTGTTGGGGATCGTTGCAAAAATTCAAAAAAATTCTACGCATCACCAAGATCTATCTATGGAGTTTACTAGCACCGAGAGGGGAGTGCATCTTCATACCTTTGAAGATCGCAATGCGGAAGCTTTGCAAGAACGCGGTCGGTGGAGTCGTACACGAAGCGATTCAGATCGCGGCCGAATCCGATCTAAGCACCGAACAACGGTGCCTCTGTGTTCAACACACGTGCAGCCCGGTGACGTCTCCTGCGCCTTGATCCAGCAAGGAGAGAGGGAGAGGTTGGGGAAGACTCCATCCAGCAGCAGCACGACGGCGTGGTGGTGGTGGAGGAGCGTGCCTATCCAGCAGGGCTTCGCCAAGCACCGCGTGAGAGGAGGAGGAGTTGGGAGAGGGGGAGGGCTGCGTCAGGGCTTGGGTGCGGCTGCCCTCCCACCCCCACATATATATAGGGGCAAGGGAGAGGGGGCGGGCCCCTCAGATCTGATCTGAGGAGGGGGCGGCGGCCAGAGGGGGTGGCTTGCCCCCAAGCCAAGGGGGCGCCCCCCTTAGGGTTTCCCACCCAACCCTAGGCGCATGGGCCCTAGGGGGGAGGCGCCCAGCCCACTTAGGGGCTGGTCCTTCTCCATATACATCCCATAGGGCCCTCCGGGGCAGGTGGACCCTTGGAACCCCTTCGGTGGTCCCGGTACAATATCGGTACCCCCCCCCCCCGAACTATTCCGGTGACCGTATAGTGACTTCACATATATAAATCGTTACCTCCGGACCATTCCAGAACTCCTCGTGACGTCCGGGATCTCATCCGGGACTCCGAACAACATTCGGTCACCACGTACATCTATTCCCTATAACCCTAGCGTCATCGAACCTTAAGTGTGTAGACCCTACGGGTTCGGGAACCATGCAGACATGACTGAGACATCTCTCTGGCCAATAACCAACAGAGGGATCTGGATACCTATGTTGGCTCCCACATGTTCCACGATGATGTCATCGGATGAACCACGATGTCAAGGAATCAATCAATCCCGTATACGATTCCCTTTGTCTACCGGTATAGCACTTGCCCGAGATTCAATCGTCGGTATGCCGATACCTTGTTCAATCTCGTTACGGCAAGTCTCTTTACTCGTTCCATAACACATCATCCCGTGACCAACTCCTTAGTCACATAGATCTCATTACGATGATGTCTTGCCGAGTGGGCCCAAAGATACCTCTCCATCATACTGAGTGACAAATCCCAGTCTCGATTCGTGCCAACCCAACAGATACTTTCGGGGATACCCGTAGTGTACCTTTATAGCCACCCAGTTATGTTGTGACGTTTGGCACACCCAAAGTACTCCTACGGTATCCGGGAGTTGCACAATCTCATGGTCTAAGGAACAGATACTTTACATTGGAAAAGCTTTAGCATACGAACTACACGATCTTGTGCTAGGCTTACAATTGGGTCTTGTCCATCACATCATTCTCCTAATGATGTGATCCCGTTATTAATGACATCCAATGTCCATGGTCAGGAAACCGTAACCATCTATCGATCAACGAGCTAGTCAACTAGAGGCTCACTAGGGACATGTTGTGGTCTATGTATTCACATATGCATTACGATTTCCGGATAATACAATGAACACTAGACAATTATCATGAACAAGGAAATATAATAATAACCATTTTATTATTGCCTCTAGGGCATATTTCCAACAGTCTCCCACTTGCACTAGAGTCAATAATCTAGTTACATTGTGATGAATCGAACACCCATAGAGTTCTGGTGTTGATCATGTTTTGCTCCTGGAAGAGGTTTAGTCAACGGATCTGCGACATTCAGATCCGTATGCGTTTTACAAATATTTATGTCTCCATCTTGAATATAATTTCGGATGGAGTTGAAACGACGCTTGATGTGCTTGGTCTTCTTGTGAAACCTGGGCTCCTTGGCAATGGCGATAGCTCCAGTGTTGTCACAGAAGAGAGTCATCGGGCCCGACGCGCTTGGAATAACTCCTAGGTCGGTGATGAACTCCTTCATCGAGACTCCTTCCTGTGTTGCTTCGGAAGAAGCTATGTACTCCAATTCACATCTAGATCCCGCCACGACGCTTTGCTTGCAACTGCACCAGCTGACTGCCCCACCATACAAAATATACATATATCCAGTTTGTGACTTAGAGTCATCCAGATCTGGGTCGAAGCTAGCATCAATGTAACCCTTTACGACGAGCTCCTCGTCACCTCCATAAACGAGAAACATATCCTTAGTCCTTTTCAGGTACTTCAGGATGTTCTTGACCGTTGTCCAGTGTTCCATACCGGGATCACTTTGGTACCTCCCCACCAAACTTATGGCAAGGTTCACATCAGGTCTGGTACACAGCATGGCATACATAATAGAACCTATGGCTGAGGCATAGGGGATGACACTCATCTTTTCTCTATCTTCTGCCGAGGTCGGGCATTGAGTTGTGCTCAATTTCACACCTTTCAATACAGGCAAGAACCCTTTCTTGGACTGATCCATATTGAACTTCTTCAATATCTTGTCAAGGTATGTGCTTTGTGAAAGACCAATGAGGCGTCTCGATCTATGTCTATAGATCTTGATGCCTAATATGTAAGCAGCTTCTCCAAGGTCCTTCATTGATAAACACTTATTCAAGTAGGCCTTTATGCTTTCCAAGAGTTCTACATCATTTCCCATCAGCAATATGTCATCCACATATAATATGAGAAATGCTACAGAGCTCCCACTCACTTTCTTGTAAATACAGGCTTCTCCATAAGTCTGTATGAACCCAAACGCTTTGATCACCTCATCAAAGTGAATGTTCCAACTCCGAGATGCTTGCACCAGCCCATGGATGGAGCGCTGGAGCTTGCATATCTTATCACCATATAATAATAACCATTTTATTATTGCCTCTAGGGAATATTTCCAACAGAGTGGTCCCGATTATTGTCACTTCGGGGTTGCCGGATCATAACACATAGTAGGTGACTACTGACTTGCAAGATAGGATCAAGAACTCACATATATTCATGAAAAATTAATAGGTTCAGATCTGAAATCATGGCACTCGGGCCCTAGTGACAAGCATTAAGCATGGAAAAGTCATAGCAACATCAATCTTAGAACATAGTGGATACTAGGGATCAAACCCTAACAAAACTAACTCGATTACATGGTAAATCTCATCCAACCCATCACCGTCCAGCAAGCCTACGATGGGATTACTCACGCACAACGGTGAGCATCATGAAATTGGTGATGGAGGAAGGTTGATGATGATGACGGCGATGATCTCCACTCTCAGGAGCCCCGAACGGACTCCAGATCAGCCCTCCCGTGAGAGATTAGGGCTTGGCGGCGGCTCTATATCGTAAAACGCGATGAATCCTTCTCTCTGATTTTTTTTCTCCTCGAAAGTGAATATATGGAGTCGTGGTTGAGGTCGGTGGAGCGTCAGGGGGCCCACGAGGCAGGGGGCGCGCATAGGAGGGCGCCCCCCACCCTCGTGGACAGGGTGTGGGCCCCCCTGGTCTGGTTTCTTCCGCCGGTATTTTTTATATATTCCAAAACAATTCTCCGTTGATTTTCAGGTCATTCCGAGAACTTTTATTTCTGCACAAAAATAACACCATGGCAGTTCTGCTGAAAACAGCGTCAGTCCGGGTTAGTTCCATTCAAATCATGCAAGTTAGAGTCCAAAACAAGGGCAAAAGTGTTTGGAAAAGTAGATACGTTGGAGACATATCACATGGTAACTTCTTCATCTTAATAGCCCACTTTGATAATTTTTCACCATCCCGCTTATCCAACGTCTTGTTAGAACCTCTGTCACCGACTTTACCACCCCCGATGCTCGTCACAGGGATGTTGACCGCAGCCAACGCCCGTACTGTCTCCACCGCCACCTCGGGAATAGGAAGCGAGGCCGGCTCCACCGTAGCTACCGGCTCGGCTTGGGCCACCGAGACCGTAGCAGTGGGCGGTGGTGGTGGCCGTAGTGGGGGTGGGCGTCGTCTCCCTTCTCTCCCACCACGGAATCCACGGTGGTCCCCCAGTTATACCGGTTGTTGGGGCCGTCCACGCCCTCCACGAAGTTGCCGGGAGGTCCTTGAAAACCACGACCCGAGCCCCCGCCATTGAAACCTCCAGAACCGCGTCCGCCTCCCGAGGATGAGCCTCGGTGCTGGCCCTCGCCGTACACGTCATATCCATCGTCTCCCTACTGTCCATATCGATTAAATTTGTGACCATCACCTCCATAGTCCCGGCCACCTCCGTCGTAGTTCTCCCGACCGCGGCCGCCATCCCGGCCCTGTCCGCCACCACTGCCATCCCGGCCATGCATGCCATCACGGCCCTAACCAGCAGCTTGAGCCGCAGCAGCCGACGGGGGCCTAGCCTCCCGCGGTGTGTCGCGTGCAGCCGCCCGACCAGGCGTCTGGTCCGCTCACCCAGGAACTTGAGCGGCGTGTGCCGGCGGAAGCGTAGGAGGAGGAGCTCCCTGCTTGGCCGGTGGTGGGTTGTCGCGCCCTGCCATTCTAGCACCGGCGCCGGAGCGAACCCTCGCCACCCGACAAGTGCCGATCGTAGGAAACCCCGGACGGCGGAAAACCCTAGCGGTAGGAGCAAGTCGATTAATCGAAGCTGCGTCGATCGATACCCCATGCAAATTCAGATTCCTGGGCGATGCTGTGAGCGCGGCTTGGGCCATCAAACTGGGCCTCACACCCAGTTCGAGAAGGGCCCACGAGCAACGCATCAACAGGTTTATCCTCGCGGCCCAAGAGAGAATTCAAACGAGCCCTTCTGGCCGCTAGGATCTCATCGGCCGTCTTCACCGGCGGCGGCAGCCCCGGCAGCCGGCCTTTTCTTCCCTTCATCTTCTTTGTAACCATAGTCCAGGAATCCGGTATGAAATCCAACAATGTAACGCAAGCACATGTTACCTTTGGAATCGTCCCGATCCACGGTTTGACGACCGGCGGCGGCTTCTTCCTGTAAACCTCAATTTTCCGATGAGGTAGCGAATATGGACCTGAGGCCGACGATGGTGACGCCACCGTGGCAGCAACGAGTACGTCAGCGTCGACCTTCTCAACTTCTACCCCATCTTCATCACCGCTATCCGCTAGCACCCAGAACCGCCCTCCAACGCGATGATCTTTGGGCACCTTCATCGTCAAATCGATGAGATCCATCGTCTTCTCTTGAACAATCTGCATGCAACAATCGACAACCACATCATATATATCAATAGTAATCCGAAAACCTACCTCGATCCAGACGTCAGCATCTAAATAATCTCCGGTGATGATGTAATTGTCCATATCCCACAGCGCTACCCTGCGGGACACTAGAGATTCTGATAGACGACTGTGACGCCCGAAGACCGACGTCCCAGAAGATTCCAGAAGATTCCAGACGTTCCGGGTTCTTCGTGTGTTGCTTTGTGCTTGTGTTATTTATTTTTTTGCATTGCATCATGTCATCATGCCATCATGTTATTTTAATTTTTGCATCTCAACCTAAACAAACCGTGTGGACCTTCGGTCCATTTAAATCGAGGGAAGGTGACTTCTCTTTATAACATATAAAAGTCTCTCATTATTTTAGGGAGCTATATAAATAAATATTCCATTGTTGGAATTACCCCAACACACTTGCAAATTCCCCATTGTCTTTTCACTTCGAGTTTCACCTTCAAAACCTTGCCAATAATTCTTTTCCGTTGTTTCGAGGCTCCTCCAAAAATCTAAACTCCTTTTATTGCAAGCTAAATGTTTTAGTTTTGCACTTCCCTTTTTGTTGGAACTATTTTTGTGAGGTTGGAATTAATCCGTAAAGCCTTACAAAAATGTCCATCATTTTATTCTTATTCGTTGTCTCTTTTCTTTTTATTTTGGCTCTCTCCTTTTTGTTTTTTTTTTCTGTCTAAGAGTTTTAAAAAAACAGAGAGCAGCCGCGCCCTCTTGGGCCTCTCTCTAGCCTTCCCTGGCCGTCTTCTCCTCACCTCTCCCCCACAGCCTTCTAGGCCAGCCGCACCAGGCCTCTCCTCCTCCCTCCTCTAGGCCCAAGGCCACTTCGGCCCAAACTCCCTCCTCCACCGAACCCTAGCTCGAGCCCGAGCCAGTCCCGACCGCTCCTCCTCCTTCTCTTCTGTCCGCCGCCGCTTTTTCCCTTCTGTCCCGCTTCGATCCTCCCCGATTCCCTCCCCCGCTCGAGCCAGACTCCTCTCGTTCTCCCGCCTGGCCCGAGCTCCGGCGCGCCAGGCCAATCCCCTCGACGCCCTTCTCCTCGAGTCCCTCTGGCACCGTGCCCCTGCCTCCCTTCTCCTGGCGCCTCGGCTGCCTCGCTCCTCTCCCGAGAGCCTGGATGCACCAGCGTCGCCAAGGCCTCGCCGTGGCCTCCCTCCGGGTCGTTTCCCTCGCGCCGTGCCCGGTCGTCCGACCATCTGGCCGCGCCCTGCCTCGGCCAAGAGCAGCGCCGCGGCGGCCCCGAGCGCCCCCGGCCAGGACTCATCGCACCCCTACCGCAGCGCCCGGTCCCTCCTGTCGCCGGCCAGGAGCCCTGGCCTCCCGCGCCACCTTTCCCTCCTCCGCGCCCGTCTTCTGCAGCGCCCCGTGCGGCCCCCTCTCGAGCCCGCAGCGCCGAGGCCAAGGCCCCTGCCTCGCAGTGCTGCTGCCTGGCCTCGTCGTCCCGAGACTTGCTGCTGTAGTTTGTTTTTTTTTGTTTAGTTGCCTGTGCTGTATTTTTGACAGATGACCCGAACGAGTTTACGGCGACCCGACCAAGTACCTCTTCGATAAGTACCTCTACACAGCGAAACGACTAGTACATCTACCGTCGCCGAAGACCGCGTGTACCTCTACGATATGAGAACGCCGACACAAGACGATGCGACAAGTACCCCTTCGATGCGCCGAGACCAAGTTCCACTACGTCCACGACGACTCGAACGACTACCGATGACCGTGAACAACTACCGCCGTCGTGGAACCGCCAAGACGAACGGAACAACTACTTCCCACTACGAACGTGTACCCCTACGTCGACGACGACCGCGACAAGTACCCCTACCGACGCCGGATCCGTCGGCACCCTCAAGTACCTCTACGGCATGTACCACTACCGTCGCCCGGAAACGAGGAATTCGCCAAGTACCACGACATGGTGACGTGAACCACTACTTCCTCTCCGATGAACGAGAACAACTACTTCCCTCTACGGAACGACTTCTTCCTCTTCGGAAACGTGAACCACTACTTCCTCTACGACCTCACGAGAACGTCTACTTCCACTACTTCCTCTCCGACCGCGAGTACCACTACTTCCACTACGATCTCGAACCGTCCCGAAACAATTGTTTCGAAGGTATAACCCCGAGACGTGACCCGTGGAATGCATGCTTGCTTGTGTTGTATGAAATGTCTCCCGTGTGTGCTCCGTGTCCGTTTCGTCCGTTTGACTTGTTCCTCGGTTGCCGCGTCGCCGACTCGTGGGAACCCGGTAACGGGATCGCCCACCTCTTTTCATCTCGTTTGACTCGCTTCGTCACCTTTTGCACCGGTCTCTCAACGAGATACCGGAACCGATATGATGCCGTTGCATCATTTTCGGATCGTTGTCGTGGCCCCCTTCCTTTCCACCACGGTGACAATACTTCATATCTCCTTTAAGTCAACCTTTCAATAAAACTTGCATAAACTTGTTCATGTCATCCGCATCATGTTAACAACATTATATGTTAAATTGTTGTTTGCTTATAATTATTAAACATGCTCATGGGGATTTTCCGGATATGTTGTTGTTATTTTCCGGCCTCATTTAAATTGCCTAGCTAGTATAGTTTTATTATGCTTCACCTCTTGCCATGTTAACAAACTCTTAATCTTGTCTTGTTAATAACGAGAGTCAACTAAATAATTAAATGTGGTGTTTCGTCAATATGCAACTCGTTGCATATTGATCTCCACTTAACTTGTAGTATTTGTTTGTGCACCTTGCCATGCCATGCATAATTAAACCGGACATGCATCATGCTTGCTTGTGCATCGTATGCCATGTTAATGCTTGCGTGTTTACCGTGTTGTTTGTTTCTTTCCGGTTGCTTCTCTTGCTAGCTTCGGTTTCGTTCCGGAGTTGTGAGGTTTCTCTCGACTGTGTTGCTTCGTCTACTTCTGGATCCGTTCTTCTCCCTTGTGGAATCCCAGGCAAGATGACCGAACCCGGATACCATTACTAACTTTGCCTATTGCTAGTAGTTCCGCTCTATAGTTTTGCCTCGATGCCCATGTTCTTCTTGTCAGCCTCCTACTTGTAACCAATTGCCATGTTTATCCACCCTACCTATGCAAACCGTTGCTTGGCTAAGTACGCTTCGCTCAGCCCCTCTTATAGCTTTGTTAGTTGCAGGTGAAGATTGAAGATGCTTGCTTCATGTTGAAGTTTGGTTGGGTTATATCACACTATATAAATGCTTAAAAATGAAATCATCTATATACTGGCAGGGTGGAAGGCTAAGCCTTTTGCTTGGTGTTTTGTTCCACTCATGCCGTTAGGAACCGTATAAACCGGTGTTATGTTCCTTGATTTTGCGTTCCTAACACGGTTGGGGTGTATGGGACCCCCTTGATAAACCGCTAAGTGCTAAGTCTTTTCCAGCAAGTCCCAACCTTTGGTACTATTTGCCTAATAACAAACTAATAAAAAACTTGCATGTGGACTAGCTATCCCTTTTATTTTAATTCAACAACCCCGGGCCAGTGCTCCACATGAGTGTTGGTCCGAAACGGGGGTCCTGCAGGGCCACCTCGAGGAAACTCAAGGTCTGGTAAAAACCTGTAGCATCGCCCATCCGGTCGTGTCCTGAGACTAGATACGCGCGGCTACCTATCAGGGTGTCGACACGCCGGGAGGATTTGCTGGATTAGCCTTACCTTAGTTCGGTTTAACTTGAGCACGGGATTCCGAGAATACTCGGGTCTTCCCACCTATGGAGTTGCGACTTCGCGGATCGTGGGCTTGTGATGGGTCAAGTTGGAACACCCCTGCAGGGTTTGAACTTTCGAAAGCCGTGCCCGCGGTTATGTGGCAGATGGGAGCTTGTTAATTCCGGTTGTAGATAACTTGACACAATGTTTCCAATACACTACCAGCGTGTGTACCGTGACTGTCAATTTCCGAATAGGGAATTCGGGAGTTGAACACGGTGGGGTTATGTTTGACTGGCTTTAGTTAGGATCACTTCGTGATCATCTCTCGACCGAGGCACTTCTCTTCTCGCTCTCTTTTGCGTAAGTTAGTGCTAGTTGCTGCTGCAGACTCTTGTTTGTTCCTTCACCTCTTATTCTTTCTTCAGCCTTGTCCTCACCCAAGGCTTAAATAGTCTTGTTACCCGGGAACGGGATTGCTGAGTCCTCTGTGGCTCACAGTTACTTCACCACACCAGATGCAGGTTCAGCCGAGTTTGATGCAGGAGATGGTTCAAGTACTTCATCGGGAGCTCGATGAAGAGTGTGGCCGTTTGCTTGTGACGTTTCGATGTTCGGTAGTGGTTCTTCTACTAGGATTCGATCCTGACCTGTGGCTTTATGTTGTTTTGGTATCTTTTTTTTGGTTCTTCACCCGTAGTCGGGTTGTGATGTTTTAAATGATGATTGTTTATGTAATGTATTGTGTGAAGTGGCGAGTGTAAGCCAACTATCTCCTTTTGCAATTTAATCCCTCTTTTACATGAGTCGTGCAAAGATACCAAACTTGAGATCATTCTAGGATGGATTTATGCCTTTAAGTCGTGCCTCGACACGTAGGAGGTATAACTCCATCCTGGGCATTACACATCGATCCATCCGGAGTTGTGATCAGTGAAATGGACGCGCCACTGCACCGGATTTGCCCTCTCCACCTACGCCTTCTCCTTCTCCCGGATCGCCGCCACCCCGCAGGATCCTACGAGATCCGTGCCAGGCCGGGCCGATCTGTCCGTATGCGGCAGAGGCGCAGCCAGAGGCGGCGCCGATTGGGTCACCGGCGGCAAGGACGGCCGCGCCTCGGGAGGCCGAGGATTCTCGCCCTCGGGGGCGCTCGCCATCTCAGCGTTGTCTGACGTCCTTAAAAATTGAGGGAGAATTTCACTTCCCCGAACACGATTAATACTGAACACTTAGCATGTGAGGACACCGGGACGGCATGCATGGCCGGGACGTTAAGCACCATATGACCAAAATGCCCTTATACGTTGGGGGGTGTTACCAAGCAGAGTTCTCTTTGAAGTCCTATGAATCAAAGATTTTTTTTTCGAAACGGAGGCAAAGATTGCCTCATCTATTAAATAAGCAGAAGAGAATTGCCCAGTTAATTACGGAAAACCGGGCAAAAACCGGAACAACAAGGGCCAAGCCCACTCCCATAAACTGAGACACACAGGGCAAAGCCCACCCTTATCGACAACATGTCGACCTGCGGCCAAACAACGCAGTTCCGACTCTGACGAAGAACTCAGAAGAGCGAAACCAGGCACGGCTGGCGCCACGGAAGATCGCCGAAAGGCCGCCTGCAGCCAGTCATCGTACACCACAGGGCCCCGCCGCCGCAGCTTCGACTCCACAGCAACAAACAAACCGAGGCAATACCGTGGACGCGCCGGAGAAGAGCCGACTATCGCAACCATTGCCGCATCGCCGACATCGCTCCCACCATCATCGTTGCCACAGAAGTCTGGCCGCCACAGTGATTCTCTCGGGGCCGCCGCCCCGACATCCACCGCTCCGTCGCGCCCAGCGCAATCAACCGGCACCGCCTTCCGGGGCCGCCGCCCCGACATACCACCGCTCCCCTCGAGCAGCAACGCCGCACAACCCAGCTGCCCGCAGCCCTTACTGCTCAGGGCAACCGCTCGCAGACCACGAACGTCGCACCACATCCGGGGCCGCCGCCCCGACTTAAAGTCAAACCGCCCCCTCTAGGGCGCATCGACCAGGCCGACGACCTCGCTACCCACGCAGCACCAAGCCGCCACCGAAACAATGCACAACCGCGACTCTGCCCCATAGGGCCACCGTTGCATCGCTATGAATCAAAGAGATCCTAGCAATGATTGAGTTTTGCAAAACAATGGTTCAAGATCTGTTGGTCGAAGTTGTCCCACTGACCGCGTTATAGAAATAGACCCTGATCGATTAGACATGCCATCTGTGACTGTGAGGCAGATCTTAGGCGTCATCCAAGGGCTCGACCGGTACCTCAGCGGATCTCACAAACTACGACCGTAATGGATACGAGTATGTACATTCCACGAGCGCAAGAACGAACGCCGTCGAAGTTATTGTCATTAGAAACGAAGCAAAGCAAACAATGATCTCGGTCTTTTTAATACTGAAGAAGAAGCCATATGCATATGAACGATATCTCAACAATCAATTGATTTGCCCTGTCAACGACTGGCAAGATTTGGTTACGGCGCCAAAATCAAGCTAGCAGTCGTGCTGCTGACCGAAACCAAAGCCTTGATGAAAATTGTGTACGTAACCCAAACGTGCTCATGTAAAAAAGATCAAGAACTGTCCTAGAAAAAGATCAAGAACTGTGCATGTGTATACACATGACCAGGAGACGGTCATTCAGGACAGAGACAAATCTTGGTCATCGGATGACATGCCATATATGATCCTCGAAGATCTTGCAAAGATTCGGCAATATCACCTAGAAGAACACCTAGGAAGGAGTGTGCCTTGCGGGGCAGAAGCACCATTTTTTTTTTACATAGTACAAACGCAATCACTCATATATACATGCATATTCCGGGGGTCTTTCTTCATTTCTAAAAAAAATATACATGCATATACTCATCCCTATGAACATACACACGCACACCCTACCCCTATGAGCACATATCATCGTAAGATTGACGAAGTCATCAAAGACGCCTCATAGTCAAAAAAAAAACATCTCCTCCCACCGTTTTCTTTCTAAGCATGTGCAAGCATGGATGATCGATGGGCTAGCTAGCAGGACACGTATGCCCTACAAGAGAACTTCCCCACACACAAAAAAGTACAAGAGAATTGAATGCACACGTGTCAGAAACTCACAATAGGGAAGGATAGAAGCCCTGGCATGTATGTCTTTTTCCTGAACATGATACAATCGTAGATGCCCAAATACACGCACTTTCCTTCTAGAAATCGAAGAGTTAGCTTTGTTATTCAATATGTAATGAGAAATGCCAACACTTTGGTCCACTTGTGTGCAAAACATGCTTGCACACTGGAGGTGACGAGTTGTTGGATGGACTCCCACCCCCTCCCCCTCCCTCTCCCCCGTTTCCTCATGACCAGTGTTTTGGCTTATCGTGCTGGAGTTGTTGATGATTGAATAAAGATCTAAGTTTCCCGTAAAAACATACACACACATACACTTATCCATATGAACGCACGTATGCACATATTATCTCTATGAGCACCTTCAACATATTGAGCTGCTGGGTACGATATATTTGATCGGCCGACTATGAGAACATGGATGTCGGATAACACTTTGCTAGTCATATTTTCATTCTGAACTTGCCAAATTCTAGGGTCATCAGAATCGCCTGGTGTAAAAGAATTTCGCAACGCTTTTCCTGATTGGTATTGTATTGATATTGTGCTACAAATATAACCATGCTAGACTATTGCTAGAAATCTAGCAGTCATATTAAGTTGAAGCGGGATAATATGCATCTATAAAACAACCAACAACCAAATAGGCTCTAAATACAGGTTAAAGCAGAGTGTAGATTATGAACAGATATGGTTTAGAAATTGAGATGTCTAATTTTAATTCTTGTAAATAGGACATGTGATATGATATCTTTTCGACAAGGAGGATTCACACAATAATATATCAGTGCCAGGGACGTGTGACACCGATGTTAAACAATATCAAGTAATGTCTAGCATTGATACTGAACAAATCGACTTAAACAAGAAAAGAAAAAAACCGAGGCCATCCATATTGGACGAGCCTCGCGATAGCACCTCCACAGTCCTACCACCAATTCTATGGTTGTGGACGTTAATTCATCGTTCAAGCAATCGTGTGACAATACAAAGATGTAAGACTCCAAAACAAAGCCATCAAAAGGAAATTGTTGCTCGCATGACGATGTTGGTTGGTCCAACCGAAATCTAAACATAGGGCAATCACCCATAAGTAGAACTTGGAGCAAAGATCTTCAACAACAAAAAATGGCATGCAGACGTCGTCACTGGCTGAAATAAGAGAAGGAAATAAAAGTACTATTTCACATTAATATAATTTTAAGAAGAATAGATACAACACGAATAATACCCATTTGTATTCGTATCTGCTTCGACTTTGCCTCTACAGTAAAGGTATCCTATATGGTTGTAAGATCATCTACAGTCGTGGACACAAAATCCGACCCCTCAAACGCCCATGAACATCCGAACGGGCAATGACCGAGCAGACCTCAAATTTCCTTGTCTGCATCCGAATACCTTATATTTCAAATCTTGAATCCATACCGAACACCTACGTACTACTTAGATCAACTAAAACATACACTACGCTAATCGTTGTCGTCGGAGATGTCCACGATCTTCGTGCCGGGCTCCGGCCATGGCGAGCGTGGACGGCAAGCAGAGAGTGGGCAGATAGGAAGAGGAGTGGATTTGGCTCGGGCTGACGATGAAGAGGGGGAGGAAGCGGATGTGGATAAGGCTGAGGTCTTTGTACGGGGTGAGCCGGTTGAACAGTTTGATTGCCAAGTAATTTTGTGTGAGATCCAATCATCGATGCAACGTGACAGAAGCGACCGGGCCGCCCCTTATCCGCCCAGATTTGGGTTGGATACAAGGGGTGTCGGTCAGCTCGAACGTTTGAGACCGGTTTGATCAGAATCCATGTGGGTCGAATTTTTCTGACCAGACGTTTAAGGTGGGTATGAGACGCCCCGTTGTAGATGCTCAAGTAGCGTTGACAGGGACAACACTACACTTTTACGGATGATTTCTACGGGAATTAAGTTACAGGATGAGTTGTCAAAAAGTGACTCGAAATCAACGGGATGGGGTCCACCACTGGTAATCAAGGGGGAAGGTGATTTGTGGGGAGAAGTGTCGGTAGGTCTAATCCGTGATTGCTATCCGTAAGAGGGTGTTTGTTTCCAGGGACTTATTGGTCTAGGGACTTAAATAAGTCCCTATAAGTCCCATCTAAACCAAACAGGAGGGACTTATAGGGACTTAAAGTGGGCATTTGGGACTTATCAAATAAGACTCTCAAGGAGGGACTTATAGGGACTTATAGTTGTAATATGGTGTACTAGTACATGTTAAGTCCCAGGAACCAAACAGGTAGGGACTTTTTAGGGACTTATGACTTATAAGTTGGGACTAAAATAAGTCCTAGGACTTATGAACCAAACAGGGCCTAAGTGTAGCATTTTTCGCGTTGGCAGATACTACACACGGAGTTATATAGCTTACCTAGGTTGGGCGGCCAGGCCAGAAATAGCATTAAGAAGAGCCTGACACGCCACTGCTTGCTTCGGTGCGTGTGAGAGGGGCATGCTCCCAAGACCGATCGATCGCTGTAGGCATAGATGCATAGATTGTGTGGTGTGACCTGGAAATGGTCAATGATACGTTCGATCCAGCGGACTGCAACGTTATGCGTAACTAATCAATGACCTCTTCAGATTAGATGCGGTGCGTATGCGTGCATGCTATGGATGCCTGAACTCGTTAGAAAGATGCGTTTGTCGCATGCCTCTGTTCTGATCTCTGAATCCATCGATCGAGACAACACACTTGATGGTGCCTGAAGCTCTGAGAGATTGTGGACACACGTAGTGCACATGTTGTAGCATATAATGTGTGAACATGTCAAAGTTTAATTCAAACGATATGACCACTTGTGGCTGAAGAAGATACATTCATACATGCACTACAGTATGACATATAAGTTGCTGAAAGGATGGCAATTAGTGGTTGATGTGTTGTCGACGTGAACCGTGCAGTTTGTATTAATAGAAAGAGAAGGCCCTTTTATTGATAAACAAGTATAAGTCTTCCATCAATGCTTGCAATGGTCATACTTTTTATGAAATAAAAAAAATGAATTTTATAACATAGATCTTCTCGATCAGAACATTCAGTATATATTATCCATTTTAGACTTTGAGGTGCCTCAGTATGGCAGTAACTTTTAGGTTATTGTAGTCAGGGGCTAACAATAAATTTGAAAAAAAAAAACTAGGCACGGCAAAGATAATCAGTAGGACTATGTCATAATCAACTAAAGTTTATTATTATTGTTATTATTGTTATTTTCTCAAGCAATGCTTTTGAATATCGAAAATGAAATAAAAATGACATGAAGTCTAGAAGAAACTCAATGCAGCCCAGTGGTAATACATGAGTAAATTGCACAAAACCACCACTTTAAATGCTAGGTTAGCAAAAAACACTACGTTACATTTTTTTTGCACAAAGCACCACGTCTTGTGTAATCTATTTACAAAAAAACACTGATCGGCGACTCTGGCTCATTTATGTGCGTTTATGTTATAACGTTTGACCAAAGACAGTGCTAGATGGGTAAAAAGCGAAAACACCCCCCCCCCCACATTTCCCCTGTGCCGGCCAGGCCCTTCCCCTGTCCAACCACTACAGTCAGCCGCAGCCGCCTGAGGAGAAGAGCTCCCCATCCCGTGCACTGCCGCAAGTAGAAGCCCACCGGAGCTCCCGCCCCTGCCCAGCCGAACATGTGTGCCCCTGTTCGACCGCGCCCCCCGCCATGACAGCCACGCCATCGCCGCCCTGCTCCGCCCGCGCCATCGCCTCACTGCTCGCCCGTCACCGCCACACTCCGAGGAGGGAGAAGGAGAGAGGAGGTTGCGCTCCACAGCCACCGGGGACGGAGAAGGAGAGATTAGGATGCGGCGTCTCAGACGAGGGAGCAGCTGCCTGGCCTCCTGTGCGTCGGCCCCGAGCGAAGGGAGAGATAGAGTTCGAAGGGAGTGGGGTCGTGTTTGGTTTCGGTCATGCCTAAGCTCGGGTGGGTGGGGATGCGTGCATGAAGGAGACGCCCAGCGCCGCTACCTCGTCCGGATCCGGCGAGAGATGTCGCGTTGCCGCCCTGGTTTGGCCTCTTGCATGAAGGAGAAGCCCAGCGCCGCCAGCGTTAACCGCCCTAACCAGCGGCGAGGATGCACCGTGGGCTAATTGCATTTTTTTTCTTTTTGATTCATGTGTGTCTATGTAAAATATAAGGACTAGTTTGTACATTTTGATTAAAATTAATCTGACACGAAATGTTACGCCACGTAGGCACAAAAAAGGGCCCGAGCTGTCATAAGCATGTTCAGACGAGCCAACTTTACTGATCAATGTTATTTGCAAAAAGATTACACAAGACGTGGTGTTTTCTGCCAAATGAATATAACGTAGTGTTTTCGGCAAAGCTAGTCTTCAAAGTGGTGGTTCCCTGCAATTTACTCAGCAATGGACCTTGCTCCTTGTGGTGGCCTAAAATTATATTAGTTGTTTTATGCATTGTAGAACTTTTATGGTGTGTGGCAATACAATAAAGGTTTTCACTAGATGTTGTATTTGGATTAAATACTATTGAAAATGGTAATTTACAAAATTAAATTCCAGGACATTCTAGTCAAGTGCTAAAACTTTCAAAGGTATTACGTGAGGTAATGAAAACTTGATCTTTTTTGTCCAATTTGTTGCCGTTTCCTCCAAATGATGTTTGTAAATATATCAAAAAGAGATAAAGGTGGCATCAACCCCTTAAATACTCCCTCTGTTCCACAATGTAGTGCCTATAGATTTTTGTGAAAATCAAACTTTGCCAACTTTGACCAAGTGTGTAGAAAAAATTGTCTACATCTACAATACCAAACATGTACATTCTAAAAATATAACTCACGATATATCCAACGATGTGCATTTGGTATTCTAGATGTACATATTTTTCTCTATAAACATGGTCAAAATTTGTAGTGTTTGACTTTTATAAAAATCTATAGACACTACATTGGCCTGCAGTACCCAGTCCCC
>LR738711.1:119180732-119204673 GCA_902687465.1 Secale cereale
CCTCCCCCCACACACACACGCGCGGGCGCGCACACACATACATTTTTTTGGCGGAAAAAAAAAAGAACTAATATGATAAGTGCAGTACAGACAACTACGCGAGCACACAGACTAGCACACGCAGGTCACAAACAAGCACCTATTTCCTCCTCTCTGGTCAAACAATAAAGAAGGCGATAAAAGAATGATGCCTTCCCTTGGTTTAGAGAAATTTTATAGAATCCTCTATAGGAAAAATTTCCTTTGAAACCGTTTGGTTTGAAGATTGGCTTCCTTCTTATGTAGGATTTGTTTTCATTCTTCATATTTCAAAAGAATAAATACATTAGCTTTGATCTAATGGAAAATTACTATACAATTATTATAAATCAAATGACATCATTTTTCTGGTAGGAATTGAGATACATGCCATCTTATTTCCTTTGATTTTGCTATTCCTAAGATATTCCAAAGGAAGGCTCAGCTTTCACCGTAGCAGCATCTGGGAGAATTAACGCCTACGCATATGTTGCACCGGCCAATCGATCCATCTTCCCCCTACGGCCGGCTATATATACGGGGTGCAACTGCGAGGAGCAAAACACCACAGGATAATTACCAGCAGATCATCATCATCACATTAACGCGCCTAGCTAAACGCCACGCTCTAATGGCGATCGTTTACGTGATTCTAGCCGCGCTGATCACCGCGGCGTCTCATGCGGCGCACGGCGCGCACGGCCAGACGTGGCACGGCGACCTCGCCGCGCTCGCCGCGGCCGGCAAGCTCCGCTCCGACCCCAACGCCACGTTCGCGGCCTCCACGGACTTCGGCAACATCACGGCGGCGCTCCCGGCGGCCGTGCTTTTCCCGTCGTCCCCAGCGGACGTGGCCGCGCTCCTCCGCGCCGCGCACTCCACCGCGGCATGGCCGTACACCATCTCGTTCCGCGGCCGCGGCCACTCCGTGATGGGGCAGGCCTTGGCCCCGGGCGGCGTGGTCGTGGACATGCCCTCCCTGGGCGGCCCGTCCTCCGCGGCGCGCATCAACGTGTCGGCGGACGGCCGGTACGTGGACGCCGGCGGCGAGCAGATGTGGATCGACGTGCTGCGGGCGACGCTGGAGCGCGGCGTGGCGCCGCGGTCGTGGACGGACTACCTCCACCTCACCGTCGGCGGCACGCTCTCGAACGCCGGCATCAGCGGCCAGACCTATCGGCACGGCCCCCAGATTTCCAACGTCCTGGAGCTGGACGTCATCACCGGTACGTACGCGCGCACGATATGGGCACCAGCATGCACCACGCTCACAAGCAACTCCCTCTATCTCTAGTAGTTACGTACCCCGCACTGCAATGTTGCAAAAATGGCTAACTTGTTTTGGTGCAACTCGCAACTCGTTAATCCGGCTGCGGCGTGGCATCACGTTCATCTTCTACACACACGGTAGCCTCGAAAGGTGCCGGTAAAAAATTGGCAGTGAGAAACGGTAGTGTACTAATTATTGGATGGTTTAATGGTACAGTGAAAATTTAATGATAAGGACTACGTGGTACTAGGGCTAGTTACGGCTGACCAGCTGGCGGCTGCTGGGCCGGCCAGCCGGCCGGCGTCGACGTCTTTCAATAGATTTGCCGGCGGCCAACAACACGTTGACTTTGACATTTCCCCTCTGTGTTAAATTACTCCGTTACTCCACCCGGCCCGCATGCGCCTTTGCGTTGACACGGTGCAATTAACGCGCGTGCAGGCTACGGCGAGATGGTGACGTGCTCCAAGTCGCTCAACGCGGACCTGTTCGACGCGGTGCTGGGCGGGCTGGGCCAGTTCGGCGTCATCGTGCGCGCCCGGATCGCGCTCGAGCCGGCGCCGACGCGGGCGCGGTGGGCGCGGTTCGTCTACACCGACTTCGCCACCTTCTCCGCCGACCAGGAGCGGCTCGCCGCGCCCGGGCCGGACGGCGCGTTTGGGCCGATGAGCTACCTCGAGGGCGCGGTCTACGTGAACCACAGCCTGGCCGCCGGGCTGAAGAACGCCGGCGGGTTCTTCACAGACGCCGACGTCGCCAGGATCGTGGCCGTCGCCGCGGCGAGGAACGCCACCACCGTGTACGTCATCGAGGCGACGCTCAACTACGACAACGCCACGGCCGCGTCCGTGGACGAGGAGCTCCAGTCGGTGCTGGCGACGCTGAGGCACGAGGAGGGGCTCGCGTTCGTGCGGGACGCGTCGTACCTGGAGTTCCTGGACCGGGTGCACGGCGAGGAGGTGGCGCTGGACAAGATCGGGCTGTGGCGCGTCCCGCACCCCTGGCTCATCGTGCTCGTGCCCCGCTCCCGCATCGCCGACTTCGACCGCGGCGTCTTCAAGGGCATCCTCCAGGGCACCGACATCGCCGGGCCTCTCGTCGTCTACCCAGTCAACAAATCCAAGTACGTACGCGTCCATCGTACATGCATGCGATCCTGCATGGTATATATCTCGCACTTAACTGACACTGGCTCGGCCGTTTCAGGTGGGACGACGGCATGTCGGCGGTGACGCCGGCGGAGGAGGTGTTCTACGCGGTGTCGATGCTCTTCTCGTCGGTGGCCAACGACCTGAAGCGGCTGGAGGCGCAGAACCAGAAGATACTGCGGTTCTGCGACCTCGCCGGGATAGGGTACAAGGAGTACCTGGCGCACTACACGGCCCGCGGCGACTGGGTCCGGCACTTCGGCGGCAAGTGGAAGCGCTTCGTGCAGATGAAGGACAAGTACGACCCCAAGAGGCTGCTCTCCCCTGGCCAAGACATCTTCAACCAACGCCTTTGAGTAGATAACAATTACGTACACTAGTTGTAACTACTAGCTCGGTCAAGAGTTAGTGGATTAACGTGTGGGCAGTTGCATAGTGGATTAACGTATGGTAATAATATGTTCTCTCGAGCTTAAATATCTAAATATGTTGGTTCATTAGCTAGTACGTATACTAAGAAAAAGTGTGAACAAAGCTCCACCAGTGTAAGTACTCCCTCTGTAAACTAATATAAGAGCGTTTAGATCACTATTTTAGTATTCTAAACGCTCTTATATTAGTTTACGGAGGGAGTACGTGCCAGAGATTCCGCAAAATAAGAGTACCAGAGAAATGTTTCATGGATCCAACTCTTACCAAGACGAGTATTTAATCTGAGATGTCCATTGACTGATCAAGGGTAGTTTTGGCTAAATGAGCATTAACTTATGGCAAGTCTTTTTAGCGACGTTTATGGCAAATTATTTTTATATGTTATAAAGGGAGTATCATTGACAGTGTTTGTAATCTCATATGCATCCATCTAAACCAGGATTCATATTCATAATCTAATATAACGTACCAATACATCATATTGGTGATGAACACGTCCATGTCTATCACATCAAGCTCACTAATATTCATGGCAAAGTTTTTTTTTTAATTCACAGGTTTTATGATTGCTTTACTAATAACATGTGAACAACTTGAACATATAGCCATCGCAAAAAAAAGAAGTTGAACATATAGTCCAGGAGTACATATTCACACACGGGTTTGTAGCAACAAATGAAGAAGTCATAGCAGAATTAGTTCCATTAATTGGTCTCTTTTTTTTCTTGTTTATCACACAGCCTTAAATGATGTATTATGGCGTTCCTCATTTGTGCACAATGAGGAGTCCATACTAAACCTTAGAGCAAGTATAATAAGCTTATATATAAGCAGGCTGTAAGGGTTAAAATATTATTTTTCTGCTAACATGGAGGGGGGAGAAGAGGAGACGGCTATAGAATAAGAGCCAGTTGCAGCACGTGCTCCTATGCACTATGTGAGAGTGAGAGGTGGGCCATGTATTAATGAAGTAGCACATCTTTGTATCTTACTATTATACTTGAAGGCTACCCCTTCGTTTCTTTTTAGTCTGCATATAAGATTAGGTCAAAGTCAAACTTTGTAAAGTTTGACCAACTTCGTAGAAAAAATATCTACATCTACAATACTAAAGCTATATAATGTGAAAATTAATTTCATGATGCATCTAACAATATTGATTTCATATTGTGAATATAAACTTAATCAAAGTTAAAAAGTTTGACTTTGACCAAAGAAACGGAGGGAGTACAAAATTGGCTATAGAGGACATGGCAATGTCATATAGCCATCAACTGGCTATACTATTAACCATGCTCTAAGGCCATTGGCACAATCTTACCTAACATGAGGTAAGAGAAGGTATGGTCCATTGGATCACATATAATGAACCGAATATATTAGTTTGGGTGTGCGCTAATATTTATCTGTTTGTACCCCCTTAGTTACTTTTTAGTCCGTATATAAGATTATCATAAGTCAAACGTAATAAAGTTTGACTAAAATTATAGGAAACGATGTCAACATTCACAATGTAAATTGATATCATTAGATGCATAATAGAATTAACTTTCATATTGTATATCTCTAGTATTGTAGTTGTTGATATTTTTCTGTATAAATTTGGTTAAACTTTATGAAGTTTGACTTAAATCTTATATGTGAAGTAAAAAGAAACGGATGAGTAATTAAGACATTCCCCAAGCTTGTTTTAGGTTCCAACTTTACGCACAGAAAGATACGACGGATCTTGAAATGAAAAATATCATCCTAGCAAAACACATACCTAAAAATGCACATAGTTTTGAAAATGTGTCATTTACAAAGAATGGAATACTGAGGTAATCGACTTGGAAATAAGTATTAGTTTAGAATTTACAACTAGGATGAAATGGCAGTCGATAAGTAAGCTGTTGGATCTCTATCATGGTATTAAAAAAATTAACTAGAGATAAAATTAGGCCTAGAAAATCTCAAACTTCTCTAGGACAATCTATTTCCATTTTTGTAAAGCCACATATATCAATTAACAAAATTCTTACAATCATCTATGACATAATCCATCACACGGGACGGGGGACCACCCACTAGCATACAATCAGATGGAATGCCAAAACGAAAGCTCCGCAGTCTCATGCACCACTTTGTTAGTCTCTCTTCTACACTATTGTAAAAGTTGGATAAACCCCAAGTCGGGCGTAGCTTAACCTTTCACCCATGCAGAGAATGTTGTCTTCCCAAAAGCGATGGCGTTACGACGAGGACTGCAGCTTGTGAACCAGATCGGCTGTTCAAATGTGATTGTTGAATCAGATTGCCTTGAAGTGATCAACGCATGTAACGGCGATCTGGACATCTTGGCTCCTTACTCAGCTATCCTGGCGGACTGCTTCCGGCCATTATGCTCATGAAATCTCCTCAATTCGTTTTCAGCACTGTCCACGGGAAGCAAACACTTTGGCACACACCTTAGCTAGACATGCTTTTGAATCAAATGTGTTGTATTGGTGGGACGAATGACGATGATCCACTTAGTTTTCTGTTACCGCATCTACTTAAGGATGTAACTCTTTTAAAGTCGAAATGAAACTGCCAAGTAGCATTCCCTTGAATTTTTTTTTTTTTTTTTGCCGTGTGGACTATAAGGCCGACAGACAACTCATGCCACGTTCCTTTGCTTGTAAAAAGGCACCGTCATTTGTCACGCACGTTTGGTCGTCGTTAAAAACCGCCCATTATCTTTGCTTTGAGTTTTAGCACAGGTCGATGAGACGTGTTTCTTAAAACTGCACTGGCATCTCCTTAAACTAGTACGTAGCATTTGACGCCGATGACTCCAAGATGCAGGGGTCAGAGGCTCCTGCTAAAACCGCACACAACTTGAGACTGCAGCTTCATCAGCTTGACGCCGCGCTAAGTTGAGTCGATCGACAGAGATCTCACCCTGTCGGCCGGGAATTAGCCACACGTTACCATCGATGGGAACGAGTTACCACCACTCCGGCGGACAGCCAGGCCAGTTTGTCAACAGTGGAGCACCGCAGCATCGGCATGGATGTATCGGGGGAGGTGCGTGCATGCTCAGGTTCTCTGGAACTCCAGCTGCTGCCGGCCGGCCGCTATAAGTAGAGAGCGGTTCGGCCAGAACTTTTGCTTGTTTTCCCAGCACTTGCCAGATGCATGCACCGGGCCGCTGACTAATCCCGTCGTGTGCGTATATTCAGGAAGCAAACTAGCAAAGGTAAACAGCACTGCTGACCTGAATGAAAGGCGGTCGGTCATGCCAGACTAGATTAGCATCGGTGATCATCGCACATACGCAAGCCCGTGCTAGAGCCTATCATTGGGTCGCACGAACTACTCCCTCCGTTCCTAAATATTCGTCTTTTTAGAGATTTCAACAAATAACTACATACGAAGCAAAATGAGTGAATCTACACTCTAAAATATGTCTACATACATCCGTATGTTGTAACCATTTGAAATGTCTAGAAAGACAAATATTTGGGAACGGAAGGAGTAGAAGAATTGTTAGGCAGCGATGGTTCAGGCTGATCACAATGGGGTAGAACTTAGAAGTAACATCACATATTTCAATACAACGTTGCTTATGTGGCACATATTTAATGAAGAGTGAGGTGATTGTGGTAACTAGCTAAGTTACCGAAATATCACACACTTCAAGAAACAATGAGTCTATAAGCTAATAAATGCATCGTTGCATGACACTACCTACATGTTCCTACCCACTGTGAAGGTAGTAACATAGTCTAGATAAATGTGTATGTTACTACCTTATGTTCCTGTCCATTGTGACCACCCTCGGGGCAAGCATGGTTCAGGCCTCTTTGTAAAGGTGCTATTGTAAAGGTGCTACTACTAGTGTAGTAGTAGATGCTTGCCATACCTTTTTTTCTGGTACGTAAATGGAGCAATCGCTTGTTTGGACGCCACACCATACTACCATATATAGGTTGACGTCATCATGGATGGCACGCAACTCAAGCGGGTGGGCGCGAGTAGTTTATGGCGCGGCGTTGGGAAATGGATCGGTCGATCACTCCTCGTCAGGCTTTGCAGACCGTGCATGGGGAAATGACGACTTGTTATTTTACTTGGATGGCATAATAATTTACATAGATATCACAGCGGTGGAGCTAGCTCAGCGCATGCATGAGCATGGTCGACTATGCATGCCTAGCTGACGTTTATGGCAGCGCCGGTGTTGGAGGGCTGCTTATCATCGTCGCGGGGCGCCCACATCCACACCTTGAGCTCGCCCGCGCCGTCTCCAGTGAAGAGCAGCCTCGATGGCCCTTGGGCGAGTTCGATGGTCTTCACTTCTGTTTCGGAGGAGAGCGTGCCAATCACCTCGAACCTGAAAGACAGGAAGCAGTAATTGTGGGTTACTGGTGGGGAAGCAGTGCCATGTCAAACGGTAGTACGTACAGTACAACTGACAGCGTGTTCTGAAATCTGAATGGCACTCACGATGGCAGGTCCAACAGGCGGAGGCAGCTGCTCTTGTGGAGGGAGCAGAGCAGAACCGGCGTCTTTCCCGGACGATGCATGCCAAAGAGGGTGCGTAGTCCCTTCAACGGAGGGTGGATGCAGGTTTAGCAACACAAGAAAGCAAACAACTGATTAACTGTTGGAAAGGAAGTTGAGGAACAAACCATTGCCCAAGAACCATAACAAAGCAGAAAGTTTATCAAGGACACTAGCATCATGCACTACATCTCAACAGAGCTTACAAACGTACACTGACAAACATGCTTCCAGAAAGGGAAATATTGATTGAGAAAGCCGATAACCGGACATCAGGGCATTCAGACTTTCAAAGAACAAATTGCTCTGGTATTGCATCTAGTTCCTGCTGTATGAAGGTTACTAACAATTCTGACGTTGCCGGTACATATTTATTTGATACTCCCATACTAACTCTTCGGTCAGGGAAACAGAAGAGCTCAGCAGACTGATGACGTTGCTGATACATGTCTATTTGATGTTCCCATACTAACTCTTCAGGGAAACAGATTTATTTATTACTCCCATACTAACTCTTCAGGGAAACAGATGAGCTCAGCAGACTGATGGGCTGATGGCAGACATCTAAAGTTCCCAAGAAAGAGAGCTTCTATTAGACTATAGACCCTTTATCTGCTGCTCGATAGCACAAGATAAATTCCCAGCATACTAGGAAGAACACCTACTACGTGCCAGACATGCAACAAAGGCCATACTATGCAAACTATAATGCTTGACCGAATGCAGATGGAGTAACAACTTCCAGAAATGGAGACCTTCATGCACCGACAGCAATAACATCAGAAGATTCATCCAGCGATAATAACTATGAGAAAAGATCTTCCATTTGATTTTAGACAATTAACTGCGACTACAGTGGAATTGTGGGATCACTTGAGAACAGATAGAAGCTGCTTAATCCAGTAACACATATTAAGTAGCTGAAAAGATCTTCCACTTGATTTTAGACAAGTAATTGTGACTAGGTTGAATTGTGGGATCAGTAAGAACAGATAGAAGCTGCTCAATCCACTAGCACATATCAAGCAAAAAATTAAATGAAATAAAGAAAAACAAAAGTACGACAACATAGTTATATGTGGCAAGTGCAATTCAGTAAATTATTTTACACTTAACCATGCATATTCTCTGGCTAAAGATTAGCCTACTCATTCACCACGAAATATGTACCTAACATACTACTAAAATTAGACTAGTTAAGGATAATATCATACTACCAGTTATTTTACACTTAACCATGCATATTCTCTGTTACTGCACCTGAAGAAATACATAAGCCATAAATATTCAACACATACAGTTTACACTGTTCAATCAGACTAGTTAAGGATAATATCATACTACCACTGATAAAAACACAAAGTTGTAGCTAATATAAGCTTTCATGTTCGAATTTTCATCGAAGTTTTCAGAAAATAACGCTGATGGAAATATCTGTGTAAATCAAGTCTGCGGAACTTACATGCTCCTCGGAATGGGTATGCATGAGTTGAAGGTTTCCAGATTCTGAAGCAGCCCAGACCTTTAAGGTCTTGTCCAGAGAGCAAGATAGTAACTTCTGATCCCAACAAAGCACAGAAGTAACAGCAGCTTTGTGCTCAGAGAGTGTTTGGACACACTGAAGATTTTTAAGGTCCCATACCTGATAAATACCAAGAATATATCAGAGACAAACATAATGTTTAGTAGCCAACAGAAATCAGCAGGTCTGCAGCATTTTCGTACTCTGATTGTCTTGTCAAGTGAGCCAGAGTAAAGCCTTGTTGCTGAGACAGCAAGTGAAATCACATGACGGTCATGGCCAGCGAGGGTTGCCACCGGTTCCGAGTTGATCTCCTTGGCAGGAAATTTCCAAGCCATGATGCGCCCGTCCGCCGTGCCAGCAAACAGCATCTCATCCTTGATAGTCATGGAACAAACAAGCCCAGAAGGTCCCTGAAGACTTAGCTTCATCCCTGTCTGTATGTTCCATGCCTAGAAGCCATCGGAACAACGAAGAACAATAGTTCAATACCCAATAGCGCTTCAATATATAGCATAAAATTAACTTGCACTCATAGTAAAAGTGAGAATACCTCCACGGATTTTGAAATTCCAATAAATACCCACTTGTTATGAGTGATCATACAGCCAATCTTCCCTCCCATCTTGATGGCATCAACGCACTATTCCAGAAACATTAAGAATAGAAAGGGCAACATAGTAGATTAGAAACTCTCTTCTTTTTTTCTCTACCACACAACAATCTTTTCTTAAAGTTTCTCCGTTTCTTGAAGAAACTTCTCTTCTTAAAGCTCATCTCTCTTTTTCATTTCTTTTTTTTTTACTCTTTTCCTTTCTTGCTATTAAACACATGGCCATCTGGCGATTGAGAGTACAACTTTAACCCCGGAGAGCTTTGCCTGTCAGTCAACCAGCCTGATCACCTCCTGAGACTGATCTGGTGCACACTGATTACCACAAACAGGCGAAAAGCCTCCAAGGCAAATCAATCTGACATGTCGTCAACCCCAGGCGTGCCAAATGACAACCTGAACTGAATCAACGGGTACATCAGACGCACTGCGGAATGAGAGGAGCTCCCCAGTTGATCAAGCAGTCAGCACACATCAACCATCATAGGCGATGCACTATCTGAGCCCATTGGCACATCGACCACCTCAAGCAACCAGAGTTACTTTCCAATTGATCAGGCAGCAGAAATCAACCACCAGAGGCAATGCAGGAATCAACGCAGACACGACCCCAAAGGTGAACCGAGCATAAAGAGTCTGAGGGGAATCCCGAGAGCGGATAGCCCAGCTACCTTGCCAGAGTTGCTGTCCCATACGCGAACAGAGCCATCGGCACTGCCAGAGTAGACCTTGTCGGACCCCATCGGCATAGAGATTCCAGTAATAGCCTGCAGCATCCGATAAAAACCGTAAGAGCCCGTAGCATTGCCCAATTACGCGCAGCAAAGGAAATTCTTAACAGTTATACAAAGTAACAACGGGCTTGCTAATTATCCAAGCAATTACAAATTATTTGCAACTACAAGGTAACAACGGGGTTGCTAATTATCCAAGCAATTACAAATTAGTAAATACGGGCTTGCTAATTTGACGCGCGAGTATCTGAGTATCCATCCAATCAGAACAGCGCGGCGTTACGATAAGCGATTTCGAAGAGGGGCGGAGAAACAATCACGCACCTCCTTGTGTCCAGCGAGGGCGCAGAGGAAAGCGAAACCGCCGCAGCCACGGCTCTCCTCGACGCGCGGCTCCTGGATCGGCTCTGGATTCGTCCCCGCCGGCTTGGGGTCAGTCTTCGGGTCCGACTTCTTCAGGTCTCCAAGCCGCCGTCGTGCAGGTGTAGGGGCTGCGGCGCCGCGAGTCGATCCGCCGGATTCGGCCTTCCGCGCGGGGCCGAGGAGTCTCGCCGTCGCGGGTTCGAGGCGGAGGGCCGGGCGGGAGGCCTTGACGCAGCCGCTTCCAGCGCCGGTCCTGCGGGGTTCGGAGGGGCGGGCGTAAGGGCTCCACCGTGCGGGCGCGGGCGCGGGCGCGGGACCGGGGCCGAGGCGCGCGGAGAGGGAGGATGAGATCGGCATGGGGGGGTCCCGTCTCGCGGAGGCGCGGCGACGGCAACGGCGACGACGGGGGCGAGGCGGCGCTAGGTATCGGTGGTGCGGGGAGGCTGTGATCGCGTCTGCGCGACGTATCGTGGCCGGAAAGGAGCGAGGAGTGGCACAGGGCGTTTGCTAACTTTTTTATGTTTGTATTTCAATCGATGAGGAGGCGGTTGCGAGCACACGGGCTAAACGTGCCTGGCACAACACGGCCCACGACAGCACGCTTAGAATATGGGTCGTGTGCCTGCCCGCGTACCTCTCTGCCAGGCCCAGGCAAAAAAGATTCAAAAAAAAATAAACGGGTCGTGCCCTATCAGAAAAAATAACACCCTTCCTTTTAAAAAACTGGCCGTGTCGTGCCGGCCCGCCGGCTTCACCTCGACGGACGAACATGACACATGGCGTGCCATGGGCATGACACGTCATGTTTTATCGCATGTCGGATCGGCCCGATACATGTGGGGCACACGTGCTCGTGGACTGGCCCAAGAAAAACAGCTCATTTGGCCAGCTATGGTTGTGACTGCGGCAGTATAACATACGCAAAATAGTTCGCGAAAGGTTCCAACTCATTTACAACACCTTTCAGGCTTTTCTGAAGTTAGTACTGCAATCGGTATGCTCCTGCATTTTGTAATCTTCACAGTGGAAGAAGCAACTACATAAGCAAAAATAAAAGCCTATAAACTCTTATCGTACGATTTCTGGATCTCAAATTCTGACTTTATTTGCAGTGTTTGTTAATTTTGTCTGAACATTCGTAATTTTGTTTATAACATGGTATTTTTGATACATACGGAATCTTTAAATTCATTATGCTCTCTAATTTTGAAGCTCTCTCACTCAGTTGAGATGTTTAATTTTAGACTTGATTCACGATTTTGACTGGATCAACAATTTTTCAAGCAACTCTTTCATTTTATCAATGTATTCAATTTTGAGAAAAAAGCCCCCCTCCCCCTTTTTATATTATAAAGCAACGATCCAAGCATCCAACACATCAGTACAAAGTACAATCAAGTCATTAAGTCACGTTGGGGGCACAGCAGGACAAGCCCCAAACAAAGCTAAAAAATCCGGCTCGAGAGGTGGTGGCGGTGGTGGGGGTGGTGGAGCAAAAGCCGACGCCGATGAACGAAGACTCGCAATGATGTTGTCGATGACGTCTCGGTCGTGCCTCTTGCTAAGCGGTCTCCAGAGCTGTAAGAAGCCACACATTTTGTAAATTGCATCAGTCACATGGCACGAAATCACGCATTTGATCACTAGTTTATTGCGGGGACACCAGAGCGTCCATGCCAGGGTACCCAAAGCCACCCAAGTGGGGGCGCGACAAGGACCGGGGAGCCTAAGGGCCAGTTCTTTTGGTGGCTTCTAGAATAAGCTGAAATAAGCTACCCCTACCCAGCTTATTCTAGAAGCCCAAACAAATTTATTTTTTTAGAAGCCTAGTAGTTAAGAGTAGATTAGTAGGCTTCTAAAATAAAAATTATGGTTGAGCTTCTAGAATAAGCTGGGTAGGAGGCAGCTTATTCTGGAAGCCAAAAAAAGTTAGGAAAAGAACTGGCCCTAAGGACCTCCCCAAACAAGTCTGGGAGGTTGTCGTGGCACCAATTGCCACCAACCACCTCCCGGAAGCAGCTCCATAGGAACTGCGCCGCCGGGCACCGGAAGAAGATGTGGTTGCAGGCCTCCGGTACCATACAAATGGGGCAGAGGCCGTCCCCAGGGCCATTATGTTTTCGGACTTCCGTGCCCGAAGGGAGTCGGCCTCGGACCCATTGCTAGAGAAATATGTGGTTTTCAAGGGGAGTTTGGTCTCCCAAAGTATTGATAGTTCCACCGGGCCAGGAGTGGGGACAACCGCCTGGTATGGGGACCTAGTCGAGAATCTGCCGCTTGGCTCGAGATGCCAAGACAACGAATCAGGCTCAAGGCAATGGGAGTAGAGGGCAATACACTCAAGCAATTCGGCCCATTGCTCGCGCTCCACCGCCCCGAAGGTGCGGCGGAAGGCGATAGCGCCCATGTCAGCTAAAGCCACAACTACAAAAAGCTATGGGCGGGCACAAATCGAGAATAACGCGTAAAAGCGTTCCGTAAAGGGACGGGTCCCGACCCACCTATCAAGCCAGAATAGGGTGCCGGACCCGGTGCCCACTTTAATGAAGGTCCCAATACTCAAGACTTGCATCAGACGGATCATCGATTGCCAGAATTGGGACCCTCCAGATCTAGAGGTGAAGGCTAGCGGTTGCCCGCAAAGGTACTTCGCGCGGATAATGTCCAGCCACAGGCCTCCCTCGTCGGTCTGAATACGCCAAAGCCATTTGGAGAGGAGGGCAATATTCATCCGCTTGGATGAAATTACCCCAAGGCCTCCTTGGTCCTTAGGCTTACAAATCTCAGACCACTTCACCATGTGGTACTTCTGTTTATTGTTCTCTCCAGCCCAGAAGAATCTGGAGAGGAGTTTGGTGACCTCATGATGAAGGGATTCATGTAAACTATGGAATCCCATGATGTACATCAATAGGCTAATAAGGGAGGAGTTCATCAGAATCACTCAAGCGGCCTTGGAAAGCAATCTCCCCTGCCAAGGTTCCATCCTAGGTTGGCGATTATTGGGTGGAAGTCTTTCTCCAGTAGACGCGTGTCACTAATTGGCATGCATAGGTAAGTGGTCGGGAAGGATCCCAAGCGATAATTCAAGTGATTGGCGACTCGCTGAGCTTTCGCCTGGGAGTATCCAAGGACCATCACCTCACTTTTGGTGAAGTTAATTGTGAGTCCCGACATCTCCTAAAAGCAGAGGAGGAGGAACTTGAGGTTCTGAATATCCTCGTCTGATCCTTCCACCATCATAATGGTGTCATCTGCATACTGGAGGTGTTTTAGACCTCCGTTGGCCACAAGATGGGGGCAAATCCCCCTAATATGGCCGGCCCGTTTGGCCAAATCTAGGATCGAAGCTAGAGCATCAACCACAAGGTTGAAAAGAAATGGGGAGATCGGATCTCCTTGACGTACTCCTTGGCCAGTCATGAAGTAAGGCCCAATCTCCCCATTTATGCTCACAACCGTATGGCCGCTCGTCACTAACTACATCAGCCGGGCTACCCAGTGGGAGTCGAACCCACGCTTGAGCAACACTTCCCGAAGGAAGGACCAATGGAAGGCGTCGTATGCTTTATGGAAGTCAATCTTCAAGAACACGGCGCAAAGGTGCTTGATCCTGACCTCATGGATGACCTCATGGAGAATGAGGATCCCATCCAGAATATACCTACCTTTCGTGAAGGCCGACTGGTTCGGGTGGTGGATCCGGGGGCGATTAGGGTCACCCTAGTGGCGTACCCCTTGGCCAGGATCCGAAATAGTACATTGAGTACTGTGATAGGACGAAACTGCCTAATGTCAGCGGCTCCCGGCACCTTGGGGATCAGGGAGATGATCCCGTACTTAAGCCGGAACATATCTAATGTTCCCCTAGATAACTCATGGAACAGGTCAAGGATGATCTCCTTGACCATCGGCCAGAATGCCTGGAAAAGCGAACCGGTAGTCCATCGGGGCCCTCCCAATGTTAGCACCCCATCAGAGGTCAAGGGCTCGGATCTCCTCGAGAAGGGAGGCCTTCTGGATCCGAAGGTCCCTCCTAATGTTAGCACCCCATCCTTTCATGAACTGCCTGGACTGCTTGGACATGTAATGCCATTTGATACGTCTCCAACGTATCTATAATTTTTGATTGTTCCATGCTATTATACATTCTATTTTGGATGTTTAATGGGATTTATTATACACTTTTATATTATTTTTGGGACTAACCTACTAACCCAAGGCCCAGTGCAGATTGCTGTTTTTTGCCTATTTCAGGGTTTCGCAGAAAAGGAATATAAAACAGAGTCCAAACGGAATGAAACCTTTGGGAGAGTTATTTTTGGAACGATATCAACACAGAAGACTTGGAGTACACGCGAGGGAACGAAGGAGGTGGCCACGAGGGTCCAGGGCGCACCCCCCCCCCTGGGCGCGCCCCCCCACCCTCGTGGGCCCCCTCTGGCTCCCCCGATACCCTCCTTCCTCCTATATATATCCATGTACCCTGAAAACATTGAGGCAACAGAGAAAACCCTAATTCCACCACCGCAACCTTCTGTTACCGTGAGATCCCATCTTGGGGCCTGTTCCGGAGCTCCGCCGGAGGGGGGATCTACCACGGAGGGCTTCTACATCAACATCATAGCCTCACCCATGAGTTGTGAGTAGTTTACCACAGACCTTCGGGTCCATAGTTATTAGTTAGATGGCTTCTTCTCTCTTTTTGGATCTCTTTTTGGATCTCAATACCAAGTTCTCCTCGGTCTTCGAGGAGATCTATTCGATGTAATCTTTTTGCGGTGTGTTTGTCGATATCCGATGAATTGTGGGTTTATGATTAAGATTATCTACGAGAAATATTTGATTCTTTTCTGAAATCTTTTATGTATGATTATAATATCCTTGCAAGTCTCTTCGAATTATTGGTTTGGTTTGGCCTACTAGATCTATAGTTCTTGCAATGGGAGAAGTGCTTGGCTTTGGATTCAATCTTGCGGTGTCCTTTCCCAGTGATAGCAGGGACAGCAAGACACGCATTGTATTGTTGCCATCGAGGATAAAAAGATGGGTTTTATATCATATTGCTCGAGTTTATCCTTCTACATCATGTCATCTTGCTTAAAGCATTACTCTGTTCCTATGAACTTAATACTCTAGATGCATGCTGGATAGCGGTCGATGTGTGGAGTAATAGTAGTAGATGCAGAATCATTTCGGTCTACTTGCCACAGACGTGATGCCTATATATAATGATCATGCCTAGATATTCTCATAACTATGCGCTTTTCTATCAATTGCTCGACAGTAATTTATTCACCCACCGTAGAATTCTGCTATCATGAGAGAAACCACTAGTGAAACCTATGTCCCCTGGGTCTATTCTCAACATATTAAACCTTCATCTACTTTACTTTGCTTTATTTACTTTCTATTCTTATATCCAAAAATACCAAAAATAGCATACTATCCTATCTATCAGATCTCACTTTCGCAAGTGACCGTAAAGGGATTGACAACCCCTTATCGCGTTGGCTGCGGAGTTCTTATTTGTTTGTGTAGGTGCGAGGGACTCGCGCGTGGTCTCCTACTGGATTGATATCTTGGTTCTCAAAAACTGAGGGAAATACTTACGCTACTGTGCTGCATCACCCTTTCCTCTTCGAGGGAATACAACGCAAGCTCGAGAAGTAGGAAGAAGAATTTCTGGCGCCGTTGCCGGGGAGGCTTACACAAAAGTTATATACCAAGTACCTATCAGAAACCCTTATCCTTCGCATTACATTTATTTGCCTCTCATTTTCCTCTCCCTTACTTCACCTTTGACGTTTTATTTGCCCTTCTTTTTGTCGTGTGTTTACCGTTCTCTTGCTTCTTGTTTGCTTGTGTGTTGGATAGCTTGCTTGTCACTATGGCTCAGAACAATACCAAATTGTGTGACTTTTCCAATACTAACAATAATGATTTTATTAGCACTCCGATTGCTCCCATTACCGATGTTGAATCTTGTGAGATCAATGTTGCTGTGTTGAATCTTGTCATGAAAGATCAATTTTCCGGCCTTCCTAGTGAAGATGCCGCTACCCATCTAAACAACTTTGTTGATTTGTGTGATATGCAAAATAAGAGGGATACGGATAATGATATTATTAAATTGAAGCTATTTCCGTTTTCACTTAGAGATCGTGCTAAAACTTGATTTTCCTCTTTGCCTAGAAATAGTATTGATTCATGGAATAAGTGCAAAGATGCCTTCATCTCTAAGTATTTTCCTCCCGCTAAGATTATCTCTCTTAGAAACGATATTATGAATTTTAAGCAACTAGATCATGAGCATGTTGCACAAGCTTGGGAGAGAATGAAATTAATGATACGTAATTGCCCTACACATGGTTTGAACTTATGGATGATTATACAAAACTTTTATGCTGGCTTTAATTTTTCTTCTAAAAATCTTTTAGATTCGGCCGCAGGAGACAATTTCATGGAAACTACCTTAAGAGAAGCTACCAAACTCCTAGATAATATTATGGTTAACTACTCTCAATGGCACACTGAAAGATCTACTAGTAAAAAAGTGCATGCTATTGAAGAGATTAGTGTCTTGAGTGGAAAGATGGATGAACTTATGAAATTATTTGCTACTAAGAGTGCTTCTTCTGATCCTAATGATATGCCTTTATCCACGTTGATTGAAAATAATAATGAATCTTTGGATGTGAATTTTGTTGGTAGGAATAATTTTGGTAACAATGCTTATAGAGGAAACTTTAATCCTAGGCCTTTTCCTAGTAATTCCTCTAATAATTATGGTAATTCCTACAATAATTCTTATGGAAATTTTGGTAAGATGCCCTCTGAATTTGAAACTAGTGTTAAGGAGTTTATGATTTCGCAAAAGAATTTCAATGCTTTGCTTGAAGAAAAATTGCTTAAGATTGATGAGTTGGCTAGAAGCGTGGATAGAATTACAATTGATGTTGATTCTTTGAAACTTAGATCTATTCCACCTCAGCATGATATCAATTAGTCTCTCAAATCCATGAGAATTTCCATTGATGAATGCAAAGAAAGAACCGCTAGGATGCGTGCTAAAAAAGAGTGCTTTATGAAAGTGTGTTCTTCTAGTTATCATGAAAATAAAGATGAAGATCTGAAAGTTACTGATGTGCCTCCTATTAGATCCTTGTTTTCTAGTATGAATTTTGATAAAGATGGGACTGGAGATGAGTCTACTTTAGTTAAAAGGCTTCCCAATGATTCGGAGTTTTTAGATCTTGATGCTAAAAGTTAAAAGTGGGATTGAAGAGAATAAAACTTTGCATAGTGATGAACCCACTATTTTGGATTTCAAGGGATTCAATTATGATAATTTCTCTTTGATTTATTGTATTTCCTTGTTGCAATCTGTACTGAATTCTCCGCATGCTTATAGTCAAAATAAGGCTTTTAGCAAACACATAGTTGATGCTTTGATGCAATCTTATGAGGAAAAACTTGAATTAGAAGTTTCTATCCCTAGAAAGCTTTATGATGAGTGGGAACCTACTATTAAAATTAAAATTAAAGATCATGAATGCTTTGCCTTGTGTGATTTGGGTGCAAGTGTTTCTACTATCCCAAAGACTTTGTGTGATTTGTTAGGTTTCCATGAGCTTGATGATTGTTCTTTCAATTTGCATCTTGCAGATTCTATCATTAAGAAACCTAAGGGAAGGATTAATGATGTTCTTATTGTTGCCAATAAGAATTATGCGCCCGTAGATTTCATTGTTCTTGATATAGGTTGCAATCCTTCATGTCCTATTATTCTTGGTAGACCTTTCCTTAGAACGATTGATGCAATTATTGACATGAAGGAAGGAAATATTAGATTCCAATTTCCGTTAAGGAAAGGCATGGAACACTTTCCTAGAAAGAAAATCAAATTACCATATGAATCTATTATGAGAGCCACTTATGGATTGCCTTCCAAAGATGGCAATACCTAGATCTATTCTTGTATCGTGCCTAACTAGGGGCGTTAAACGATAGCGCTTGTTGGGAGGCAACCCAATTTTATTTTCCTTGTTTTTTATTCTGCTTAGGAATAAATATTGCATCTAGCTTCTATTTAGATGTGGTTTTGTGTTTTAATTAGTGTTTGCGCCAAGTAGAACCTTTGGGAAGACTTGTGTGAAGTTTATATGCTCATGCTGTAAAAAACAGAAAGTTTAGCGCTCACGAGATTAGTCACTAGATTTTACTGGAGAGTGCTATTTAGTTGATTCTTTTTGAAGATGATTAATAGACAAATTCCTCACGTTTACCAATTTATTAATTTTTTTTGAGTTACAGAAGTATTCGAAAGTTACAGATTACTACAGACTGTTCTGTTTTTGATAGATTCTGTTTTTCGTGTGTTGTTTGCTTATTTTGATGAATCTATGAGTAGTATTGGAGGATTTGAATCATAGATAAGTTGGAATACAGTAGGTTTAACACCAATATAAACAAAGAATGAGTTCATTACAATAGCTTTGAGTGGTGGTTTGTTTCCTTATACTAACGGAGCTCACGAGATTTTTGGCTAAGTTTTGTGTTGTGAAGTTTTCAAGTTTTGAGTATAGCTTTGATGGACTATGGAAAAAAGAGTGGCAAGAGCCTAAGCTTGGGGATGCCCAAGTCACCCCAAGGTAAAATTCAAGGACAACCAAAAGCCTAAGCTTGGGGATGCCCCGGAAAGGCATCCCCTCTTCCGTGTTCATCTATCGGTAACTATACTTAGGACTATATTTTTTATCCACCACATGATATTTGTTTTGCTTGGAGCGTCATGTATGGTTTGAGTCTTTGCTTTTTAGTTTGACACAATCATTCTTGCTGGACACACCTTTTGAGAAAGATAAATATGGTTTAAAATTTGTTAGAATACTCTATGTGCTTCACTTATATCTTTTGAGCTAGATAGTTTTGCTCTAGTGCTTCACTTATATCTTTTAGAGCACGATGGTGGTTTTATTTTGTAGAAATTGTTGATCTCTCATGCTTCACTTATATCCTTTTTGAGAGTCTCTTAGAACATCATGGTAATGTGCTTTGGTTATAAAACTAGTCCTAATATGATAGGCATCCAAGATGAATATAGTAAAAACTTTCATATAAAGTGCATTGAATATGATGAGAAGTTTGATACTTGATGATTGTTTTGAGATATGAGGATGGTGATATTAGAGTCATGCTAGTGGAGTAATTATGAATTTTAGAAATACTCGTGTTAAAGTTTGTGACTCACGTAACATGCACGTATGGTGAACCGCTATGTGACGAAGTTAGAGCATGAGATATTTATTGAGTGTCATCCTTTGTGTGGAGGTCGGGATCGCGCGATGGTAAACACCTACCAACCCTTCCCCTAGGAGCATGCGTTGATTACTTTGTTTTGATGACTCGTAAATTTTTGCAATAAGTATATGAGTTCTTTATGACTAATGTTGAGTCCATGGATTATACGCAGTCTCACCCTTCCACCATTGCTAACCTCTCTTGTACCGCGCAACTCTCGCCGGTACCATACACCCACCATATACCTTCCTCAAAACAGCCACCATACCTATCTATCATGGCATTTCCATAGCCATTCTGAGATATATTGCCATGCAACTTTCCACATTCCGTTCATATGACACACTTCATATTGTCATATTGTCATGCATGATCATGTAGTTGACATCGTATTTGTGGCTAGGCCACCATGCATAATTTCTCATACATGTCACTCTTGATTCGTTGCACATCCCGGTACACCGCCAGAGGCATTCATATAGAGTCATATTTTGTTCTAGCTTCGAGTTGTAATCTTTGATTTGTAAGTCAATAAAAGTGTGATGATCTTCATTATTAGAGCATTGTCCCATGTGAGGAAAGGCAAAAAAAAGAGATGGCCCGAAAAAATAGAGAGGGGCTAAAAAAAAGAGAAAGCCCCTCCAAAAAAAACGAGAGAAAAGAGAGAAGGGACAATGCTACTATCCTTTTCCACACTTGTGCTTCAAATTAGCACCATGATCTTCATGATATAGAGTCTCTTGTTTTGTCACTTTCATATACTAGTGGGGATTTTCATTATAGAACTTGGCTTGTATATTCCAATGACGGGCTTCCTCAAATGCCATAGGTCTTCATGAGCAAGCAAGTTGGATGCACACCCACTTAGTTTCTTTTGATGAGCTTTCATACACTTATAGCTCTAGTGCATCTGTTGCATGGCAATCCCTACTCACTCACATTGATATCTATTGATGGGCATCTCCATAGCCCATCGATACGCCTAGTTGATGTGAGACTATCTTCCTCCTTTTTGTCTTCTCCACAACCACCACTCTATTCCACCTATAGTGTTATATCCATGGCTCACGCTCATGTATTGCGTGAAAGTTAAAAGGTTTGAAAAAAATTGAGTGTGAAAACAATTGCTTGGCTGAAACCGGGGTTGTGCATGATATGAATATTTTGTGTGATGAAGAGGGAGCATAGCCAGACTATATGATTTTGTAGGGATAACTTTCTTTGGCCATGTTATTTTGAGAAGACATAATTGCTTTGTTAGTATGCTTGAAGTATTATTATTCTTGCGTCAATATAGACTTTTGTCTTGAATCTTTCGGATCTGAACATTCATGCCACAATAAAGAAATTACATTGAAAATTATGTTGGTTAGCATTCCACATCAAAAATTCTGTTTTTATCATTTACCTACTCGAGGACGAGCGGGAATTAAGCTTGGGGATGCTTGATACGTCTCCAACGTATCTATTATTTTTTATTGTTCCATTCTATTATATATTCTGTTTTGGATGTTTAATGGGCTTTATTATACACTTTTATATTATTTTTGGGACTAACCTACTAACCCAAGGCCTAGTGCAGATTGCTGTTTTTTTGCATATTTCAGGATTTCGCAGAAAAGGAATATCAAACGGAGTCCAAACGGAATGAAACCTTCGGGAGAGTTATTTTTGGAACGATATCAACACAGAAGACTTGGAGTACACGCAAGGAAACGAAGGAGGCGGCCACGAGAGTCCAGGGTGCGCCCCTCCCCTGGGCGCGTCCCCACCCTCGTGGGCCCCCTCTGGCTCCCCCGATGCCCTCCTTCCTCCTATATATATACATGTACCCTGAAAACATCAAGGCAACAGAGAAAACCCTAATTCCACCGCCGCAACCTTCTATTCCTGCGAGATCCCATCTTGGGGCCTGTTCCGGAGCTCCATCGGAGGGGGGATCTACCACGGAGTGCTTCTACGTCAACACCATAGCCTCACCCATGAGTTGTGTGTAGTATACCACAGACCTTCGGGTCCATAGTTATTAGCTAGATGGTTTCTTCTCTCTTTTTGGATCTCAATAACAAGTTCTCCTTGGTATTCGAGGAGATCTATTCGATGTAATCTTTTTGCGGTGTGTTTGTCGAGATCCGATGAATTGTGGGTTTATGATCAAGATTATCTATGAGAAATATTTGATTCTTTTCTGAAATCTTTTATGTATGATTATAATATCCTTGCAAGTCTATTCGAATTATTGGTTTGGTTTGGCCTACTACATCTATAGTTCTTGCAATGAGAGAAGTGCTTGGCTTTGGGTTCAATCTTGCGGTGTCCTTTCCAAGTCACAGCAGGGGCAGCAAGGCACGTATTGTATTGTTGCCATCGAGGATAAAAAGATGGGGTTTATATCATATTGTTTGAGTTTATCCCTCTACATCGTGTCATCTTGCTTAAATCATTACTCTGTTCTTATGAACTTAATATTCTAGATGCATGCTGGATAGCGGTCGATGTGTGGAGTAATAGTAGTTGATGCAGAATCGTTTCGGTCTACTTGTCACGGACGTGATGCCTATATATACTGATCATGCCTAGATATTCTCATAACTATGCGCTTTTCTATCAATTGCTCGACAGTAATTTGTTCACCCACCGTAGAATTCTGCTATCATGAGAGAAGCCACTAGTGAAACCTATGGCCCCCGGGTCTATTCTCAACATATTAAATCTTCATCTACTTTACTTTGCTTTATTTACTTTCTGTTTTTATATCCAAATACCAAAAATATCATATTATCCTATCTATCAGATCTCACTTTCGTAAGTGACCGTAAAGGGATTGACAACCCCTTATCGCGTTAGCTGCAAAGTTCTTATTTGTTTGTGCAGGTGCGAGGGACTCGCGCGTGGTCTCCTACTGGATTGATACCTTGGTTCTCACAAACCGAGGTAAATACTTACGCTACTGTGCTGCATCACCCTTTCCTCTTCGAGGGAATACAACGCAAGCTCGAGAAGTAGCACCATTCGTCCGGGATAGACATCTGCCTATGGGGCTCGGCTAATGCCGAGACCCAATGAGCCTGGACGGCTGCCATAAAGCCTGGTTGCTGGAGCCAGAATGCGTCAAAACGAAACCGAGGGGGGGGCAGGGTCTCTCATCCCTAGATGACAAGAGAAGGGGAACGTGGTCGGACCCAATGCGAGGAATAGCCTGGAGAGACGCCAAAGGGAACCGAAGTTCCCAGTCAGGGGAGACAAACACCCGATCAAGCACACTAAGGGTCGGGGAAACCTGTCTATTGGTCCAGGTAAATCTCGCCCCAACCCTATCCAGCTCCAAAAGGCCTAAGTCCGCAACCCAATCATTGAATCGACGAATCTCCGCAAGATCGACACGTGAGTTGCTCTTTTACGCGGCGGAGCGGAGGAGGTTGAAGTCTCCTCCTACCACGACTGGGAGGGTCGCGGAGGCTATCTTGGCGTGGAGCTCGGCCAAGAAAGCGGCCAAGCGACTATGGTCGGCCGGGCCGTAAACCACAATGATCTCCCACTTGAAATTCATATCACGTTCCCAGACCTCCATGCTGATGAAGTGGGATCCACGATCCATGGATCCCACCTCAAAGGTGGCATCCTTCACACCTAGAAGGATGCCACCGGAGTGACCCGACACTCCACTAGATGGAAACCAGTGCCATGCGAACAAATGCCTGCTAAGACGCTCAAGTTCTATGAGAGAGAACTCAATGCACAGTGTTTCCTGGATTGCTACCACATCTATGGACTCATCGTGCATGTACTCAATGAGCTGCCTGCGGCGTCCATCATGACTGAAGCCTCGCAGGTTCCAAAATAGAGTGCACATGATCACTCGCCTAATGGGTCCTCCCTGGACCCTACGGTAGTAGTAGCACTAAGGGCCCGACGCAACTGGGTAGTACGAGAACGCGTCCGACCATGGATATCGCTCGGGTCGTCCGGAAAGAGGCCCCGACCCCCAGCCCGGCAGGGCGTGGGGGGGGG
>LR738711.1:119217515-119243697 GCA_902687465.1 Secale cereale
CATCACATAAAGGGCATATATCATAAGTAAATAATAAGAGTGCCACAGTCGGACGTCTGAGTGACATCACATAAAGGGCTTATACCAAAATTAAATAATAAGAGTGCCACAGTCGGACGTTTTAGCGACATCACATAAAGGGCTTATAACAAAAGTAAATAATAAGGGTGCCACAGTCGGACGTCTGAGCGACATCACATAAAGGGCTTATATCAAAAGTAAGTAATAAGAGTGCCACAGTCGGATGTCTGAGCGACATCCCATAAAGGGCTTATATTTCCTCATTCGAATTCAAGTAGCTCATGAAGGTAAGTCATCCCCAAGGAAATACTCAGTACAAAAAAAATTGGTTAGTCCTTCCACAAGAATAACATTCGGCCGGGTTTACCGTTCTCAATTTCATGTTTATTCTCCGGAGACTGTAACTGAAACTGACACTGAGACAAATGTTGAGACTGACGCTGATACTAACACTAATATGCTGATCAAAGTCCTAGACCATGGACATGGTTACTCGAATGGTTTTGACTCTGCAGAGTTTGTACTCTTTAACCACAGCCAACGGATTTCAGTAGTTACAAAGGACTAGTTCCGTTTACGGTATTTTAGAAGAAATGCATCTAACCATTACACACCCATTCCACATTCCGCTGCCAGGAATCACCCTAGGCAACGTTCAACAAAAACTTTAAGATGGGGAGGCCACAACCTCGAATAGCATGGGATCAAATTTATATCGCGCGCTCTAAGGGGTGCCCCCCTCTCGATCCCAACCGGAAACACCCATGCCCCCTGACCGGATGACGGGCTTTAATCCAGGGCCATGGAACCCTCATCACGGCCCCTCTATTTGGTGTGTACAAGGAAAGAGGTTTGCAACTGACTAGTCCGCATTCTTTGCAAAAGACATGTGGCAGCACGAAAAGGAGACGAACAGGAACATAACTTGATCCACGTTAACACTGGAGTTGAACGGTTTACATAAAACTGGCATGCTCCAACAATACCAGCTTACAGCCTATCATGCCACCACATGATCAGGTTGTCTCACCATCTTATGAACACATCAACTTTCGAAGCTCACTGGTAGCTTGACTTGCATGCAATATAACACTCACAAATGCTTATATAAACAAGCCATGAGAAAACTACTCAAGCAAACATGCAAAGCACTCATCATATCAAAGGTTCAAACATGCTTGCCTGGCTCGGAGTAGTCGAAGTCTAGCTCGGCAAAGTTTGCGGCTCCGTCACCTCCTTCGGTATCTACGTTATAAAATAAATCAGATACTAACGTAAATACCGTGCATGCACAAAAATTGTTCCAAATATTTTTCAAACAAATATGATAAAAAACTAGACAGAAAAATAAAGACGACAGAAAAAGAATCAACTCAAAATCATCTTCTGTTTAAAAGTTATTAAGGTTTTAGCCCAGGGACTAATCTGTGATGAAACAGAAACTTTCCAGGGGCTATTTTAGAAAGACAGAAAACGCTTCGGTCGGAAATACGCCAACCCAAACGGAACACGCACTTTGCCCGAAGGCGCTTTCGGAAAACGGTTCGAATAAGAGAGCAGAGGCTGACGAGGGGGTCCCACCCGTCAGGCTTGAAATCTCACCATCGACCGAAGCAAACGGCGATCGCCGGTGACGATCGACGGTGATCCAGAGGAGGGCAAGGGTATGGTTGCACTCACGGGACAATTCCTCGTCGGTGGGTGGTGGACTTGGTCGTCGGCGAGCACCACGTCGACGGCGGCTTCCACTCCGGCGGACGGCGGTTCGGGTGGTGATGGATCTCGCCGAGGAGGGCTGCAAACGTCAAATTGGGGCTCGGGTTAGAGGAGTGGGTGCACTAGGAGGCTACTGGCACAGTCTGGGAGGCGGGGATGCTCTCACCAGAGAGGATCTTGCCGGAGCCCGAAGCGGATCGGGGCGGCCGGAGTCGGGGAAGAAGGCTCTCCCGAGGCCTTCTGATGAGCGTGGCGGGTTTCTGAGGCGAGGAGAGGAGGTGCTGGGTCAAGAACGAGCTCGGGGCCTCCATTTATAGCCGGCTCGAGGCGGTTGCCGAGAACGGGATTTCTTCGGCGAGCGATTACGGCGAGGCAGTGGTCGGGTTGGAGGTTTAGGTGACTGGGCGTCTGCGGATTGGTTCACGGGTTCCATTCAACAGTTAATCTTGGTTCAACTTGGGCTTTACTCCACGTCTTTGACGGAACGGCCTCACGGGCTCGTCGGCGGCAGAGAGCGCGCTCTGCGCCTCTCAAGCCACAGTGACTGTGCTGCAGCGTGCACAGAGAAGAGGACGGCCACGCGGAGGCTCCTGGTGGTGTGGGAGGTGCTGGACGACGCCGTACTGCAGGGCTGGCCCCTGCTGGCCGCCACGGGTGGTTCTGCCACCACGGAAGACGCCGGAGTTAGCGAGACACGTCGCCACCGACCCTCGCGCCCGTCCAAACGACCGTGCGGCGCACTAGATAAGAAGGAGGAGCAGTGAGCAATGAGCCATCAAGGGCACTGGCGAGATTGACGCTGCTGACTGACGAAAACGACACTGACGGCAGAAACTAAACACTGAAACTCTGAACCTGGACAGTAACAGTGCACGCCAGCTGTTCGACTAAATGATTTAAGCATGTGAAAAAAATTCTAGAGCTGGGACTTGGTGAAGTGATGTCTTGATGCATCTAGAGGCTGCCTGATTTACCTCAGATTTTTAGGAAGAGAAAAAGAATGAATTTCACCAAAATGGCAAATCTGGTCCAAACTTGCAGCAAGCAAATTTTGAAAATTTTGAACTGTGGACCAGCAGATCTTGATGGATCTAGGTTGAGGGCACTAAGGACTAGCCAGATGAATTTATTTGGAACCAAAACTCAAAGGAAATCTAGTAGTTCCTTTGTAAATTTCTAAGGTCCAAATAAATGACACAAAAAGATTTGAGGATAAATTAAATAGAAATAAAATCTAAAAGAGGTTGAAACTTGCTGGAATTGGATGTTAGACTTGACCCAAAGTAGGGAGGTGGGTTTTGGAAGAAAGTTTTCAACATAGGCCATGGCAAGAGATAAACTTTTGAATGGGAAAGAATGAATCCATAATCCATAGTAATTCTTTTTAATAGAAAGAATTGTAAAACTTTCCAAAAATTATTTGTGTTGAGCCAACACAAGGTGAAAAACCCTCAAGACTAAAAATCAAGGTTGAGAAGAACACATAAAATATTTGTCATAAAAGATTTGAGAAGGAGAGGCTTTAAAAAAATTTAAATAACCTACTCCCAATTAAAGAATTTGATAAAACCAAATCAAAATTTTTGGAGTGTTACAGTATGATGATACCGAGGATTGAATCTCGGGCAAGTAACATACTGATGACAAAGGGAACAACATATGTTGTTATGCAGTTTGACCGATAAAAGATCTTCGTAGAATATGTAGGAACCAATATGAGCATCCAGGTTCTGCTATTGGTTATTGACCGGAGATGAGTCTCGGTCATGTCTACATAGTTCTCGAACCCGTAGGGTCTGCACGCTTAACGTTCAGTGACGGTCGGTATTATGAGTTTATGTGTTTGATGTACCGAAGGTAGTTCGGAGTCCCGATTGAGATCACGGACATGACGAGGAGTCTCGAAATGGTCGAGACATAAAGATTGATATATATGACGACTATATTCGGACACTGGAAGTGTTCCAGAGAAGTTTCGCATAAAATGGGAGTGCCGGAGGGTTATTTGACCCCCCCGGGGGAACTAATGGGCCACATGGGCCTTAGTGAAGAGAAAGAGGGGCAGCTAGGGCAGGCCGCGCGCCCCCTCCCACTTGAGTCCGAATTGGACTAGGAAGGGGCACGACGCCCCCCTTTCCTTCTCCCTCTCCCTCTCCTTCCTCCCCCCTCTCCCTCTTGGTGGATTCTTACTAGGAATAGGATTCCTATTCCTAGTAGGAACCCCTCTCTTGGGGCGTACCATAGGGGCCGACCGGCCTTCCCTTGCTCCTTTATATACGGGGGCAGGGGGCACCCTAGAACACACAAGTTGATTTGCCAGCCGTGTGCGGTGCCCCCCTCCACAGTCACACACCTCGGTCATATCGTTGTAGTGCTTAGGTGAAGCCTTGCGCCGGTAACTTCATCATCACCATCACCATGCTATCGTGTTGACGAAACTCTCCTGCGACACTCAATTGGATCAAGAGTTCATGGGACGTCATCGATCTGAAGGTGTGCTGAATGCGGAGGTGCCGTACATTCGGTGCTTGGATCGGTTGGATCGCGAAGACATTCGACTACATCAACCGCGTTACTAAATGCTTCCGCATTCGGTCTACGAGGGTATGTGGATACACTCTCCCCGCTCGTTGCTATGCTTCTCCTAGATAGATCTTGCGTGAACGTAGGTAATTTTTTTGAAATACTACCTTCCCCAACAATCCACACAATCTACTTCAGTTGTTGGCAACTCCAAATCAGATGGAGCACAACCGCCTTTACGACGAGTTGGGGACAGAGGTCTATGAGTGATGAACCAACACGACAACGATGCCAACGTCGGCAATTGTGCCTCGTTTGCACTGGCTCGCAACAACAATGAGGCACGGCCATCCGATGCTAGGATCGTTGACCTTACCTCCACTAGCGATGACGGCGACCAAGCGGACTTCGATGAGGAGTAGATTTTTTTGTTGGTATAAATATTTATTTAGGGCCTATTTCTATGTACTCCCTCTGTCCGGAAATACTTGTCGAAGGAATGGATGTATCTAGACGTATTTTAGTTCTTTATACATTTATTTTCATCCATTTCTCCGACAAGTATTTCCATATGGAGGGAGTATTTTTAAATAATGCAAAATTCGGTGCCCTCGGACATTTGTGCCTCATGTTGGATGGCCTCCGACTCAATCGCCGTCCATGGACAACTTCTGGATGTGTCCGCGGACCCGGGCTAGAGTTTCCCTTACAGAAAGATTAGTTGGGAAGCGGCTGGAGATACAAAAATACCAAATGAAGGCCGAGCTCCATAAACTCCTCAATTTGAAAATTCTACATTCAGGCTTTTATGTTTTATTTTCATTTTGAAAAAATACACATATACCGATAAACATAGCATACATGTGTGCAAATTGTATGATGAAATGCATTAAAATGAGGGCTACAAAAATGTGGCTTTTCATCCCATGATTTTATTCTTTTTACCGCAGCTCATAATTGAAGGTATTTAATTATGAAATTTTACACACATATACTAGTACTACCTTAACCTACCAAAAGATGTTTTGGAATGGACGTAGTAGATTACATCCTCTTATACACTAGTAAGCGTGCACGTGCAATGTACGTATCATCAAAGAGTCATGGTTCACTCGTTCCTAACTTATCCCACTAATGAAAAAATGGTGGCGACAATTTGCCCATCCCTTTTTTGTCATGATAGTGGGCCCCTCGTCCATATTCCACAGCTCCAAACGGGAGGGGGAGGGGGCGTGCTTTGACTCCAGCACGACGAGGATGTCTTGCACCAAAATAATACAACCCGCCCTCGTCCAGCTCCCCCAAAAATTGGACAAAACGCCATTCTTGTCATATTTTTTCTTTTAGTGGGAACAACAATCTATTAATAAATAGTTTCCAATGGCATGTGCAATCAATTGCCTAACAACACACCTATGCTCTGACTTCGGCTTTCACCGCGTTGCTTCGTTTCTAGATGTTTAGAGCAATAGTCAGTAACACACCCCCTTTGTGGTTGCAAGCACTGAAGTGGTTGGTCATTATGTTGTCAAAAAGAATTGTAAAGAATCGTTGTTTACCTTCACCTATTCACCCGTTTTTCTCTAGTCTTAACCACCTATCCAGTTGCCTGGCTAGTTGTATTGTGGCAATCACATCACGTGTACTTGTGAAATAGGTTTTTTGTACAATTCTCATGAGGTTGAGTTTCTGCATCATTTTCCCTTGTCATATTGGTGTTGCTTCAATATGAACATAAAAATAGCTAATTCGTTTGATCAGAAAGTAAATACCGGGGATCCAAACATAGTTGACGAATTGCCTTGGAGCTTACAAGGTATGGAATGTCAAACTAATGGTAGTAAGGGCATGCGTGTTGAGAACTTCTTGTCCTATATGTCTTTTTTTGTGGGTAAAAACTTGTATATTACTCAAATAGCATCATCATTACAATCTGCTTTACTACCTCTGGGAAGCAGAACCAAAACGCAGTTCTACTTCCATTTCTAGTATACCTTGCTAACCAAAATTCTGGCTATCGGTTGATATGAGAGTAATACAAGTCATACAAAGAGACAAAAGATGTTTGATCTCAGCAATCAATGATGCAAACACTGACATGCCCAGATCCTTCTCTTTGAGCACGTTCACTACTGATAGTGTGTCTAGTTCCACAAAAATAGGCAACTCTGATCTCTGAATGACAATGAATATTCTTCTCAAGCATTACATTGATACTTCTAGCCAAGAGAAACATCAAAATAGCTATTAGAAAAATCCAGGCAACCTAGAAACAAAAAATGAGTTAATCAATACTCATATTACTTCTGAAAGTATCATTCTTTCAATATCCAAAGTCTCCAACCTTTTATAATTTAGTATGATTGCCACATTTACTGGAGATGTGGCCAATGTGTTGATACGTCTCCAACGTGTCTACTTTTCCAAACACTTTTTCCCTTGTTTTGGACTCTAACTTGCATGATTTGAATGGAACTAAACCGGACTGACGTTGTTTCAGCAGAACAGCCATTGTGTTATTTTTGTGTAGAAATAAAATTTGTCGGAATAACCTGAAAATCAACGGAGTATAATTTTGGAATATATAAAAAATAATGGCGAAAGAATCAAGACCAGGGGGCCCACACCCTGTCCACGAGGGTGGGGGCGCACCCACCCCCCTGGGCGTGCCCCCTGTCTCGTGGGCCCCCTGAGGCTCCACCGACCCCGACTCCAACTCCATATATTCACTTCCGGGGAGAAAAAAATCAAAGAGAAGGATTCATCGCGTTTTACAATACGGAGCCGCCGCCAAGCCCTAATCTCTCTTGGGAGGGCTGATCTGGAGTCCGTTCGGGGCTCCCGAGAGTGGAGATCGTCGTCGTCGTCATCATCAACCTTCCTCCATCACCAATTCCATGATGCTTACCACCGTGCGTGAGTAATTTCATCGTAGGCTTGCTGGACGATGATGGGTTGGATGAGATTTACCATGTAATCGAGTTAGTTTTGTTAGGGTTTGATCCCTAGTATCCATTATGTACTAAGATTGATGTTGCTATGACTTTACCATGCTTAATGCTTGTCACTAGGGCCCAAGTGCCATGATTTCAGATCTGAACCTATTATGTTTTCATGAATATATGTGAGTTCTTGATCCTATCTTGCAAGTCAATAGCCACCTACTATCTGTTATGATCCGGCAACCCTGAAGTGACAACAATCGGGACCACTCCCGGTGATGACCGTAGTTTGAGGAGTTCATGTATTCACTAAGTGTTAATGCTTTGTTCCGGTACTCTATTAAAAGGAGGCCTTAATATCCCTTAGTTTCCAATAGGACCCCGCTGCCACGGGAGGGTAGGACAAAAGATGTCATGTAAGATCTTTTCCATAAGCACGTATGACTATATTCGGAATACATGCCTACATTACATTGATGATCTGGAGCTAGTTATGTGTCACCCTATTTTATAACTATTACATGTGGAATCGCATCCGACATAATTATCCATCACTGATCCAATGCCTACGAGCATTTCACATATTGATCTTTGCTTAGTTACTTTTCCGCTGTCACTGTTACAATCACTACAAAACTGCTACTGTTACTTTTGCCACTGTTACTGTCAGGGATATTACTACCAGGTATAAACCGGCCTGGAGGGTCCGGTTTATGTTATCAAGACTATATTATCAAAGGCCCAGCGGAGTATGAAGTAGAAGATTGTAGCCCAAGAGGTTTAGAGCCCATGTGTTAGGGCCCATGATTTGTAAACTGTCATACTATGTAACTTGGGATGTAAGATAGAAAAGAACGGAGACCGAGGCGGACACGTTTATGAGCCGGCCTCGGGACTCCGTAGACCGGACCGGGCGTCACTTCTTATATAAAGGGATGACCGGGCGACGGTTCAAGGACAGAGAACACCAGCTCGAGACACAGGCAAAGTGGATTCGCTCCGTGGTCATCGAAGTCCTAGCAATACCACAGCAAACTAGACGTAGGCTTTTACCTTCATCGAAGGGGCCGAACTAGTATAAAATCCCTGTGTCTTTCGTCCGCTTTAACCCCTTTAAGCTAACCCGTAGCGATGGCCTCACGACTAAGTCCTTTTGCTAGGACATCTGCCGTGCTAAATCCACGACAGTTGGCGCCCACCGTGGGGCAGTCGCACGATGGTTTCGAGTTCTTGAAGGGCAGCTTTGAAGGACTCAAGGGCTACGCAGTGGGCCGGATGACTAAGAGTTGTCATGGCCGGATCTACGTCGACGACGCAGGCTGGGGCCCGAGGCCGATTCAATCGAATACGGGTACGGGTCCCCTTCGGCGGCATCCACGTCTTCATCGACAAGATCGGCGAACCGGGCCCTGAGCCGGACATCTTCCCCAACATCGTCGAGTCGGCTTAGCGTGCGAGACCTGCCCAGATTCAGCCCGCTGTGAAGCACGTCTTCGTTGGAGCAGTGCATGGAGTACAAGCCGAGGACGGATCGGACTCTGGCGGCGAGGCTATTGTTTATTCCGGCGATGAATCTTCTTCCGGATAGACAGAGTCTTTGTATCTGCTGCAGGATGGCCGGTCTGAGGGCTGTTCCGATGGTGACAGTATTCCGGACCCCCTCGATCCACCAAACAGGGTTGCTGTCTTCATGGCCGGATCACAACCCGTGCATCAGTCCTCAACAACAGGGGCGTTGACATCAGAGCCAATGGGAGCTAGAGCTGGAGATCCTCCCCCGTCATCGTCTGACACTTTATCTATCTTGGTCGATACTTTGACAGTGCTAGTAATAGTAGAGGTAACCCAGGCCAACAAGGAGTAGCATGATGCAGAGGTTGCTCAGGTGAAAGGCCGGATTGAACAAGCCAAGTTTGACCTGGCTGCTGAGAAAGCTAGGATGGCTACAAAGCAGGCGGAGTTAGATGCTCAGGCCTATCGACTCATGTTGGATCAGACCGCTTCACAAGAGGTAATGATGAGAAGGCAACGATCTCGCCTGCTACCGGTTTATGAGGCAAGAAATATCTTTAGCATGCCAGGAGCAGGAACCAGTAACCAGCCGGAGGTGAACCAGGGAGGAGCACCGGGAACGGGCGCGTCGGTTCAGCCATCGGCCGCAGAGCCAAACCGTCAAGTTGTGCCGGCCCAACATGTGCCCACCCCTCCTGGTCATTATTCTAATCCGTTGGACAATATAGTTGCTACCGCATCACGGCTGGCCGCCCTTCCCATTGAATAGCAGTGGAAGTGCGACGGGCCAAGGAGTTGTTGGACATGGCGCTAACTCAACAGCAAGCCTATTCCTATAGCCGAGAGAGGATCCACTTGACTCCCCGCCCGAGCCGGAGTTATACGATGCGTCTGGATGAACCGTCCGTGTCAAGTAGCGCACGGAGACGTAATCAGCCGAGGCGGGGTAATCCGGCAGGAGGAGAGGCGCACGCTCAAGATGTGGTGGATCAGGCCAGGCAGCGCCGGGAGGCTGAAGTAATAGCACAATACGAGGCCCGTCAGCCAACGCCGGTTCGTCCCACCACCACGGTTGAACCGGGGGTCATGTCCAGTTCCCTGGGCGTATCGTGTCTCATTCCCGCTTTACGAAACATAAAACTACCCAAGGATTTCAAGGGGCCGCGCAAGGTGCCCAACTACACATCGGATCTTGCTCCAGAGGCATGGGTGGAGAGTTATGAGATGGCAATGGAGATGGTTGATGTGGATGAGTCAGCATGCGCCAAGTATTTCACAATGATGCTCGAGGGCACGACCCGAACACGGCTGAAGGGTTTACCACCTAATTCCATCGAATCATGGGCTGAATTGCGGCGCCGGTTTATCAGCAACTTCAAGGACACGTGCAAGCAGCTGATGTCTGTCATCGACTTAGCTGCCTGCATTCAAGGAGAGCAGGAGTCTACAAGCAGTTGGGTGCGTCGAGTGTCAGAAATCTTGCACTCCTCAAATAGCATCAACCCAAGTACATCAGTAATAACCTTGGAAGGTAATTGCCGGTTTGAGCCTTTGAGGCAGAAGTTGGGATGGCTTAAGCGTGATTGTAATGACATGGGGACACTCATGGGCGCTCTAGTGAAGTATGGAGACTCTGATAACACCAAACATCCAGACACAGAGGGAGACAAGTCAGGGAAGGCAAGCAAGAATGGTAAACCGCCGCAGGCCAATCCGGCGAACCAAGGATACAGTGGTAAGCGTAAAGCGGAGGGCAGCTCCGATTTTGTGTCCAACACCAACGCTCAGGAGGATGGGCAATGCCGCAAGGGTAGACCGCCCCACGTAATGGGAGGCCACCTATTAATCTAGAGCGCCAGTTGAATGTGCCTTGTGCAAAGCACGATACGACGGAAAAACCAGCTACGCATCTCTGGAAGGATTGTTTCATCATGCAGGAATTCATGAACCGGAATAGGTACGATCACGGGCCCCGGCGGATCAGGCCCTGGCTTCCAAGGTCCGGGTTATCAAGGTGGTGGATCCGGTTCGGGATATCACGGTAATAACAACAACCACAATGGGCACAATCAGCATAACCAGCAGCATGGCCAGGGCGGATACAACAACCAAGGGAACCAACAGCGTCAACAGCAGCAGCAATCCGGATATCATAATAATCCTAAGGAGCTGAGCAGTGGGCAGTATCACGTTTTCACCACGAGCTTGTGCAAACGGGATCAGAAAGTTCTGAAGAGCGCGGTGCATTCTGTTGAACCAGCGGTGCCACGTTTCCTGTGTTGGTCTGAGCAACCCATTGTGTGGAGCAGAGAGGATCATCCACCCCGGGTTGATAATCTGGGTCAGTTGGCTTTGGTGGTGGCACCACAGGTAGGAGGTTACAAGTTCACCAAAGTGCTTATGGACGGAGGCAGCAGCATCAACATTCTGTACTATGAGACATTCTGGCATATGGGGCTGACAGATAAGAAGCTTCGACAGTCTAACATAGTGTTCCATGGGGTGGTACCCGGTAAATCGGCCTATCCAGTTGGCAAGATCGATCTGGAGGTTACCTTTGAAGATGAGCATGACTCTAGGTCAGAGACTGTGACCTTTGAGGTGGTAAAGATCAGGAGCCCATACCACGCCTTGTTTGGGCGGCCGGTTTACGCCAAGTTCATGGCTAGGCCGTGTTATGTTTATCTACAGCTCAAGATGCCAGGCCACAAGGGAACTATTACGGTCCATGGGAGCCGCAAAGTCGCGTTGGAGTGCGAAGAAGGAGATGCAGCTTATGCTGAAGCGGTTTGCGCAACTGAGGAGCTTAAGTTCTATAAGGACAATGTTGATCCGGCAGATATGTCTCCGCTGAAGAAACCAACCACAGAGCATGATCCAGCGTTGAAGTTCAAATCAGCTAAAGAAACCAAACAGGTGGAATTTGTTCCTGGCGATTCATCCAAGCAGTTCACTATCAGCGCTAACCTAGATCCGAAATAGGAAAGCGCGCTCATCGAGTTCATCCGTGAGAACCGGGACATCTTTGCATGGAAGCCTTCTGACATGCCAGGTATACTGAGGGAACTCGCTAAGCACAATCTTAATATCGATCCTAAGTTTAAACCGGTCAAGTAGTATCTGCGCCGCTTCAATGAGGAGAGGCGCAAGGCTATTGGAGAGGAAGTGGCTAGGCTCTTGGCTGCATGCTTTATAGTTGAAGTGTTTCATTCAGAGTGGTTGGCTAATCTAGTGCTAGTACTTAAGAAAAATGGCACTTGGAGAATGTGTGTTGATTACACAGATCTGAACAAGGCTTGCCCAACTGATCATTTTGCTCTCCCCCATATTGATCAAATTACTGATGCTATGGCAGGATGTGAGCGGCTAACTTTTTTGGATGCATACTCAGGTTATCACCAGATCAAGATGGTAGTTAAGGACCAGGAGAAGACAGCCTTTATAACTCCTTTTGGAGCCTTCTGCTATGTATCTATGCCATTTGGGCTCAAGAGTGCCCAAGCGACCTACCAGCATTGTGTGCAGAACTGTCTTCAAGGGCAGATTGGGCGGAATGTTCATGCATATGTCGATGACATTGTAGTGAAATCCAGGAAGGAGGAGACACTGATAGATGATTTGAAGGAAACTTTTGACAATCTTCGGGCCTACAAAATGATGCTTAATCTGGAGAAGTGCGTTTTTGGTGTTCCGGCACGCAAGCTCATGGGGTTCTTGGTATCAAACAGAGGAATTGAAGCTAATCCGGAGAAGATCAAGGCAATTACGTCCCTGGCAAAACCGGCGTGCATCAACGATGTCCAACGCGTGGCGGGCCATATTGCAGCACTCAGCCGGTTTATCAGCTGTTTGGGAAAGAAGGCAATCCCGCTTTATCAGATGATGAAAAAGGCAGACCGTTTCGTCTGGAGTGATGCTGCGGATGACGCGTTTGAGGATCTAAACAGGCAATTAGCAGAGCCGCCGGTCCTTGCTGCCCCGGTTGACAATGAGCCACTGTTGCTATATGTGGCTGCTAATGCCCGTGCAGTAAGCGTTGCCATTGTGGTAGAGCGCAAGGAGGCAGGCAAAGAATATCCGATTTAGCGGCCGGTTTACTACATCAGTGAGGTGCTCATTGAGTCAAAACAGAGATATCCGCATTGGCAGAAACTGGTGTATGGAGTTTTCATGGCAAACCGGAAGCTAAAGCACTATTTTCAGGGCCACCTAATCACCGTTGTCAATTCCGCTCCGTTAGGGGATATAATCCAGAACAGAGAAGCTACTGGTCGAGTTGCAAAGTGGGCCATTGAGCTTAGCCCGCACGGATTAAAGTATGTGCCCCGTACTACGATAAAGTCCCAAGCACTGGTGGATTTCATCAACGATTGGACAAAGTTGCAAGCACCTGAGGAGAAGCCGGATCATACATACTAGACTATTCACTTTGACGGTTCAAGGCAATTGGAGGGCTCGGGGGCTGGAGTCGTGTTAACTTCCCCACGAGGTGATAAGTTCTGCTACGTCCTCCATTTAATGTTCCCTTGTACTAATAATGTTGCTGAGTATGAAGCTCTCCTCCATGGTCTGCGGATGGCCAAGGAGATGAATTTGAGCCGGGTTAAGTGCTTTGGCGATTCAGATCTAGTGGCACAGCAAGTATCTAGCAAGTGGGACTCCAAGGATCCGCTCATGGCAGCATATCGACGAGAGGTGGACGCTGTCGCTGGACACTTCAAAGGATATCAGGTGGATCATATAGACCGGCGGAAAAATGAAGCAGCCAACGCGTTAAGCCGGCTGGGTTCCCAGCGTAAACCGGTTCCTCCTAATACCTTCTTGGATGAGTTGCATAATCCGTCGGTGCAATTACCTTCAGAGGAGGACTTGGTTGTTCCTGATCCGGAAGCACAATTAGTCGCAGCACTTCATGTCATTCCGGATTGGACGCTCCCTTACCTGGCATACATGAACCGAGGTGAGTTACCAGAGGACGAAGTCGAGGCCTGGTAGATAATCCAGCGGTCTAAGTCAATGACCATTGTCAATGGAGAACTTCATCATCACAGCGTTTCTGGAGCATTTCAACGATGTGTGTCACCAGAAGAAGGCTGTGATATCCTTAGAGAGATTCATGAAGGGGATTGCGGTCATCATGCCGGTTCAAAATCTTTGGTGGCTAAAACTTTTCGTCATGGGTTCTACCGGTTAACGGCTCATGCCGATGCAGAGGACTTGGTCAGAAAATGTGATGCTTGCTAGAAATTCTCACGACGTGCTCATATACCAGCGCAGGAGCTGAGGATTATCCCAATTACTTGGCAGTTCGCGAATTGGGGGCTTGATATGGTTGGACCCTTCAAGAGATCCCAAGACAAGAAAACCCACCTGTTAGTGGCAGTGGACAAGATCACGAAATGGGTTGAAGCGGAGCCTGTCAGTAAGTGTGATGCAGCAACAGCGGTTCAGTTCATCAAAAAGGTGATTTTCCGGTTTGGCTTTCCACGCAGCATTATAACTGATAATGGCACCAATCTATCCAAGGGGCTATGGAGGAGTTCTGTCAACGAGAGCACATCTGTCTCGATGTATCATCAGTAGCTCACCCTTAGTCTAATGGCCAAGCTGAGAGAGCCAATCAAGAGATCTTGAGAGGCATCAAACCCAGGCTTATGGTTCCTTTGTTGAGAACCCCGGGTTGTTGGGTGGAGGAGTTGCCTTCTGTACTATGGAGCATCAACACTACACCTAACATATCCACGGGGTACACGCCTTTCTTCATGGTATATGGAGCTGAAGTGGTCCTCCCTAGTGATATCCGTCATGACTCGCCGCGGGTGGCGGCTTATGTTGAAGCGGATAATGAACAAGCAAGACAAGACGCCTTGGACCGGCTGGTCGAGGAACGGGACACGGCAGCAGCTCGATCGGCGATCTATCAGCAAGACCTGCGCCGGTACCACAATCGCCGGGTTAAGACCAGGACGTTTCAAGAAGGAGACCTGCTCCGGCTCATCCAAGACCAGACGGACATGCACAAGCTATCCCCACCTTGGGAAGGGCCCTTTGTGGTCAGTAACAACCTGCACAACGGATCATACTACCTCGTCGACGTTCGAGAACATAAGGACTCACGCACGGCAGAGGAGGAAACCAAGCAGCCGTGGAACATCGCTCTTCTTCGACCTTACTATACTTGAGCCATAGGCTCCGCTTTATGTACATATCTTTACAATGTATATATTGTGATCAATATAATAAACCGGCGCCCCCGGTAAACCGGGGTATCAGCCATCTTTTTCATAAGAGTATCACATGGGGGCTTCCGTGGGTAAGGGAGTTTCCTATGGCCTCTTAAACCGGCGCCCTTGATAAATCGAGGTATCAGCCCTCTTTTCTGTTCATAAAAAGTATCACATGGGGGCTTCCGCGGGCAAGGAAGTTTCCTATGGCCTCTTGAACCGGCGGCCACATCAAGACAATCATAAGAGCACAACTCTAGTTGCTTCGGCAATTTCCACATGATGATGAGGGGAAAAGAGAGTTTGATGCCTAGCACAACTCAAACATAGGCCCCGACGAGCAATGCTCAAACGCTACCGGGGGGCTCCTGATGCAAGTTCATCAGCGAGTAGAAAACTCTTGTAGTGAACACGGCTTGGAAGCTTGGCTTCTACACCTAAAACCCCGGATTAACCTTCCTGCATCAAGTAAATCACGTCGTCCAGGTAAACCTGGTATGACCCGTCGAACGTACACACAAGTCAATCTTTCGGGACCCTGAACTTGGTAACGTTAAATTGACGATCATCAAGTGATTACACAAGTCAAATCTTTATAAGATTTTGAACATTGGTAGCATTTGACATTGATGATTTGGTTAAGTATTGCAGATCATCTTAACAGGCTTTGCTAAAATGGTTAATGACAGTAGCCTGGCAGCTCATAAAAAGCCTCGAATTTGGAGCCTCGCAGCTCGTAAAAAGCCTCGACTACATGGTCTTATTTGCCCAAAAACTTTATTTTTCATTTTGTATGTTTTCTCGAATCATTATCTTCAAGGTCATTGGTTTTTCAACCAAGTCCATTGATTCAAGACTGGATAACGACAACGTTGTCACTACATCTGTATTTACATAGTTATAGTCTGGGTTATAAACAACAGGACTAGTTTACAGTTAAACCGGTGTTCATTGTAACCCGGATCGGCCTTCAGGATGAGCCGACAAAGAACCAAGGGGGTCATCAGCACTTACACCTTAAATCATTCCTGCCGGATTAAGGTTTAAAGATACACTTAATCACAGGTATGGTACATGCATATATTTTATACACAGTTCAGGTTACTAACTTGGATCATGTGTTTGGGCAATATGACCCGTCCGGCGATAAACCACGAGGACACTTTGAGCATTGTTTTATGCAGGTAATATAAACCATCATAGCATTGCAAGCAAGATATATTTCAGAAGTTGCCAAACAAAGTAATGACACAAAAGATAGTGTGGGACAAAGACAGTATCTCAACTATTCTATTACAAGGCACTGGCAGGCCCAAAAGAATATCAATTTTCTCACAAAGTGTTCAACACATAAAGGCAAACCGAAGCCGGTTTAGGATTCTGCTTCAGCTCGCTGTGACGATTGTGGGTCAGCCTGCTCCGGGTCTTCGGCGGCTTCTGGCAGCTACTGGAAATCAGTGGTGCTCCAGTCAATCTTGGCTAGGGCTCGGAAATAAACTTCATTGTTTATAAGTTCTGACAGTTCAATGTCAGGAGTGAAGGTGTGCTTACGGACGGGTGGAATAAGATTCTCAATGTCATAGGACGGACGCTCCACCCGCACATTGTCCATATCATAGCCCGGATGATACCTTGATAAATCTGCTTCATCAGCAAGTTTGCTGGCAAGAGGCCGCATATCCTTGGTTAGGGCACGAAGGTCATCACCGGATAAAGTTGATCCGTCCTCCTTCATACTTGTATAGCCATTCATGGTATCAGCCGGATCAAAATCAGGGACCCACACCTTGGCTCGGGTTAAAGCCATCAGAGACCCAGCCCTTGTGAAGGACTTCTTCACTTCGACAATACGAGCAGGCAAGATGGATAGTTTCTCCAGAGTACCTTGGATGGTTGTTGGAACCGGTTTATTATGGGAGATAGCAGTAATGGCCCTTTGTGCACTGGAATATAACTACTCCACTAAAGTGTATGCAGCCTTCAGTTTCTTCCGCATATCATCCCCAAGATGAGTAACGCGCCTCCCTGTGTACAAATGATGAGTTAAACCGGAGCAGCGCAAGATAGCAAGCATAAGCTTATGTCAACAAATACTTACCAAAGATAGCAGATGTCATATCATTTATATGCTGCCTTAACCCGGACAGCTCCTCCGTCACCGGGTTAAGAGCTGCCTCAGCGTCACTGGCTCTTTTCTCCAAAGCAGCCTTTTCCACCTCCCAAGTGGACCACTCCGCTTCAAAATCTTTCTTGAGCTTTTCCATACTAGCTAAAGCAAGGGTAAGTTCCTCCTTGGCTTTAGTTGAAGCAGTCTCTTGGAAGGATATGCTATTCCGGAGCTTAGTTATTTCAGAGGCCCTCCGGTTCAATCAGTCTGCCAAGGATAAAAACATATCAGATATCTGTAAAGAAAGTAATTTTTTCAGACAAGTCCCAAGCACATAACAAGTTATGCACTTGACACTTGGGGGCTAATGTACATTTGCAGTGAAAGAAAGCAATTTTTCAAACAAGTCCCAGGCACATAACAAGTTATATACTTGGCACTTGGGGGCTAATGTGACATCATTCTAAATATAGGAAAAGTCTTGGTTTACCGTCAATAAAGTAAACCGGCCCTTGGGAGCTACACGTGCAAAGTCAAAGTTATTTTAGTTGATCTGTTGAAGTCCCGGTTTACCTTACAAGCCTAAACCGACACTTGGGGGCTACAATGGACTAAAGGTACAGCTACAAGGATCAAGCAGAAATACAAGGGAAAAGGAATTACCTCATATCTTTCTTTCATTAAGTTCACCAAGCCAGCCTCATGGTCACGGCTGGTGAATAGCCGGTTTAGGTACCCAGAATGGAGCTCCTGGGCACTAAGCTGGGCATAGCTGGACAGGTGGGTGCTCCACTTGCCCTTGTCTTTTTGAAGAATTTCTTCCTTGGCAGTATGTCTGGCCAAGATGACAGGCTCTACTAGGGTGGTAAAGCCAGTCCTAGTAATCTCGACATCGTCCATTGAAGCAGCAGTTGGCCGGGAGGGATCAGCAGCAGTGGGATTGGTGTGTATCGGACTAGCAGGGACAGGATTAACCCGAACAGGGCTAGTCCGGACAGGGCTGACCGGATCAGCAGTGTAATCCATGGGGTCATCCCCCGGAGCAGCAAGGTCTTCTCGATCCATAGGAGAAGGATCATCGTGTGGAACTTCAACATTTTCTTCTAGAGGATTGGCAATTTCAGGGTCCTCTGCCGGTTCAGAAGCGGTGTTTTCGACTGCCGGTTTATTCAATTTTGCCTTTTTGCTAGGCTTGGGCATACTGAGAAAAGATTAAAAGGGACAATGAAAATCACAAGTCAAAAATAGAAAGATAAACCGGGTAGAAGGAAAGACAACTTACCCGTGAACAGTCTTGAGCACATGGACTTGTGTGGCTGTCGACTCGCCAGAGGATGACAAAGGAGTTTCCTCATAATTTGGATCAGACGGTTTAAGGGGTTGACGAAAAAGACCCGCTTTAGGATGAAGAATAGTTGGAGTAAGTAAAACCTCTGAACGACGCCTTCGAACCGGAGTGTGGGTCAAACAAGTGGATTCAACCACATGGCCACTGTGGCGAGTAGTGCGGCGAGCCTCATGTTGCTGTTTCTTCAAAAGAAAATTGGGATCCAGTTAAGCATAAGGATGAGAAAATGGATATTTCCGGGCTACCCGACAAACTTTGGGTGGTAATGGTTCTGAATCAGAGGAAAGAGAGATTACCTCAACATCATCCGCTTTACTACCTTCCGCCGGATCCTGGGAAAAGCCATTGTTAATAGAAATACAGACAAAGGAAAAATTAAAAGTCATAAGAACCAAGTGGTACCTCAGAGGCCGGATCATCTTCTTCCGCGTTTGAACCGGAAGCAGCGGCAGGTTTCTTCTTATGCTTCTTCACAGCCAGGCTCTTCTTGCGAGATGGTTTCGCTGATTTGTCCTGGGGTTTCCGCTTCCAGAAGGGGTTGTTAGCCTGTTTAAAGGAATAAAGGCATGTTAAGACAAGCAATATGATGGATTAAACAAAGTAAAGGGACAGAAGAATCTCTTACCGACGGCGGTTTATTAGTCACGCAAAAGGGAGCTAAACCGGTCCGACTGCACTCTTCTAGAGGTATATTCATCATCTTTTTTGCAGATTCGGTAACTTCATTGTCCGTGTGACGCAAAGGGTCCTTGGGGTTACCAGTATACTCGCACATTAAACCGGAGCGCCGGCTTAATGGGAGAATACTCCAAGAGAGCCAGCAACGGACGAAATCAACTCCGGTTAATCCGTTGGCTACAAAAGCCCTGAGCTTTGAAAGCTGGGGGGCATATCGAGCTCGGTCTTGGGCACTCAAGCGCTACGAGAAAGGATGATCCGCTGTTAGACAGTGGGAGCGATAACCCGACATGTAATTTTCCCCTTCTGGTGAAGTATCAACACAATAGAACCAAGTTTGGTTCCAATCCTTGGGATGGCTATGGAGGGTAGCATGAGGAAAGCTGACATCCTTCCTCTTCTGGATACTCATTCCGCCAAGTTCAGTATTTAGCCCATCATGAAATTCAGTCCGGTGATTCAGATGGAAGAAGTCCCGGAATAACTCCACGGATGGATCCTCTTGCAGATAGGCTTCTGAGAAGACTTGGAAGTTGCTTATATTTGATACGGAGTTGGGACCTATGTCTTGGGGATGGAGTTGAAAGTCTGCCAGTACGTCGCGGAAAAACTTTGACCCTGGAGGGTTAAAGCCCCGGGCCAGGTGATCAAAGAAGACAATAATTTCTCCATCCTTAGGCTTGGGAGGACACTCTTTTCCAGGAGCTCTCCAGTGAAGAACCTCCTTCGGGCCTAAAGCGCCGATTGAGGCCATCTTTTCTAAATCATCCTCGGTAATCCGGGATGGGACCCAGTTGCAGGCAACGAACTGCTTGGCCACGGAAGTCATCTTTTTCAAAGAGGAAGGCTGAAAATGCAATAAACATCCGGTTTACGATCTACACAAATTTAAACCGGCATATTCTATGAAAGTACTGTTCTAGTTGGCGGTTTAAGCAGGGGCCTAATGGTATCTATTGATCCGGAACAGCTATAAACATGACGTCTACCAGATTATGAAGTTTAAAAGGGGAAAGTTAAACCGCCAAACACAGGCAGGTAAGGCACAGATCTAAAGCTAAACCGTCGGCATTGGCAGTTGAGATGCAGATCTAAAGTGTGAGAAAACAACTTTAACACGAGCAGCAGATACATATGGATCTACATCATATGGAAAATTCAAGATAATTCAAGGTATATTCAACGGAGACAGTGAAGATTTTTTTCAGATTCAGTCTAAACTAGCATTGTTGGAGGAAATAAGATTACAAAGACAGAGCGGAGTCATGCGTACGGAGGTCGGCCTAAAAAGTTTTGAGATCTACGGCTAGGAACTACCTACGGTGAAGAACCGCTAAGAACAAGGGTTCATCTACGAGCTAACGTGAAACCCTAGAACTAAGATCTACGGGGAGGAATGAGTAAACGTACCTGAAGCAACGGAAGCGGAAGGGCGATGGCGAATCTCTGGACACGCTCAGGTTGATGCAGCGGCCGGGTCTGATGAAGACGACGAGCTCGATGGACGGCGGCGGAGCTTGAGCGCTGGAGGACAGAGGAAGAAGAAGCAAGGGGTGAGAAAGAGATGCCCTTTGGCCCTATTTATAAGCCAAAGGGATAAAACGGCAAGCGCGGGAATCGAGGAGACCAAACATCGGATATGGATGGTGTTGTCGCCTCGATCTTCGGAGTTTTAATAAGTAAAGGTAAAAAACAGGTGCATGTATTAAATGCGCGGATGGTGTCACAACGGTTTAAAGCGACCTAAGGAGATGCGTCATGCCGGTTTACAGAGCGTACTGAAGCTGCAGAAAGGAAAAATCTGTACAAGACTTTGAAGATTGAGATGAACAGGTTCAAATCAATCTGGGGCCTAATGTCAGGGATATTACTACCAGGTATAAACCGGCCAGGAGGGTCCGGTTTACATTATCAATACTATATTATCAAAGGCCCGGCGGATTATGAAGTAGAAGATTATAGCCCAAGAGGTTTAGAGCCCATGTGTTAGGGCCCATGATTTGTAAACCGTCATACTATGTAACTTGGGATGTAAGATAGAAAAGAACGAAGACTGAGGCGGGCACGTTTATGAGCCGGCCTCGGGACTCCGTAGATCGGTCCGGGCGTCACCTCTTATATAAAGGGACGACCCAGCGACGGTTCAAGGACAGAGAACAACAGCTCGAGACACAGGCAAAGCGGATTCGCTCCCTGGTCATCGAAGCCCTAGCAATACCACACCAAACTAGACGTAGGCTTTTACCTTCATCGAAGGGGCCGAACTAGTATAAAATCCCTGTGTCTTTCGTCCACTTTAACCCCTTTAAGCTAACCCGTAGCGATGGCCTCACAACTAAGTCCTTTTGCTAGGACATCTGCCGTGCTAAATCCACGACAATTACCGTTACTTTCATACTACTTTGCTACTAAATACTTTGCTGCAGATATTAAGTCTTTCGGGTGTGGTTGAATTGACAACTCAACTGCTAATACTTGAGAATATTCTTTGGCTCCCCTTGTGTCGAATCAATAAATTTGGGTTGAATACTCTACCCTCGAAAATGGTTGCGATCCGATATACTTGTGGATTATCAAGACTATTTTCTGGCGCCGTTGCTGGGGAGCATAGCTATGTTCTTTGAGTCACTTGGGATTTATATCTGTTGATCACTATGAAGAACTTGAGAGATGAAAAAACCAATATCTTTCCCTCAACTATGAGGGGAGGTAAGGAACTGCCATCTAGCTCTGCACCTGATTCACCCTCTGTTATGAGTTAATTTGCGACACCTACACCTGCTATTGAATCTGATATGTCGCATGTTCTTGATGATGCCACTTCTGCTATGCATGATACTTATGATGAAACTACTTCTATGCTTGATAATACTGTGCCACTAGGTGAATTTCTTGATGAACAAATTGCTAGGGCTAGAGAGAATGAAATTATTGAAACTGATAATATTGATGAAAGTGATGATGAAGATTCTCCCCCTAGATATGAATTGCATGTTGTGCCTGAGGGTTATGTCATGGACGAATAAACTGCTAGAGATCTTTTAGCTTGCACTGATAGGTATGATCTTAAGAAACTGTTAGCTAAGCTGAAAGAAAAGTCTTTGAATGCTAGAATGAAATATGACCCTGCTTTTGCTACTTCACCTATATGTATTTCTGATAAGGATTATGATTTCTCTGTCGATCCTGAGTTAATTACTTTGGTTGAATCCGATCCTTTCCATGGCTATGAATCTAAAACTGTTGTGGCACATCTTACTAAATTGAATGATATAGCCACCCTATTCACCAATGAGGAAAAAAATTGTTATTACTATATCCTTAAGTTATTTCCGTTCTCCTTAATGGGTGATGCTAAAACATGGTTTAATTCTCTTGATCCTGGTTGTGTGTGTAGTCCCTAGGATATGATTTATTACTTCTCTGCTAAATATTTTCCCGCTCATAAGAAACAAGCTGCCTTAAGGGAAATATATAATTTTGCAAATTGAAGAAGAGAGTCTCCCACAAGCTTGGGGGAGGCTTCTCCGATTACTTAATGCTTTGCCTGATCATGCTCTTAAGAAAAATGAAATACTTGATATCTTTTATAATGGACTAACCGATGCTTCGAGAGACCACTGATGGGCCTCTAACCCCTCGTTGGTTACCCCAAGTGGAAGGTGTAAGATGCAGTGTTGTGGAAGTTTTTCCCTTAGCAAAGATGCCAAGGATCGAATCCCCAGAGACTCCTAGGTTCAACAAGTAGGTGTCAACTGCTAACGGCGCCAGATATTAGCAATCAACGTGGACCTGCACACAGATACGAATAACTTTGCTCCAAACGAGTACAGAGAGGTTGTCAATCCCTCCGGCCTTGTAGTTCACAAAGGATTAAATGCAAATGATAGTAGTGATAGATAATGTTTGCAATAGTAAATAATAGCGAAAAGTAAATAGTGGATGTGATCAATGATGGTAATATGGACCGGAGTCTCATGATGTTCACAAGTGATGTCTCTCTCCCAAAGGACGATAAAACAGCTATGTGAGGTAAACGAATTACAGCTGGGCAATTGACAGGACCACGAACGCAAACCAATGCTGACTACATTGCAAGAAAGGTTGAGGTTCAAAGCATGGGCGGTACGCCAAAGTAAGTAGACCGAAATCCATCAATATCTACTACTAATCATCCACCTTGAGATATCTATCCAGAACATCTCAATGGCATTAAGTTGCGAGCCCCACCCATAGTGTAAACTCAATGCAACAGACAACTGCATTAAAAGAACTTTGCGTAAAGTAAACAATCCTTGCACCCGCGGGCACAAGCACCGTTGTTTTCCCCCTTGTGGCAACAGCACATCCCCTAGACTCATGTTTCTGTCACTCAAGCTAGTCATCGAGGGGCATGAACCCACAATCAAGCATAACGTTCCCTCTTGGAGTCACTACGTATTACTTGGCCAAAGCAATAAATAACAACGGAGAACATGCAAGAATTACTTACGAACATAAATATAAAAGAGGTAGATCAAATATATTACTCAATCACAATCTGAACATAATCTCATAATCCATCGGATCCCAGCAAACTCATCATAGCAACAACATAAGGATTACATATGTGCCTCGATCATGTAGGGCAGCTCACGAGGACTAATTACTGAAGCACAAGAACGGGAGGAGAACATCGCATAGCTACTGGTCATGGACTCATGGTCCAAGGGAGACTACTCACAACTCATCCGGGAGGCGTCCATGGTGGTGGAGAGGCTCCCGATGGTGATCCTCCCCTCCGGCAGGGTGCCGGGAAGAGTTCTCCTGGTGCTCCCGATCTTGGAAGCTGCGGCAGCGGCGGAACAGAGATGAGATCGCGAAAAAGAGTTCCCGTCCCGAGGGTTTCGAAGGACGCTCTAAATATATGCCGAAGGGGGGCGCCAGACGGGGCTCGGGGGGCCCAGGCGCCCCCCCGGCGCGGCCTAGGGGGGGGGGGCGCCGCCAGGGCGCCTGGAGCCCTGGTGCCCCCCCGGCTATCCTTCGGGCGCAAGGTAGGTTCTGGAACGCTGATTTTTTATATAATTTTTCTGGATTTTTCCTGGCAGTTCTTGTAACGTGAAAACCTGAAATACAAAAACAGCCGAAAACAGAAACTGGCACCGGGGTGCACTGGATTAGTAGGTTAGTCCAAATATGATCAAAAGTGTATGGAAGTGTATAAATATCATAGCAATATCACCCAAAAGTGGCATGGAGCAAGCAGAAATTATAGATATGTTTTGGACGTATCAACCACCTGGATAGTTGTGCTGGTTGTGTTTTCAGGGAAAGAACTGTTGATCAAGCTGAATTGCTATTGAATAATATGTTGAGTAATAAAAATAATTGGACACTTCTTGAACCAGCTCCTAAGCCAACTCCGAAGAAAAGGGGTATTCTATTTCTTAGTCTTGAAGATATGCAAGAGGCAAAGAAATCTATGAAATAAAAAGGTATTAAAGCTGAAGATGTTAAGATTTTACCACCTATTGAAGAAATACATGGTCTGGATAACCCAACACGGGTAGTAAAGGTAAATTCTCTTTATAGATTTGATGAAGGTGACATTCCTCGTTATAAGTCTGCTAGCCAATGCTTAAATGAGTTCGACAATTTTATTGTTAAACAAGAAAACTTCAACGCTTATGTTAGTAGACAATTGAAATGTAATGCTTATGTGATTGAACACTTGAGTGATTATATGACTAGAGTTAAAGGTGAACTTAAACTCATTAGTAAACATGTTTCTATGGTTACCACTCAAGTAGAACAAGTACTTAAAGCACAAAATGATTTGCTCAATGAATTAAATAGTAAGAAAAATAATAATGTTGTTACAGTTGTGACTAGAGGGGGTATAATGACTGAGGAACCTCTGTATCCTAAGGGACACCCTAAGAGAATTGAGCAAGATTCTTAGAGAACTAATGTTGATGCACCTAGTTCTTCTAAGAAGAAGAAAAAGAAGAATTATAGGACTTTGCATGCTTCTAGTGAACCTGTTGTTGACATACCTAAGAATCCCAATGATATTTCTATTTCTGATACTGAAATACAATCTGGTAATGAACATGAACCTAGTGAAAATGTTAATGATGATATTCATAATGATGCTCAACCTAGCAATAACGATGATGTAGAGATTGAACCTGCTGTTGATCTTCATAACCCACAATCAAAGAATCAACGTTATGATAAAAGAGACTTTGTTGCTAGGAAGCACGGTAAGGAAAGAGAATCATGGGTTCACAAACCCATGCATTTTCCTCCTAAATCATCCAAGAAAAAGGATGATGAGGATTTTGAGCGCTTTGCTCAAATGATTAGACCTATCTCTTTGCGTATGTGTTTGACTGATATGCTTAAAACAAATCCTTATGCTAATTATATGAAAGATATTATTACAAATAAAAGAAAGATACCGGAAGTTGAAATTTCCACCATGCTTGCCAATTATACTTTTAAAGGAGGAATACCAAAGAAACTAGGAGATCTAGGAGTACCAACTATACCATGCTCTATTAAAAGAAACTATGTTAAAACTGCTTTATGTGATCTTGGAGCTGGTGTTAGTGTTAGGCCTTGATACGTATCCGTCGTATCTATAATTCTTGATTGTTCCATGCCAATATTATACAACTTTCATATACTTTTGGCAACTTTTTGTACCATTTTTGGGACTAACATATTGATCCAGTGCCCAGTGCCAGTTCCTGTTTGTTGCATGTTTTTTGTTTTGCAGAATATCCATATCAAACGGAGTCCAAACGGATAAAAACAAACCGAGATTTTTTTTGGAATATATGTGAATTTTGGGAAGTGGAACCAACGTGAGACGATGCCCGAGTGGCCCACAAGGGTGAGGGGCGAGCCCATGGGGGACAGGCGCGCCCTGGGCCCTCGTGGTCACTCTGTAAGGCGGTTGATGCCCTTCTTTCGCTGCAAGAAAGCTCATATCCGGATAAAAATCGTGTCCAAAATTTAGCCCAATTGAAGTTACGGATCTCTGGGAATATAAGAAACGGTGAAAGGCCAGAATCTCGGAACGCATAAACAGAGAGAGACAGAGAGACAGATCCAACCTCGGGGG
>LR738711.1:119243790-119303567 GCA_902687465.1 Secale cereale
CTCCGCCGCCATGGAGGCCATGGACCAGAGGGGAAACCCTTCTCCCATCTAGGGAGCAGGTCAAGGAAGAAGGAGAAGGAGGGGGCTCTCTCCCCCTTGGGTGGCGCCGGAGTGCCACCGAGGGCCATCATCGTGTGACGGCGATCTACACCAACACCTCCGTCGTCCCAACACCTCCGTCATCTTCACCAACATCTTCATCACCTTCCCCCAAATATCTACAGCGGTCCACTCTCCCGCAACCCGCTGTACCCTCTACTTGAACATGGTGCTTTATGCTTCATATTATTACCAATGATGTGCTGCCATCCTATGATGTCTGAGTAGATTTTCGTTATCCTATCAATGATTGGTGAATTGCTATGATTGATTTAATTTGCTTGTTGTTATGTTCTGTCCTTTGTTGCCCATCATATGAGCGCGCGCGTGGATCACACCATTGGGTTAGTTGTATGTTGATAGGACTAAGTATTGGAGGGAAAGAGTGACAGAAGCTTCAACCTAGGGTAGAAATTGATGCATACGGGATTGAAGGGGGACCAATATATCTTAATGCTATGGTTGAGTTTTGCCTTAATGAACGTTAGTAGTTGCGGATGCTTGCTAATAGTTCCAATCATAAGTGCATAGAATTCCAAGCCAGGGATGACATGCTAGCAGTGGCCTCTCCCACATTAAACTTGCTATCGGTCTAGTAACGTAGTCAATTGCTTAGGGGCAATTTCGCAACTCCTACCACCACTTTTCCACACTCGCTATTACTAACTTTATTGCTTCTTTATCTAAACACCCCCTAGTTTATATTTATGTGCTCTTTATATTCTTGCAAACCTATCCAAAAACACCTACAAAGTACTTCTAGTTTCATACTTGTTCTAGGTAAAGTAAGCATCAAGCGTGCGTAGAGTTGTATCAGTGGTCGATAGAACTTGAGGGAATATTTGTTCTACCTTTAGCTCCTGGTTGGGTTCGACACTCTTAATTATCGAAAGAGGCCATAACTGATCCCCTACACTTGTGGGTTATCAAGACCTTTTTCTGGCGCCATTGCCGGGGAGTTATAGTGTGGGGTGAATATTCTCATGTGTGCTTGTTTGCTTTATCACTAAGTAGATTTTATTTGTTGTTCTAAGTTGTTTTCTATCTTTAGTTATGGGTAGGAAACGCAAAATACCAAAAAAAAATTAGTGGTACCTGCTGAACCAATGGTTGAAGAACCACTCAAAATCTATCACACTCATGAAGCTTTTTACTTGGATCATCTTTGATCCCTATGTGCTCGTGTTGAAACCCCAACTAGCTTAGTTGAGGTCAAATCTTTAGATGAGCATGCTTGTTATGTGCGACACCGCATATCTGAAAAAGGGAAACTTTTACTGGATCAAATTCATCATTTGCAATGCTATGCTTGGAATTTATGTGAAATATATAATTTTACTTGTTGTTCTGAAGACCCTAAGAAACACCTTCCCTACAAATGCGAGTTTAGTGATAATGGAATCGTATCTTCGTATGCTAAGGGTGTTTATAGTTACTATGATGTTCAACAAATTGAAGTATTTGTTGCTTTTAAGGGTGCTTATGAAATTGCTTCTTTGATTGAAAACTATGATGCTACTCTTTACAAATCTGAAAATTTTGCCATATTTAAATATTGTTATGATAATTATGCTTCTAATGCCTATGTTAAACCATATATTGAGGACTCCTCCACTGTCCAAGAAGAGACTAATATTTTGCAGGAGTCTATGGAAGAACAAATTAATGACATTGTGAGCTCATTGGATGAAAAAGATGAGGAGGAGAGCAAAGAACAAAAGGAGGAAGAGCGGATTGATCACCCGTGCCCACCTTCTAATGAGAGTAACTCTTTATCTCATACATTGTTTAATTTCCCTTCGTGCTTACCGAAGGATGAATGCTATGATGATTGTTATGATCCCGTTGATTCTTTTGAAATATCCCTTTTTGATGATGCTTGCTATGCTTGTGGACAAGATGCCAATATGAATTATGCTTATGGAGATGAACTTGCTATAGTTCCTTATGTTAAACATGAGATAGTCGCTATTGCACCCACACATGATAGTCCTATTATCTTTTTCAATTCTCCAAACTACACTATATTGGAGAAGTTTGTACTTATTAAGGATTGTATTGATGGGTTGTGTTCTACTACTACATATGATGTTTTTGATGAATATAATATGCATGTGCTTGCTGCTCCTACTTGCAATTATTATGAGAGAGGAACTACATCTCCGCCTCTCTATGTTTCCAACACGATAAAATTGCAAGAAACTGCTTATACTATGCATTGGCCTTTACTTGATGTGCATGAATTGTTTTTGTATGACATGCCTATGCATAGGAAGAGAGTTAGACTTCGTTTTTGCAAGACACATATCACTTTGTGCTCACTACTAAATGCCAAATCATTGGTAATTAAAATTGGCTTTGATATACCTTGGGATCCGGGTGGATCCATCACTTGAGCACTATATGCCTAGCTTAATGGCTTTAAAGAAAGCGCTGCCAGGGAGACAACCCGAAAGTTTTAGAGAGTCATTTATTTCTGTTGAGTGCTTTTATAAAGTTTAAAAACAAAAAAATAAAGAGGGGAACCTAAAACTTTTATCAAAAATAAAAGTGAAAGTAAGAAGGACGAGCACCGTTGAAATGTGGGAGCTCCTTGAACTTTGTTCGTGCCCATGGAAACTTTGCAAATCTTGAATTACAGAAACTTTTCTACAAAAATAATTATCCCCTTGTACAATTCCATTGTATTATAAAAATAATGTGCCAAGAGTTTCATTTAGGATGATTAAACTGCTTGTTGGTTTGTGCGGTGCAAAAACAGAAACTTTGGCTGTAGTGCGCGATTTTACATTTTTTACAGGAACGTCGAAAGGATCTGAAACTTCTTGCACAGTCTTGTTATACAAATTGTTGATGTTTCCTAATTTTGCCATGATTTTTAGGGTTACAGAAGTATGGTTAATGTTCAGATTACTACAGACTGCCCTGTTTTCACAGATTGTTGTTATAGCTTCATTATTTGCATATGTTTGAATTCTTGTTGAACCCTCCTTGACTTGGGGCCATAGAATTGTGATAGCATACAGTAGGTAATGTTTGTTTATAATTATACAATAATTTTAGAGGAGTACATGATGGGATTTTATTGATCATATGCTCTAACCCCGCCACTAAAAGTTCGGTTAAGTTTTGTGTGGATGAAGTGTTCAAATATCGAGGAGGTGTCGATGTGAGAAGAAGGAGGATAGTCAAGAGCTCAAGCTTGGGGATGCCCAAGGCACCCCAAGTAAATATTCAAGGAGACTCAAGCGTCTAAGCTTGGGGATGCCTGTAACACCCCCAGTGTCATGCTACAGTAAACCCATGCTAATGATGCCATGTCACTAGATTTTTAAGCTAAGTTTCCTCTTGATAAAAATCAAAGCCAAATTTCAAATTAAAAATGCTAGTCAAATATTTATTTCTTCAGAACACTAAAACTAAAATGTTCACAATATGATATAAATTCCCCTGATCATTTCCATGTTGAACCCAACATTTTTGAGCCTCCAAAAATGTCTGTCACTATGTTTGAATGACCCAACAACACCCTTCCATCAACTTTTAAATTCAATCAAAAAATCAATTGAGGTTCAAACTTTTGTGACAGTGTAATTTAATGCAGCTTGAATTATGTGGCAATTTACACTTTTTACAAAAATCAATTGGTGGCTCTACTTAATGCAAAATAGTGTAGAAAAATAAAATGCTAACAAAAATTAAAGTAAAAAATAAATAAAAAGAAAACCCCTTCCCCCCGGGCCTTTTGGCCCAGCTGGCCTTACCTATCGAGCCAGGCCGGCCCAGCAGCCTGGCCACCCACTCCCGTGTGGCCTTCCCCTCCGCCCTGTTCATCCGACCATGCGCACACACGCCAGACACCGCCCGCCGTCTCCACCACACCACCTCGTCGCCCTGCACCGCTGCAGTGCGCCGGAGGGGATAAGGTCGACCCCCAGGGCATCCCAGGCGAACCCTATCCACACTTCCCCTCTCCCTCTGGCCTCTCCCCCCTCCCTCGCCAGATACACGCGCCCGATCGCTCCTGTGGCTGCCGACGTGCACCACCGCGATGACCGCCTCCTCCGCGCTCCTCCGACGAGTCCAGCCGCTCCATCGTCGTCTGCTACGACGACCATGTCCACCACCTCGCGCCAGGAACCCCTGCCTCGTCGGATCCGTATCGTCTTCAACCTCTAGTCGCCGTGCTCGCCGTCGCCGCACCGTCTGCCCCGCGCCTCCCCCGAGCTCATTTTGGCACATCTGCAGGACCCTGGTGAGCATACGTGTCTCCCCTCTCCTCGCGCCGCGTTCCCGTGCTCCTAGCTGCGTCCCCCGTTGATGGCCGAGCTTCTCGCCGTCGTTCATTGTTGTCGCCGTGGCTAGAGCCTCTGTTTCTCACGTCTGTGCTCGCGGGCGTGCTTAATTTGTTTACAACAACCCAACGCGCGCACCCGCACGTCCATCCGTGCTCTCAAGCACCGCACCCGAGATTCGCTGAACTCCGGCAGCCGTCCGCCCGCCTACCGCTGTAACCGCCACCCGTTGTCACCGCTTCCCGACCTCGTCGTCCGCACCTCCCAGTCCTCCTCGTCCATCTGGCCGCGCTAGCCGAGCGCCGAGCGCCTAGCCTGTCCTGGCCCCTTGTTGGCTTCGCCCCAACCAACCGCGTGCCCAGCTGCGCAGCACTACGCCCGACCACGCCCGCGCCCCGCCACTGCACGCAGGGGGCCGCCCAGTCGGAGCTCCGCCTAGTGCTGCTGCCACCGCTGCTTCTGCGTCGCTCATAGCCGCCGTTGTGCTGACATCTGCTGCTCGCCGCAGCAGCACGTGTGGCTGCCGGACCGCCATCCTGCTGCTCCTCCACCAAGCCCGCGTCGCCCAGCTCGTCTGCCACTCGCGGCTGCTTCGCGCACCGGCGCCGTCCCCTCCTCCGGCGGCGCCCTCCGCCTACGCAGCGGCCGCGCGCCCCCGAGGCCTCCTGCCCGTCGCCGCCGGGGCATCGCCGAGGCCTTCCCTGGCCGCTCCCGCCCGCCTCCGCCGAAGCAACGCCGGGGCGCACCGGGGCCTTGCCTGGCCGCAACCGGGCAGGCGCCCGACGCCCACGCCCGCTAGCCCGTGCGCCCGATGCGCCCAGCACCCGTATGGCTCTTAGGCCACTTACAAGTGGGGCCCAGCCCCTTCTAAAAAAAGATTTTAAAAAATAATAGTAATGATAAAATTATTAATTAATTAATTAACTGGTTAATTAACCATGCTTAATTAGTCTAATGAGCTAGGTTAGTTTAATAAAAACTGTTAGTTAATCTGTACCTATAAAGGACGGACCCCATGCGCCAGGTTTGACTTAGTCAACCCGTAGACCTGATGATGTCATGGTGATGTCATGCTGACATCACCTTTCACTATTCTGGATAATGTTAGTTTTAAATATATAAATAAAATTTCAGAATATTGTTTAAACTTTAGAAAATCTTATAAATTAATCTGTAACTCGGATCAAAAAGTTTTATATATGAAAATCGCTCAGAACGACGAGACGAATCCGAATACTCGGTCCGTTCATCCGCCACACGCCCCTAGCATAGTGAACCTGCAACTTTCCCCCCTCCGATTCATCTAACCGAAAATACGAAACGTCGGGGATACTTTCCCGAGTGTTATCCCCCTTCGCCGGTACCGTGTATCACCGCGATAGAGCACCCTAGCACTGTGTGCTGACGTGTCGTGCTTCTCTGTTGCAACTGTTTGCTTTATATTTACTGTTTCTTCCCCCTCTTCTCTCCGGTAGACCCCAGGACCGAAGATGCCCCGGTGATCGACTACGGTGTCGACGCCCCCTCCTTCTTGCCAGAGCAACCAGGCAAGCCAACCCCCTTTGATCATTCCGATATCGCCCATTCTCTTCTCTCTTATGCTTGCATTAGAACTGCTACTACTTTTTGTATGATCCTATTCTGATGCATAGCCTGTTGTTGATACCTGCTTTCATACCTTACATGTTTATACTAAACTGCTTAGTATAGGCTGGTTAGAGATCCACCAGTGACCCCCCTACCTTGTCCCGACTGGCCCGCTGGATTATCAGAAGACCCGATCAACGGGATCAAAGACCAGGACCCGGCACCGCACATCACTTTCCCCTTAGTTGCTCGACACTACTAGGTTACTATCGAGTGCCGAGGGTGAGACCTCATGAGCACTTCTGATGTTAACCTTGTAGGTTAGATCATCGGTAGTGGTCAGCGAGGGTGGTTCCTCTTTCTCCACTCCCGATAACGACACTGTCATGCAACTCCTCAAGAGTGGACCTCGAGGGTGACTCCTCTTTCGTTCACCTTGACGATAAACATCAGGTGGAATTCCATCGAGGGTGATTTCCTCAGGTTTTCCCTTTGGTGTTAGACAGACAGTTACTATGGTTACTACGACTTTACACTGAACCTGGTTACTAAAGACGGGTCGACCCAGAGGGGTACCCGCGCGAGCTTAATTGTGAGTGATGTGTAGTCGGGTTGACCTGGAAGGTGCCCGCGAGATAATACGAGGCGTGGCCGGGCACTCTCCCTTGCCGCAATTTCTCGAGACGGGGCGATGGGGTCACATCTTTCGTGAGTCTCTGCTCGTTACCGCGCGTTCCCAAGACACTAAACGGTTTGGATATTTGATCCAAGGGGCCTCTGGCCTGATAGCACTAACCATCACGTGGGCATAGTATGGGCGTTCTGCATCGTATGCATCAGCCGAAGCTTAACTGACGTCATTGCGACTGAGCGGCGCGCGCCGGGTTGGACTGGTTAGGCTCCTACCTTTTTAAAGGAGGTTGCTAGGTCTGCTCACCGGCCGCCCACGCAACGTGCAGGAGTTCCCGGGGCGATTGGCCCATGACCCCTGGGGGCATAGGGTTTAGTCCGGCGTGCATGACCTCTCTATTAAGCCAAGGTCGGGTTGCGATGTATTGTTTGGCCGAGGGCGGGCATGAACTGATGGTGTGTCCGGCCGGAGTTAAGCAAGCATGTTGGGTAAGTTGGTGCACCCCTGCAGGGAAGAAAACATCTATCGATAGCCTGTCCTACGGTAACGGACACTTGGAGTTGTATCCCGATCGCTACAACTAGAACTGGATGCTGAGGCATTGTTTGGATATGTTGCTTCGGGAGTCGAGAAAGGATCCCGGAGCGTTGGAACAACAACATAAATATGACTTATGATATACTACTCTACTTCCCCTATCTTGCTGCAAGACGGTGGTTTCCAGAAGATGCTAGTCTTCGATAGGACTAGCTTCTCCCCCTCTTATTCTGGCATTCTTCAGCTTAGTCCACAGATACTACCCTTTTCATTGATACTAATGCATATGTAGTGTAGATCCTTGCTTGCGAGTACTTTGGATGAGTACTCACGGTTGCTTTGCTCCCCCTTTTCCCCCTTCTTTCTTCTTGCTGGTTGATGCAACCAGATGGTGGAGTTCAGGAGCCAGAAGCCACCTTTGGCGACTGCTACTACCTCGACGGAGGCTACTACTACGTGGAGACAGCTGGTGACCAGGAGTAGTTAGGAGGTCCCAGGCAGGAGGCCTTGCCTTTTCGATCGTGTTGTTTTTGTGCTAGCCTTCTTAAGGCAAACTTGTTTAACTTATGTCTGTACTCAGATATTATTGCTTCCGCTGACTCTTGTGTTTTCGAGCTTATGTATTCGAGCCCTCGAGGCCCCTGGCTTGTAATATAAAGCTTGCATTATTTTAATTTGTGTCTAGAGTTGTGTTGTGATATCTTCTAGTGAGTCATTGATCTTGGTCGTACACATTTGCGTGCATGATTAGTGTGGGTCAAATCGGGGGAGTCACAAGTTGGTATCAGAGCCGACTTCCTGTAGGAACCCCCCTTTCCAACTCCTTGGCCGAAGTTGAGTCTAGTCTTTGAAAAACCGTCTTACTAACATGGCTGTGTGGCTTATGGGCCCACGTCGCCAATTGGGTGGTATTAGGATCTTTTATTCCTCGTCCTTACTCTGGGATTCTGAACTCTCTTCTATTCGGGTTAAATGATTTTGGTAAAATCTAACTTTAGGTTCTCGTAAATACTTTCTCCCGGAGAGCCCTTCATTCAAGATGATGGCCTACTGCACGTCTGCACCAGAGGATTCCGAAGATACTCTACGATGTTCTCTCGAGACTTTGTGCCCTTCACCGTTACAATTCCATATCACCGATAAATCCCTAAGGATAGCTGCATACACTTGTCGTCCATACCTTTATTTCAATTGTTCTTGTTATTACAAGATACCCTGAAATACTTCGGATATTTCGATAATCCTTGGTGCCTACTGCCTTGCAGCTCCTTTTCCGCATGAATACATGTATGAATAATTCCTCACACTTACTAGGGATTCGTTCCTCCCCAGTTGTTCATGTGTTTCACAAGGGTCTTCGAGACGCTATCCAATCTTCTGAAATCCTCAGCAACCTATTGATCTGGGAAGTTTTACCTGCTTGCATTATGGTTAATTCCATATGTATATCAATATTCATTAAAATCCTTTGTGATTGACTTTCTGATCTTATTGATTCAATAGGTTGCAAATACTCGCAATCATCAGCCAAACTAGAATTCATTCTTCCAGCTCAGACGTCATTCCGAATATGAGCTGATTTTCGACCAACCAAATTATCATCGGTTGCTCCCCTAAGTCATTTCAACTTACCCATACTTAATCAAAGCGTTTGCTTCTGATCCCTTGATTTGGAAATCCTAATTCCTTTTGCATTTGAGTTTTGAATTAGTTAGTTGTTTATATAAGCTGATGTCCTTGCATTCTTTCTTCTTCTGGTTGAGTACCGATACTCACATCAGATCCCTTGTGGACCACCGGATCCTTTGTTAGATTTTATCCGACATCGTCCTTTATCTTCTAACACCTTGTGAGTTCTGCCATGATATATACTGCCTTGGGTAAATATATCATATGCTTCCTCAACCATGCTCTACTTTCGATCTTGTGTAGTTTGCTCCTGAAGTTTGCGTAGTATGAGTCTAAGATGCCCCGATGGGTTGAACTTATGCCTTCCTTAATCTGTGTGAACCTGAAAGTTTTCCAAGGTTCATACTCCTCTGGTAATTCACCAAGCAAGTCTTCACAATCAATTCTTTTTGGATAGAGCAGTGAATGAAATGTTACGCATTGAAGAAGTGGGAGTCAACCTTGAACTTTCTGTCCATGCCCATGGACACGGTGTGGATCTTATCATTAAGGCTTCTCTTAAATTTAATTATCCCCTTGATATAAGTAATCTTATATCAGGGATCTGGCCTTTTGCAATCGTGGTTCCGACCATGTTCTCCCTTAAATACCATTTCACGTGCAGGTTTAAGCACTTGTCTCCTACAGAGCAATACCCCCAGCCCAACCTCTAGTTTGAGCTGTCGTCGAGTATTACCCCCCTGGTATCTTGAAATTATCACGGAACTGCATAACTCCTTATGAGTTCTTCATTATGTGTTACATTTTCATGACTGCAATTTTCCTCGGGTTCTGAGATGTTTGACACTCAAGGACCCTGATAAGTGAATCAATTTCGCACTTCGATTCAATAACTCTAAGTAATTTTGTTGCTTACGAGTTTAATACTCCTCCATGTCATACCTAGCCTGATCAACTATCTCATTATCGGACTAATTTTAACTGTGCTACCTGGCTCCTTTCCCCATGATGATTTGAGTTATCATCGACAACATTATTGCCTTCCCTCCAACACAAACTTGTTCGTGTTTCGTGTTATACCTTGAGATCCTTGCTATCCAGCATTTGTTCTTTACCTTGGAGTATTACAATTTGTTATGTCAAGAAGGTCGTGAGAATTTCATCACCTCTTAAGAATTCTTGATACATGTGATACTTCTTTCCATACCTATTCATTCCTTGGTCCCTGTGTTGTTTCTATACGGAAACCCAACAATTGAAGTACTACGTGCGAATTCAAAAAAAAACTTCTAGCAACCCTATTGCTTTGAAGTGAATGGTTGATAGTCTCATTTTCGGTCCTTTGGTTATTGAATCACCATTATAACATTGATCGTGCTACTCAGTCCATTTTCAAGGTGCATGTTCCACTCAAGGTTTCCTTATGGATGTTCTCTTCTAACATACTGCGGTATGTCCAATGTTTTCATCTTGTTCACTTGAATGTAGAAATCCATGCTTATGGGAATCTCGATGAATTGTTGCTGAGCTCATCGGCCACATCCTCATCTTTTCCTTACTGAACATGTAAGACTTATTCTATAAGTTGTTCCGGATGGATCCTTTGTGTATTCAAAGTCTGATCTTTACCTAATGACCATGTCGGTGCTATCTCGAAGCATGTTTGTGGTACTCCGAAGATCCACAAGAACATTGTAAACGCAACGCCAAATGTTCTTGATCAACTATCCAACATCGTTGTGTGGGTACATATCATAATTCTTCTTACCCCTTTTATCTATATGGTCATGACTTTGATCTCCTGACATGTATATTATGTCCTGCTTAATCTTGGGGATGATGTACTCCTATTCATTATGCTTAAACACATTTTCCTTTCCATTTGTTTGTTTAACCTTTCTTTGATCTACATATAATCTAAGCAGTAATAATTTTCTGTTTATGTAAACACCTTGGTGTACCACTCTGTCAGTAAGACTCTGTTGCTATTGTTGATAGCATTTCGGTAACCACCGATAGATGAGAACTTTGCCTATTTGGTCCGCCTCGTTTCAACGAGCAGGAAAATGGTTCTCTTCGTCCCTCGCCCTTGGTACCGACGTTGTTGCCAACATAACTGCCAGTCTATGCTCTCACATGAATTGATATCATCGCCCTTCCTACCTTTAACCCACATGGTGGGCCCATAACCCACAGTTCCATAGGATCGAAACCTGACTATCCTGTACACACATGTTCCCAAGGTTATTCCTCGCGATTGGCTTCGTTTGTTGATCACGAGCCACCTTCCTAGATATGTTCTATTCTGGTTTCAGCCGCAATACTTATTCCGTTGGTCCGAACCCCCCTTTTCACACTCTTGTTCAGGTATCAATCGTTTGTCCATTCGCTTGAAAACTTCCTATTGCACCTTCCTACTTGCTCTCGATGTTTTATTAAGCTTCAACTCGAGAGATACTTCTGCCTCATTCCCTATTTTGTTCACCAGATATTTAACCCTATAAGGGCCAGTTCTCCCGAAGTTACCCTTACTTCCCCACTTAAATCTCGGGACGAGATTTCTTGTAGTGGAGGAGATTTGTAACACCCCCAGTGTCATGCTACAGTAAACCCATGCTAATGATGCCATGTCACTAGATTTTCAAGCTAAGTTTCCTCTTGATAAAAATCAAAGCCAAATTTCAAATTAAAAATGCTAGTCAAATATTTATTTCTTCAGAACACTAAAACTAAAATGTTCACAATATGATATAAATTCGCCTGATCATTTCCATGTTGAACCCAACATTTTTTAGCCTCCAAAAATGTCTATGACTATGTTTGAATGACCCAACAACACCCTTCCATCAACTTTTAAATTCAATCCAAAAATCAATTGAGGTTCAAACTTTTGTGACAGTGTAATTTAATGCAGCTTGAATTATGTGGCAATTTACACTTTTTACAAAAATCAATTGGTGGCTCTACTTAATGCAAAATAGTGTAGAACAATAAAACGCTAACAAAAATTAAAGTAAAAAAATAAATAAAAAGAAAACCCCTTCCCCCGGGCCTTTTGGCCCAGCTGGCCTTACTTGTCGAGCCAGGCCGGCCCAGCAGCCTGGCCACCCACTCCCGTGTGGTCTTCCCCTCCGCCCTGTTCATCCGACCGCGCGCACACACGCCAGACACCGCCCGCCGTCTCCACCGCACCACCTCGCCGCCCTGCGCCGCTGCAGTGCGCCGGAGGGGATAAGGTCGACCCCCAGGGCATCCCAGGCGAACCCTATCCACACTTCCCCTCTCCCTCTGGCCTCTTCCCCCTCCCTCGCCAGATACACGCGCCCGATCGCTCCCGTGGCTGCCGGCATGCACCACCGCGATGACCGCCTCCTCCGCGCTCCTCCGACGAGTCCAGCCGCTCCATCGTTGTCTGCTACGACGACCATGTCCACCACCTCGCGCCAGGAACCCCTGCCTCATCGGATCCGTATCGTCTTCAACCTCTAGTCGCCGTGCTCGCTGTCGCCGCACCGTCTGCCCCGCGCCTCCCCCGAGCTCATTTTGGCACATCTGCAGGACCCTGGTGAGCATACGTGTCTCCCCTCTCCTCGCGCCGCGTTCCCGTGCTCCTAGCTGCGTCCCCCGTTGATGGCCGAGCTTTTCACCGTCGTTCATTGTTGTCGCCGTGGCTAGAGCCTCTGTTACTCGCGTCTGTGCTCGCGGGCGTGCTTAATTTGTTTACAACAACCCAACGTGCGCACCCGCACGTCCATCCATGCTCTCAAGCACCGCACCCGAGATTCGCTGAACTCCGGCAGCCGTCCGCCCGCCTACCGCTGTAGCCGCCACCCGTTGCCGCCGCTTCCCAACCTCGTCGTCCGCAGCTCCCAGTCCTCCTCGTCCATCTGGCCTCGCTAGCCGAGCGCCGAGCGCCTAGCCCGTCCTGGCCCCTTGTCGGCTTCGCCCCAACCAACCGCGTGCCCAGCTGCGCGGCACTACGCCCGGCCACGCCCGCGCCCCGCCACGGCACGCAAGGGGCCGCCCCGTCGGTGCTCCGCCTAGTGCTGCTGCCACCGCTGCTTCTGCGTCGCCGATAGCCGCCGTCGTGCTGACATCTGCCGCTCGCCGCCGCAGGACGTGTGGCCGCCGGACCGCCATCCTGCTGCTCCTCCTCCAAGCCCGCGTCGCCCAGCTCGTCTGCCACTCGCGGCTGCTTCGCGCGCCGGCGCCGTCCCCTCGTCCGGCGGCGCCCTCCGCCTGCGCAGCGGCCGCGCGCCCCCGACGCCTCCCGCCCGCCGCCGCCGGGGCAGCGCCGGGGCCTTCCCTGGCCGCTCCCGCCCGCCTCCGCCGAAGCAACGCCAGGGCGCGCCGGGGCCTTGCCTGGCCGCGACCGGGCAGGCGCCCGACGCCCACGCCCGCTAGCCCGTGCGCCCGAAGCGCCCAGCACCCGTATGGCTCTCAGGCCACTTACAAGTGGGGCCCAGCCCCTTCTAAAAAAAGATTTTAAAAAACAATAGTAATAATAAAATTATTAATTAATTAATTAACTAGTTAATTAACCATGCTTAATTAGTCTAATGAGCTAGGTTAGTTTAATAAAAACTGTTAGTTAATCTGTACCTATGACAGACGGACCCCACGCGCCAGGTTTGACTTAGTCAACCCGTAGACCTGATGACGTCATGGTGATGTCATGCTGACATCACCTTTCACTGTTCTGGATAATGTTAGTTTTAAATATATAAATAAAATTTCAGAATATTGTTTAAACTTTAGAAAATCTTATAAATTAATCTGTAACTCGGATGAAAAAAATTTATATATGAAAATCGCTAAGAACGACGAGACGAATCCGAATACGCGGTCCGTTCATCCGCCACACGTCCCTAGCATAGTGAACCTGCAACTTTCCCCCCTCCGATTCATCTAACCGAAAACACGAAACGCCGGGGATACTTTCCCGAGTGTTATCCCCCTTCGCCGGTACCGTGTACCACCGTGATAGAGCATCCTAGCACTGTGTGCTGACGTGTCGTGCTTCTCTGTTGCAACTGTTTGCTTTATATTTACTGTTTCTTCGCCCTCTTCTCTCCGGTAGACCCCAGGACCGAAGATGCCTGGGTGATCGACTACGGTGTCGACGCCCCCTCCTTCTTGCCAGAGCAACCAGGCAAGCCAACCCCCTTTGATCATTCCGATATCGCCCATTCTCTTCTCTCTTATGCTTGCATTAGAACTGCTACTGCTTTTTGTATGATCCTATTCCGATGCATAGCCTGTTGTTGATACCTGCTTTCATACCTTACATGTTTATACTAAACTGCTTAGTATAGGCTGGTTAGAGATCCACCAGTGACCCCCCTACCTTGTCCCGACTGCCCCGCTGGATTATCAGAAGACCCGATCAACGGGATCGAAGACCAGGACCCGGCACCACACATCACTTTCCCCTTAGTTGCTCGACACTACTAGGTTACTATCGAGTGCCGAGGGTGAGACCTCATCAGCACTTCTGATGTTAACCTTGTAGGTTAGATCATCGGTAGTGGTCATCGAGGGTGATTCCTCTTTCTCCACTCCCGATAACGACACTGTCATGCAACTCCTCAAGAGTGGACCTCGAGGGTGACTCCTCTTTCGTTCACCTTGACGATAAACATCAGGTGGAATTCCATCGAGGGTGATTTCCTCAGGTTTTCCCTTTGGTGTTAGACACACAGTTACTATGGTTACTATGACTTTACACTAAACCTGGTTACTAAAGACGGGTCGACCCAGACGGGTACCCGCGCGAGCTTAATTGCGAGTGATGTGTAGTCGGGTTGACCTGGAAGGTGCCCGCGAGATAATACAAGGCGTGGCCGGGCACTCGCCCTTGCCGCAAGTTCTCGAGACGGGGCGATGGGGTCACATCTTTCGCGAGTCTCTGCTCGTTACCGCGCGTTCCCAAGACACTAAACGGTTTGGATATTTGATCCAAGGGGCCTCTGGCCTGATAGCACTAACCATCACGTGGGCATAGTATGGGCGTTCTGCGTCGTATGCATCAGCCGAAGCTTAACTGACGTCATTGCAACTGAGCGGCGCGCGCCGGGTTGGACTGGTTAGGCTCCTACCTTTTTAAAGGAGGTTGCTAGGTCTGCTCACCGGCCGCCCACACAACGTACAGGAGTTCCCGGGGCGATTGGCCCATGACCCCTGGGGGCATAGGGTTTAGTCCGGCGTGCAGGACCTCTCTATTAAGCCTAGGTCGGGTTGCGGCGTATTGTTTGGCCGAGGGCGGGCATGACCTGATGGTGTGTCCGGCCGGAGTTAAGCAAGCATGTTGGGTAAGTTGGTGCACCCCTGCAGGGAAGAAAACATCTATCGATAGCATGTCATACGGTAACGGACACTTGGAGTTGTATCCCGATCGCTACAACTAGAACTGGATGTTGAGGCATTGTTTGGATATGTTGCTTCGGGAGTCGAGAAAGGATCCCGGAGCGTTGGAACAACAACATAAATATGACTTATTATATACTACTCTACTTCCCCTCTCTTGCTGCAAGACGGTGGTTTCCAGAAGATGCTAGTCTTCGATAGGACTAGCTTCTCCCCCTCTTATTCTGGCATTCTGCTTTTTAGTCCACATATACTACCCTTTTCATGGATACGGATGCATACGTAGTGTAGATCCTTGCTTGCGAGTACTTTGGATGAGTACTCACGGTTGCTTTGCTCCCCCTTTTTCCCCTTCTTTCTTCTTGCTGGTTGATGCAACCAGATGGTGGAGTTCAGGAGCCAGAAGCCACCTTTGGCAACTGCTACTACCTCGACGGAGGCTACTACTACGTGGAGACAGCTGGCGACCAGGAGTAGTTAGGAGGTCCCAGGCAGGAGGCCTTGCTGATGGGCCTCGAACCCCTCGTTGGTTACCCAAGTGGAAGGTGTAAGATGCAGTAAGTAGAAGTGTTTTCCCCTAGCAAAGATGCCAAGGATCGAATCCCCAGAGACTCCTAGGTTCAACAGGTAGGTGTCAACTGCTAACGGCGCAATTAGCAATCAACGTGGACCTGCACACAGATACAAATAACTTTGCTCCCAACGAGTTCAGAGAGGTTGTCAATCTCTCCGGCCTTGTAGTTCACAAAGGGTTAAAAGCAATATGATAGTAGTAATAGATAGTGTGTTGCAATAGTAAATAAAATAGCGAAAAGTAAATAGTGGATGTGATCAATGATGGTAATATGGACCGGAGTCTCATGATGTTCACTAGTGATGTCTCTCTCCCAAAAGATGATAAACAGCTATGTGAGGTAAACAAATTACAGCTGGGCAATTGACAGGACCACGAACGCAAACCAATGCTGACTACATTGCAAGAAAGGTTGAGGTTCAAAGCATGGGCGGTACGCCAAAGTAAGTAGACCGAAATCCATCAATATCTACTACTAATCATCCACCTTGAGATATCTATCCAGAACATCTCGCTGGTATTAAGTTGCGAGTCCCACCCATAGTGTAAACTCAATGCAACAGACAACTGCATTAAAAGAACTTTGCGTAAAGTAAACAATCCTTGCACCCGCGGGCACAAGCACCATTGTTTTCCCCCTTGTGGCAACAGCACATCCCCTAGACTCATGTTTCTGTCACTCAAGCTAGTCATCGAGGGGCATGAACCCACAATCGAGCATAACGTTCCCTCTTGGAGTCACTACCTATTACTCGGCCAAAGCAATAAATAACAACGGAGAACATGCAAGAATTACTTATGAACTAAAATATAAAAGAGGTGAATGAAATATATTACTCAAGATCAATCTGAACATAATCTCATAATCCATCGGATCCCAGCAAACTCAACATAGCAACAGCATAAGGATTACATAGGTGCCTCGATCATGTAGGGCAGCTCACGAGGACTAATTAGTGAAGCACAAGAACGGGAGGAGAACATCACATAGCTACTGGTCATGGACTCATGGTCCAAGGGAGACTACTCACGAGTCATCCGGGAGGCGTCCATGGTGGTGGAGAAGCTCCCGGTGGTGATCCTCCCCTCCGGCAGGGTGCCGGGAAGAGTTCTCCTGGTGCTCCCGATCTTGCAAGCGGCGGCGGCGGCGGAACAGAGATGGGATCGCAAAAAGAAGTCCTGTACTGAGGGTTTCGGAGGTCCCTCTAAATATATGCCAAAGGGGGGCACCGGACGGGCTTCAGGGGGCCCAGGCGCCCCCCCCCCCCCCGGCGCGGCCCAGGGGGGGCGCGCCCACAGGGCGCCTGGAGCCCCTGTGGCCCCCCAGGCTGCCCTTCGGAGGTAGTGTCGTTCCCGGATCGCTGATTTTTTATATAATTTTTCTGGATTTTTCTGGGCAGTTCTCGAAACGTGAAAACCTGAAATACAAAAACAGCCGAAAACAGAAACTGGCACTGGGGTGCACTGGATTAGTAAGTTAGTCCAAATATGATCAAAAGTGTATAGAAGTGTATGAATATCAAAGCAATATCACCCAAAAGTGGCATGGAGCAAGCAGAAATTATAGATACGTTTTGGACGTATCAACATCCCCAAGCTTAATTCCCGCTCGTCCTCGAGTAGGTAAATGATAATAAGAATAATTTCTGTGGTGATATGCTATTAACCATATAAGACTTTCTCATAGTCATATGACAAAAGCTTACTGAGACAATGATTCTAAAGTAATTAAGTTGTCTCAAGAGAAAATCACAAATGACTGAAAGTTTTACAACATGAAACTGAAACATCAAAAAGATTTGCAATGAACATGATGTGCAAATATGATAAAGTGATATCTAGCTTGCCCCCTTTAGTGATGCAAAACATAAGTGCAAGGGCACCTTCAAGGTTTAAGTGATGACTAGATACAATCATTTCAGAATAAACGATATCACAATCATGCAAAAGACAATGCTACTTTGGGACAATGCACATTACACTTAGAATGAAAATCATGCTCTCAGTAGTTGGTGCTTCAACATAAAGGTAAAATAAAGGTTAAGTGCTAAAGCTTTTTATTTGAAAACATGGAAGCAATTGTGTCAACGGTAGTAGTACTTCATATGTGTCATGCATAAAACATCCTATAAGTTGCAAGCCTCATGCATCGAATACCAATAGTGCTCGCTCCTTGTCCTAATTAGCTCGGATCACCATGGGTTATCATTGCATTGCATATGTTTCAACCAAGTGTCACAAAGGGGTACCTCTATGCCACATGTACAAAGGTCCAAGGAGATAAATCGCATTTGATTTCTCGTTTTTGATAGATCTCAAATTGAGGACATCCATACCGGGACAACAAAGAAAATAGATGACGGACTCCTCTTTAATGCATAAGCATATTCTCATGAGAGATTGAGGATTAAGGTCCAAGCTACAACTTCCACCATGATGCATGGCTTTGGTTGGCGGCCCAATGTTCTTCTCTAACAATATGCATATTAATTCAACCCACGGTGAATCACCCTTACTTCAGACAAGACGAACATGCATAGCAACCCACATGATATTCAACAAAAGTGTGACAGTTGATGGCGTCCCCAGAAACATGGTTACCGCTCAGCAAGCAACTTATAAGAAATAAGATACATAAGCAACATATTCTTTACCACAATAGTCTTTAGGCTACTTTCCCATGAGCTATGTATTGCATGGTTAGTTTTCTTAGTACAGGTGGAGGTTAGCAAAAGACTGGGAGCGACCAACTAAGAGAGCAATGACGGTCATAATCATGCAGAGCGACAAAGCAATATTGAATCAGGCATGGTAGTTATATCGCTACTTAGAAATAAGAGATCATCAAGGCTTGACAGACTTTCTTTACAGTCTTAAATATGCGTGAGCATACGCCAAGTCAATCAAAATAAATTCTCGAAGGAAGATATTACTAAAACATACCATATCATAGGCAAACAAACCAAGTTGGTACTCCAATAACACATTGGGAACCCCCCAGCTATTTGAGATTAACCATAAGAAACCTGAACTACTAAGCACCATCATGAAAGTAGCATCTTTATCATAGACACATTAACCCATGCAACGGAAGCAAACTCTCTTAATAAGGTGAGCATGGTAATTAAAGAGAGTTCAAGCAACCAACTAAATAAAAGCTCTTGAAAAGATAAGCATGAATACTAAGAGCAGAGCACGATAGTAGCTATTAAAAGACAAAGAACACACACAGCATAGATAGACATGAAAATTCTATGTTATTGATGGGCCTCGAACCCCTCGTTGGTTACCCCAAGTGGAAGGTGTAAGATGCAGTAAGTAGAAGTGTTTTCCCCTAGCAAAGATGCCAAGGATCGAATCCCCAGAGACTCCTAGGTTCAACAGGTAGGTGTCAACTGCTAACGGCGCAATTAGCAATCAACGTGGACCTGCACTCAGATACAAATAACTTTGCTCCCAACGAGTACAGAGAGGTTGTCAATCTCTCCGGCCTTGTAGTTCACAAAGGGTTAAAAGCAATATGATAGTAGTGATAGATAGCGTTTTGCGATAGTAAGTAAATAACGGAAAGTAAAATAGTGTATGTGATCAATGATAGTAATATGGACCGGAGTCTCATGATGTTCACTAGTGATGTCTCTCTCCCAAAACACGATAAAACAGCTATGTGAGGTAACAAATTACAGCTGGGCAATTGACAGGACCACGAACGCAAACCAATGCTAACTACATTGCAAGAAAGGTTGAGGTTCAAAGCATGGGCGGTACACCAAAGTAAGTAGACCGAAATCCATCTGCATCTACTACTAATCATCCACCTTGAGATATCTATCCAGAACATCTCGCTGGTATTAAGTTGCGAGTCCCACCCATAGTGTAAACTCAATGCAACAGACAACTGCATTAAAAGAACTTTGCGTAAAGTAAACAATCCTTGCACCCGCGGGCACAAGCACCGTTGTTTTCCCCCTTGTGGCAACATCACATCCCCTAGACTCATGTTTTTGTCACTCAAGCTAGTCATCGAGGGGCATGAACCCACAATCGAGCATAACGTTCCCTCTTGGAGTCACTACCTATTACTCGGCCAAAGCAATAAATAACAACGGAGAACATGCAAGAATTACTTATGAACTAAAATATAAAAGAGGTGAATCAAATATATTACTCAAGATCAATCTGAACATAATCTCATAATCCATCGGATCCCAGCAAACTCAACATAGCAACAGCATAAGGGTTACATAGGTGCCTCGATCATGTAGGGCAGCTCACGAGGACTAATTAGTGAAGCACAAGAACGGGAGGAGAACATCACATAGCTACTGGTCATGGACTCATGGTCCAAGGGAGACTACTCACGAGTCATCCGGGAGGCGTCCATGGTGGTGGAGAAGCTCCCGGTGGTGATCCTCCCCTCCGGCAGGGTGCCGGGAAGAGTTCTCCTGGTGCTCCCGATCTTGGAAGCGGCGGCGGCGGCGGAACAGAGATGGGATCGCGAAAAGAAGTCCTGTTCTGAGGGTTACGTGGAGCCCTTTAAATATATGCCAAAGTAGGACACCGGGGGAGCCTCGGGGGGGCCAGGCGCCCCCCCGGCGCGGCCCAGGGGGGCGCGTCCACAGGGCGCCTGGAGCCCCTGTGGCCCCCCCAGGCTGCCCTTCGGACGCAGTGTTGTTTCCGGTTCGCTGATTTTTTATATATTTTTTCTGGATTTTTCTGGGCAGTTCTCGAAACGTGAAAACCTGAAATACAAAAATAGCCGAAAACAGAAACTGGCACTGGGGTGCACTGGATTAGTAAGTTAGTCCAAATATGATCAAAAGTGTATGGAAGTGTATGAATATCATAGCAATATCACCCAAAAGTGGCATGGAGCAAGCAGAAATTATAGATACGTTTTGGACGTATCAACATCCCCAAGCTTAATTCCTGCTCGTCCTCGAGTAGGTAAATGATAACAAGAATAATTTCTGTGGTGACATGCTGTTAACCATATAGTACTTTTCATAGTCATATGACAAAAGCTTACTGAGACAATTATTCTAAAGCAATTAAGTTGTCTCAAGAGAAAATCACAAATGACTGAAAGTATTACAACATGAAACTGAAACATCAAAAAGATTTGCAATGAACATGATGTGCAAATATGATCAAGTGATATCTAGCTTGCCCCCTTTAGTGATGCAAAACATAAGTGCAGGGGCACCTTCAAGGTTTAAGTGATGACTAGATACAATCATCTCAAAATAAACGATATCACAATCATGCAAAAGACAATGCTACTTTGGGACAATGCACATTACACTCAGAATGACAATCATGCTTTCAGTAGTTGGTGCTTGAAGTGCTAGAGCTTTTTATTTTGAAACATGGAAGCAATTGTGTCAATGGTAGTAGTACTTCATATGTGTCATGCATAAAACATCCTATAAGTTGCAAGCCTCATGCATCGAATACCAATAGTGCTCGCTCCTTGTCCTAATTAGCTCGGATTCCCATGGGTTATCATTGCATTGCATATGTTTTAAGCAAGTGTCGCAAAGGGGTACCTCTATGCCACCTGTACAAAGGTCCAAGGAGATAGATCGCATTTGATTTCTCATTTTTGATGGATCTCAACTTGAGGACATCCATACCGGGACAACATAGAAAATAGATGATGGACTCCTCTTTAATGCATAAGCATATTCTCATGAGAGATTGAGGATTAAGGTCCAAGCTAAAACTTCCACCATGATGCATGGCTTTGGTTGGCGGCCCAATGTTCTTCTCTAACAATATGCATATTAATTCAACCCACGGTAAATCACCCTTACTTCAGACAAGACGAACATGCATAGCAACTCACATTATATTCAACAAAAGTGTGACAGTTGATGGCGTCCCCAGAAACATGGTTACCGCTCAGCAAGCAACTCATAAGAAATAAGATACATAGGCAACATATTCTTTACCACAATAGTTTTTAGGCTACTTTCCCATGAGCTATGTATTGCATGATTAATTTGGTTAGTGCAGGTGTAGGTTAGCAAAAGACTGGGAGCGACCAACTAAGAGAGCCATGACGGTCATAATCATGCAGAGCGACAAAGCAATATTGAATCAGGCATGGTAGTTATATCGCTACTCAGAAACAAAAGATCATCAAGGCTTGACAGACTTTCTTTACAGTCTTGAATATGCGTGAGCATACGCCAAGTCAATCAAAATAAATTCTCGAAGGAAGATATTACTAAACCATACCACGTCATAGGCAAACAAACCAAGTTGGTACTCCAATAACACATTGGGAACCCCCCAGCTATCTGAGATTAACCATAAGAAAACCTGAACTACTAAGCACCATCATGAAAGTAGCATCTTTATCATAGACACATTAACCCATGCAACGGAAGCAAACTCTCTTAATAAGGTGAGCATGGTAATTAAAGAGAGTTCAAGCAACCAACTAAATAAAAGCTCTTGAAAAGATAAGCATGCATACTAAGAGCAAAGCACGATAGTAGCTATTTAAAGACAAAGAACACACACATCATAGATAGACATGAAAATTCTATGTAATGTTCTAGGTAGAGGTGGAGCGTGTTTCTCTCCCACATAAAGGAATGCTGGGTTCCGACTCGTTATGAAAAACTAAAAAGAAAACTAAAAGCAAGACGCTCCAAGCATAGCACATAACACATGAAGTGATAAAAATATAGCGGAACGAAAGACGAACTGATAATGTTGATGGAGAAGGGGATGCACGGGGGCATCCCCAAGCTTAGACGCTTGAGTCTCCTTGAATATTTCTTGGGGGTGCACGGGGGCATCCCCAAGCTTGAGCGCTTGACACTCCTGAATCTTTTTATCATCTTCCCTCGCACACTTGAAAACTCCCTTCATACATAACTCATCATAATCTGATTAGCGAGGTTAGTACCCTTAATAAAATAATTATACCTTGCTGGAAATAAGGATATTCTTGAAGTTCTACTGTTTCTAAAGATTGCCAAAAGGTTTTTGCAAAGAAAAAGCAAGTTCTCAATTTGCAAAGTGAAGGTAAGGCAAAACAGGACAGAATCTGTGAAAAACAGAACAGCAGGCAGTAATTGACCTGTTCGGGATACTTCTGCAACTCAAATAAAAAAACTCAGAACTGACGCACGAAAGACAATTATATAGAGAACACTGTAGAAAAAATTCAGACCAAAAAGATGATCTGGTGATTTTATACGAATTTTTCTATCCAAGGACAGAATCTGTTTCCTGGACAGCACCTCACAACTTTTGAACTTTCTAGCAATCAGAGGCTATACTTGGCACAAATATGAAAAGTAAAGATACAATGATGATGCTACAGCAGTAAACAACATCAAGACACAACAAAAGCAAAAAAAATATTCATGTGGGCTGCCTCCCAAAAAAGCTTTCTTTTATGCCTTTAAGCTAGGCATAATGCATAGATCAAGTTTTATCAAACGTAAAAGAATAGCTAGCCCGTACAACGGACTCAAAAGGTAACTTGACCTTCTTACGAGGGAAGTGTTCCATCCCTTTCTTGAGAGGAAACTGAAATTTTATATTACCCTCTTTCATGTCAATGACAGCACCAACGGTGCGCAAAAAGGGACGTCCCAAAATAATTGGACATGAAGGATCACATTCAATATCCATAATAGTAAAATCAACGGGCACATAATTATCATTGACAACAATAAGAACATCGTCAATCCTCCCCAAAGGTTTCTTTATGGAAGAATCAACGAGACGAACACCAAAAGAACAAGAATCATAAGGTTTCAATTTAAGCATATCATATATCCTTTTGGGCATAACAGAGGTACTAGCACCAACATCATATAATGCATAACAAGAGAAGTCATTCAAATAAATTTTTATCATAGGATCCCAACCATCTTCTAGCTTTCTAGGTATGGAGGCTTCTACTCTAAGTTTCTCCTCCCTAGCTTTGATGAGAGCATTAGTGATATGCTCTGTGAAGGCAAGGTTAAGCCTGCTAGTGCGGGGATCTCTAGACATTTTGTGAAGAAAATCAATAACTTCTGTAAGAGTGCAATTATCAAAATCAAGGTCACGAGCATCAAGTAAAGTAGTAGTGGTGTCCTTAAGGCTCACCTGTTTGGTAGTTTCTATAGCATCACCATTAATAGGTCCATTGGGACCAGGAGTACATTGGGTGCTAAGAGTGTGAACATCCTCAATAACTTGGATAGTAGCAACAGTGTGGTGGGTAGGAAGGCTCTTAATTCTTTCCTCTTCCTCCCTTAGGGATGCAACCACTTCGGGTTTAGCTGCCATTTGGTTTACCAAAGTGGCCTGTGTGTGGGACATATTGGAAACTTGGGTCTCAGTGATAGTGAGTCTAGTCTGGAGGTTAGAAATCTCAATATTTATGTTCTCTAATCGTCTACTAATGTCTTGCAAGATAGCAGTATGCTCATTTAATTGCCTCGAGAAGGTTTTGTTTTGTTCATATTGGGTGTGCATGTAGTTCTTAGTGGCCTCCTCTATTTCTACCAGTTTCTCATAGCCGGACAAGTCTCTATCTTTTTGGAAGGAGTTCTTGATGTTAGGATAAGCATTGTTGTTCCCATAGGAATTGGAGGGGAACGTTCTAGAATTACAACCAAAGTTACTCCTATAAGCATCGGCAATCACAGAATCCAAAGGATCATAACGAGGATCAACAGAAGATTGCTTCGAAAGTAGAGACATGATCAAGTCAGCTTTTTCATTGAGGGAGGAAATCTCCTCGACAGAGTTTACCTTCCTACCTGTTGGAGCGCGCTCGGTGTACCATTGGGAATAGTTGGTCATCATCTCATCGAGAAGCTTTGTGGCAGCACCAAGTGTAGTTGACATAAAAGTTCCTCCCGCGGCTGAGTCTAACAAGTTCCGCGAGGTAAAGTTCAAGCCTGCATAAAAAGTTTGGATAACCATCCAAGTAGTCAAACCGTGAGTAGGGCAGTTTTTGATAAGAGATTTCATACGTTCCCAAGCTTGGGCAACGTGTTCATTATCCAATTGTTTAAAATTCATAATGTTACTTCTAAGTTGGATAATTTTAGCAGGTGGATAGTATTTTCCGATAAAAGCATCTTTGCACTTGTCCCATGAATCTATGCTATTTCTAGGCAAAGACTGAAACCAAATTTTAGCTCCTCCTCTCAAAGAGAAAGGAAAAAGCTTAAGCTTAACAATATTACCATCTATTTCTTGGTACTTTTGCATATCACAAAGTTCAATAAAGTTGTTCAAGTGTAAAGCAGCATCATCTCCAGCACCGGAGAATTGTTCTCTCATGACTAAGTTCAGTAAAGCAGGTTTAATTTCATATGAAGGTGCTGAAGTGGCAGGTGTAGTGATAGGTGTGCTGATAAAGTCATCGTTGTTGTGACTAGTGAAGTCACACAACTTGGTGTTCTCGGTGGAACCCATAGTAGCAAGCAAGCAAGATAACTATTTTTGTGATTTTCGATAAAAGGAACTAAAGCAAAAATGAAAGGTAAACTAACAAGACTAAAAAGCAAAGGTAAAAGATAGCATGCAACTCCCCTATCCTGAAGAGTGGAGTCCCCGGCAACGGCGCCAAAAAATACTCCTTGATGGGCCTCGAACCCCTCGTTGGTTACCCCAAGTGGAAGGTGTAAGATGCAGTAAGTAGAAGTGTTTTCCCCTAGCAAAGATGCCAAGGATCGAATCCCCAGAGACTCGTAGGTTCAACAGGTAGGTGTCAACTGCTAACGGCGCAATTAGTAATCAACGTGGACCTGCACACAGATACAAATAACTTTGCTCCCAACGAGTACAGAGAGGTTGTCAATCTCTCCGGCCTTATAGTTCACAAAGGGTTAAAAGCAATATGATAGTAGTAATAGATAGTGTTTTGCAATAGTAAATAAAATAGCGAAAAGTATGGATGTGATCAATGATGGTAATATGGACCGGAGTCTCATGATGTTCACTAGTGATGTCTCTCTCCCAAAAGACGATAAACAGCTATGTGAGGTAAACAAATTACAGCTGGGCAATTGACAGGACCACGAACGCAAACCAATGCTGACTACATTGCAAGAAAGGTTGAGGTTCAAAGCATGGGCGGTACGCCAAAGTAAGTAGACCGAAATCCATCAATATCTACTACTAATCATCCACCTTGAGATATCTATCCAGAACATCTCGCTGGTATTAAGTTGCGAGTCCCACCCATAGTGTAAACTCAATGCAACAGACAACTGCATTAAAAGAACTTTGCGTAAAGTAAACAATCCTTGCACCCGCGGGCACAAGCACCGTTGTTTTCCCCCTTGTGGCAACAGCACATCCCCTAGACTCATGTTTCTATCACTCAAGCTAGTCATCGAGGGGCATGAACCCACAATCGAGCATAACGTTCCCTCTTGGAGTCACTACCTATTACTTGGCCAAAGCAATAAATAACAACGGAGAACATGCAAGAATTACTTATGAACTAAAATATAAAAGAGGTGAATCAAATATATTACTCAAGATCAATCTGAACATAATCTCATAATCCATCGGATCCCAGCAAACTCAACATAGCAACAGCATAAGGATTACATAGGTGCCTCGATCATGTAGGGCAGCTCACGAGGACTAATTAGTGAAGCACAAGAACGGGAGGAGAACATCACATAGCTACTGGTCATGGACTCATGGTCCAAGGGAGACTACTCACGAGTCATCCGGGAGGCGTCCATGGTGGTGGAGAAGCTCCCGGTGGTGATCCTCCCCTCCGGCAGGGTGCCGGGAAGAGTTCTCCTGGTGCTCCCGATCTTGGAAGCGGCGGCGGCGGCGGAACAGAGATGGGATCGCGAAAAGAAGTCCTGTTCTGAGGGTTACGGGGAACCCTTTAAATATATGCCAAAGTAGGGCATCGGGGGAGCCTCGGGGGGCCCAGGCGCCCCCCCGGCGCGACCCAGGGGGGGGCGCGCCCACAGGGCGCCTGGAGCCCCTGTGCCCCCCCCCAGGCTGCCCTTCGGACGCAGTGTTGTTTCCGGTTCGCTGATTTTTTATATAATTTTTCTGGATTTTTCTGGGCAGTTCTCGAAACGTGAAAACCTGAAATACAAAAACAGCCGAAAACAGAAACTGGCACTGGGGTGCACTGGATTAGTAAGTTAGTCCAAATATGATCAAAAGTGTATGGAAGTGTATGAATATCATAGCAATATCACCCAAAAGTGGCATGGAGCAAGCAGAAATTATAGATACGTTTTGGACGTATCACTTGCCTTTTCGATCGTGTTGTTTTTGTGCCAGCCTTCTTAAGGCAAACTTGTTTAACTTATGTCTGTACTCGGATATTATTGCTTCCGCTGACTCTTGTGTTTTCGAGCTTATGTATTCGAGCCCTCGAGGCCCCTGGCTTGTAATATAAAGCTTGTATTATTTTAATTTGTGTCTAGAGTTGTGTTGTGATATCTTCCAGTGAGTCCTTGATCTTGGTCGTACACATTTGCGTGCATGATTAGTGTACGGTCAAATCGGGGGCGTCACAATGCCCCGGAAGGCATCCCATCTTTCTTCAACAAGTATCCGTATGTTTTCGGATTCGTTTCGTTCACATGATATGCGTAAACTCTTGGAGCGTCGTGTGCCTTTTATTTTTCTTTTAATAAATGCACCATGCTGGTATGAGAGAGTCCTTGGTTGATTTATAGAATGCTCTTTGCCCTTCACTTATATCTTTTGAGTATGGCTTTATAGAATGCTTCATGTGCTTCACTTATATCATTTGAAGTTCGGATTGCCCGTTTCTCCTCACATAGAAAACTACCATTTGTAGAATGCTCTTTTGCTTCACTTATAATTGTTAGAGCGTGGGCATATCTTTTGTAGAAAGTATTAAAACTCTCTTGCTTCACTTATATCTATTTAGAGAGTTGACAGGAATTGGTCATTCACATGGTTAGTCATAAAATCCTACATAAACTTGTAGATCGCTGAATAAGATATGTTTGATTCCTTGCAATAGTTTTGCGATATAGAGATGCTAATATGTGGGAGGTACTAGTGAATGATTGTGGTTTAGTAAAAATATTGGCGTTAAGGTTTGTGATTCCCGAAGCATGCACGTATGGTCTCCTAACTATGTAACCAAATTGGCGCGCATTTTATTTTGATTGTTTATCTTTGCGTGAAGGTGGGGGGCGCACGATGGTTAACTCCTACCAACCTCCCCCCTAGGAGCATGCGTTGTAGTATTTTGATTCGAGGGCTAATAGATTTTTTGCAAGAAGTATGTGAGTTCTTTATGACTAATGTTGAGTCCATGGATTATACGCACTCTCACCCTTCCACCTTGCTAGCCACTCTAGTACCGCGCAATTTTCGCCGGTGCATCAAACGACCTTATATCCTTCCTCAAAACAGCCACCATACCTACCTATTATGGCATTTTCATAGCCATTCTGAGATATATTGCCATGTAACTCCACAGTCCCGTTTGTTATGACACGCACCATCATTGTCATATTGCTTTGCATGATCGTAAGACAGCTAGCATGATGTTTTCATGGCTTGTCCATTTTTTGATGTCATTGCTACGCTAGATCATTGCACATCCCGGTACACCGCCGGAGGCATTCATATAGAGTCATATTTTTGTTCTAGTATCGAGTTGTAATATCGATTTGTAAGTAAATAAAAGTGTGACGATCATCATTATTAGAGCATTGTCCCTTGAAAAAAATGAAAAAAAATAAAGGCCAAATAAAAAAAGAGAAAGGCCAAATAAAAGAGGAAGGCCCAAAAAAAGGGGAAAAAGAAAAGAAAAAGGGGACAATGTTACTATCTTTTTTCCGCACATGTGCTTCAAAGTAGCACCATGATCTTCATGATAGAGAGTCTCCTATGTTGTCACTTCCATATACTAGTGGGAATTTTCATTATAGAACTTGGCTTGTATATTCCAACGATGGGCTTCCTCAAATTGCCCTAGGTCTTCATGAGCAAGCAAGTTGATGCACACCCACTAGTTTTCTTTTGAGCTTTTATACACAAATAGCTCTAGTGCATCCGTTACATGGCAATCCCTACTCACTCACATTGATATCGATTGATGGACATCTCCATAGTCCAACAATTTGCCTACTCGAGGACGAGCAGGAATTAAGCTTTGTGATGCTGATATGTCTCCGTCGTATATATAATTTTTGATTGTCCCATGCCAATATTATAAAACTTTCATATATTTTTGGCAACTTTTTATACTATTTTTGGGACTAACATATTGATCCAGTGCCCAGTGCCAGTTCCTCTTTTGCATGTTTTTTTTTCACAGAATATCCATATCAAACGGAGTCCAAACGGGATAAAAACGGACGGAGATTTTTTTTGGAATATATGTGAATTTTGGGAAGTGGAACCAACATGAGACGATGCCCGAGTGGCCCACGAGGGTGAGGGGCACGCCCTGGGCCCTCGTGGCCACTCCATAAGGCGGTTGATGCCCTTATTTTGCCGCAAGAAAGCTAATATCTGGATAAAAATCGTGTCCAAAATTCAGCCCAATCAGAATTACGGATCTCCGGGAATATAAGAAACGGTGAAAGGCAAGAATCTGGGAACGCGGAAACAGAGAGAGAAAGAGAGACAGATCCAATTTCGGAGGGGCTCTCGCCCCTCCGCCGCCATGGAGGCCATGGACCAGAGGGGAAACCCTTCTCCCATCTAGGGAGAAGGTCAAGGAAGAAGGAGAAGGAGGGGGGCTCTCTCCCCCTCGCTTCCGGTGGCGCCCGAGTGCCACCGGGGGCCATCATCGTGTGACGGCAATCTACACCAACACCTCCATTATCTTCACCAACATCTTTATCACCTTCCCCCATATATCTACATCGGTCCACTCTCCCGCAACCTGATGTACCCTCTACTTGAACATCGTGCTTTATGCTTCATATTATTACCAATGATGTGTTGCCATCCTATGATGTCTGAGTATATTTTCATTATCCTATCGGTGATTGGTGAATTGCTATTATTGATTTAATTTGCTTGTGGTTATGTTACGGTCCTTTGGTGCCCATCATATGAGCGCACGCGTGGATCACACCATTGGGTTAGTTGTATGTTGATAGGACTACATATTGGAGGGCAAGAGTGACAAAAGCTTCAACGTAGCATAGAAATTGACGCATACGGGATTGAAGGGGGACCAATATATCTTAATGCTATGGTTGGGTTTTGCCTTAATGAACGTTAGTAGTTGCGGATGCTTGCTAATAGTTCCAATCATAAGTGCATAGAATTCCAAGTCAGGGATGACATGCTAGCAGTGGCCTCTCCCACATAAAACTTGCTATCGGTGTAGTGACGTAGTCAATTGCTTAGGGGCAATTTCGCAACTCCTACCACCACTTTCCACACTCGCTATTACTAACTTTATTGCTTCTTTATCTAAACAACCCCTAGTTTATATTTACGTGCTCTTTATATTCTTGCAAACCTATCCAAAAGCACCTACAAAGTACTTTTAGTTTTATACTTGTTCTAGGTAAAGTAAACGTCAAGCGTGCATAGAGTTGTATCGGTGGTCGATAGAACTTGAGGGAATATTTGTTCTACCTTTAGCTCCTCGTTGGGTTTGACACTCTTACTTATCGAAAGAGGCTATAACTGATCCCCTACACTTGTGGGTTATCATGCCTCTCTCTTTATATCGTAGACTTGATTTGAATAAGTTGACACCTACTGAAATATCTTTGCAAATGGCCGATAAATCAACCGCTATACCTGTCGGTATTTGTGAGGATGTGCCTGTTGTGGTTGCAAATGTTACTATTTTAACGGACTTTGTTATCCTTGATATTCCCGGGGACGATAGTATGTCAATTATCCTTGGTAGACCCTTTTTGAATACTGCAGGGGCTGTTATTGATTGCAACAAAGGCAATGTCACTTTTCATGTTAATGGTAATGAGCATACGGTACACTTTCCGAGGAAACAACCTCAAGTCCACAATATCAATTATATTGGAAAAAATTCAACGATCACTATTGGAGGTTTTGAATTCCCTCTCCCTACTGGCAAGAAGAAATATGATATTCTTATTGTTGGGGACATACATATCCCCATTGAGGTAACCTAGTGTTATTCGAAAATTCTCCGGTTTCATGTTATTCAGAAAGAGTTTGTTAACAAGACTTGATCAACCTTGTTAATGGATTCCTTTTGATGAGCGTGAGATGAATGAAGTTAGAAAGCACAAAACTCTGTACCCTCTTTTTACTTTCTGTTATTTAGATTAAATAAAGAAAAAATAGTATTTTCTGTCTGTTTTCTGAATTATCCTTGCAAAAAAATACCCCGAAAATAAAAGTTCTCCAAATGTCCCGAAAATGGAATATGAATTTTTCTAGAATATTTAAAAATATTTGGCACTGAGAACACATCAGGGGGCCACACCACCTGGCCACGAGGGTACAGGGCGCGCCCTACCCCCCTGGGTGCACCTCGTGCCTCGTGAGCCCCACGTGCCCCCCTCCACTTATTCCAGCACCCACACACTTCTTCTTCCTCGAGAAAAAATCCTCCCATAGCTCAAACTCGTGTTCTAGCTCATCTTGCTGCCATTTTCGATCTCCTTGCTCAAAACTCCATTCACAAAACTGTTTGGGGAGATTGTTCTTCTGTATGTGACTCCTCCAATGGTCCAATTAGTTTTTGTTCTAGCGCTTTATTTATTGCATTTTTTTGCTGCTAAGGTGACCCTGTTCTTGAGCTTGCATATCAAATTTATGTGGTCAAAAGTAGTTCTAATGCATGATATAGTCTATTGGCACTTGTGGGAGTAGTTGCTATCAATCTTGTTGAGTTTGGTTCACTTTTATTTTGAGCCACTAAAAATTTCAGAAATTTTTCAGAACAAATGCATAGGAAAATCTACCAAGGTGGTTCCTCAAAGAAGTAAGGACCAAGGCTCGCGATATGTGAGCCAGACGATGAACTACCGAGGGAAGCTCAAGTGCGGCCTTGTGAATTGCCGTCGGAGGAGTTTCTGGTCCAGGCAGGCATCAAGGAAGAATTTGACACGTATGTGCGTAATGCTGATCTTCAGGACTTCGTGTCAGATATGTGCCCACAGTACCACTACTTAATTGACTCCTTTTTGAGAAGGTATAAATTTACATCCTCGCGTAATTCTCAGTTTCTCACACTGTCTTATTTGATCTTTATGATAAATCATATACCATGGACTTAGAAGATTTTAATGATGCTTGTAAACTTCCGCAGTGGGGAAATGTTAGTGAACCTCGAAAATCTGAATATAAGGACTTCCTAGCTAGTATCACTGTGGGGGAATCTAGAGAAATCACACAAGCTACCTTAACGAGCATTCATTTCCCTTCCATACATTACTTTGCTCTCTTCATTGGTAGATGCATTAATGGTAAAGATGAGGCTTGCCACATGTGCGTTCCAGATCTTAGTGTTCTCAAAAGTGTGGTACTAGGTGATAGACAATATAACTTGGGGGCCATTGTTGCACGAAGGTTATATCTTAACGGTTGAAGTGGAGATTTGTTTGGTGGAATTTATGCAACTCGAGTGGCTAATTATCTTCGTGTACCCATACATGAAAACGATGCAAAGTTGCCTCCCGCTTATCTAGATTACAATGCTATGGTTCGCCATTAGTTTGTTGAGAGGAATGAACAATTCCTCCAATACCGACTAATCTTTGATAGGTGTCGCAATGTCCATATTGCTCTCCCTGCTCCTACTTTCTTTGAATTTCGGGCAAAAAGGAGATATGTTATAACCAGGGAGGAGGCTAACGAGTATGAGGAGAGGACGGAGGCGGCTTGTCTCCAAGCTGCAGCTCATCAGGCAATAGCCGCTGCATCGCAGTATAACCCCAACTATGACTTTGGATATCCGTCAGGCCAGTACTGGCCATAGACCAACTTAGGCCAAAAGCCTAAGCTTGGGGGAGTACGTATTTCTCACCGACATTACATTCATGTTCACACACTCATTCCAGTAGTCGGTGCTCATACTTTTTCATTATACCATCCATGCTAGTTTATTTTATTTTCTAGGCCTTTTCTTGTGTGTTTGAAAAACCTTAAGAAAAATAAAAAAATAGTTGTAGCTTTTTAGCTAGTTTACTTTCCATGGTTGTAGTAGTAGTAATTAAAAGAAAACCCAAAAAGATTTCCCGTTCTTCTTTTGCTTGTTGGGAGCTTTCCTGTGTAAATAGTTTTATTTCTTTTCTTTTCTTTGGGGGTCAAGAGGAGAAGACCATGATGAAAATGTTTAGTGGCTCTCATATGCATTACTGTTGATTTAACCAAGAGCCATGCTACGTTGTCTTCTCCCTTGTATTAAATGCTCGCAGATTCCAACTTAGTCCAATGCACGTGCACTATTATTATTATCCACACCGTTCGGTCGTGCGAGTGAAAGGCAATAATGACGATATGTGATGAACTGATTGAGATGAGAGAAGTTGGTATGAACTCGACCAATCTTGTTTTCGTAAATATGAATAGTTCATCATTCCTGATTCAGCCTATTATGAATGAAACATGCTTGCAATGACAATTAGAGATCATAGTTGTTCATGCCATGCTTAATTAGCTAGGAGTTTATAATGGTCTACCTTGCGTGCCAACATGCTATTAAAATGGTTGTGATGTAGTATGATGGGGTGGTATCCTCCTTTGAACAATTCAAGTGGTTTGACTTGGCACATGTTCACACGTGTAGTTGAAACAAAATCAACATAGCCTCCACGATATTTATGTTCATGGTTATTTATATCCTACTCATTCTTGCACTCATTGTTGATTAATTTTAATGCATGTTCATGACTGTTGTCGCTCTCTAGCTGGTCGCTTCCCAGTCTCTTTTTAGCCTTCACTTGTACTAAGTGGGAATATTGCTTGTGCATCCACTTCCATAAACCTCAAAGTTATTCCATATGAGTCCACCATACCTTCCTATATGCGGTATTTTCCTACCTTCCCAAGTAAATTTGTATGTGCCAAACTCTAAACCTTCAAATGAAATTCTATTTTGTATGCTCGAATAGCTCATGTATCAACTAGGGTTGTGTATATCTTCCATGCTAGGTGGGTTAGTCTCACGATGAGTGGACTCCGCTCATCATTCATGAGAAAATGACCGGTAATCGGGATGCCTAGTCCCATGCTCAAATCAAATCAAAATAACTAAACAAAACTCCCCCAGGTCTGTTGTTGGTATGGACGGTACCCGTTGTTTGAGGCTAGCCGTGGAGTGTGCTTGTTGGTGGTGGGGGAGTATAAACTTTACCATTCTGTTTGTGAACCGCCTATAATGTGTGTAGCATGGAAGATATCGAGAACTCTTGGTTGTTATGTTGACAACGAAAGTATGCCACCCAAAATATTATTTGTCTCTATTTTAAAACTCGAGCTCTGGCACCTCTACAAATCCCTGCTTCCCTCTACGAAGGGCCTATCTATTTACTTTTATGTTGAGTCATCATCCTCTTATTAAAAAGCACCAGTTCGAGAGCACTGCTGTCATTTGCATGCATTGCTATTAATTTACATTGAGTATAACTGTGACTGTATCTCTTTTACCATGAATTACAATGTCTAGTCAGTCCTTGATCTTCAGAGGTGCTCTGCATTTATGTTTTGCGGTCTCAGAAAGGGCTAGCGAGATACCATCTTGTTATATCATATCATGATTGTTTTGAGAAAGTGTTGTCATCCGAGGTTTATTATTATTGCTCGCTAGTTGATTATGCCATTGATATGAGTAAACATGAGACCTGAAGTTATTGTGAATGTGGTTAGTTCATAATCTTTGTTGAAAACTTGAATGTTGGCTTTACATATTTGCAACAACAAGAGCAAACCGAGTTTATAAAAGTTTTTCTTTATCACTTTCAGTTTGTCAACTAAATTGCTTGAGGACAAGAAAAGGATTAAGCTTGGGGGAGTTCATACGTCTCCAACGTACCTACTTTTCCAAACACTTTTACCCTTGTTTTGGACTCTAACTTGCATGATTTGAATGGAAATAACCCGGACTGACGCTGTTTTCAGCAGAGCTGCCATGGTGTTATTTTTGTACAGAAATAAAATTTCTCGGAATGACCTAAAAATCAACGGAGAATATTTTTGGAATATAAAAAAATACTGGCGAAAGAATCAAGACCAGGGGGCCCACACCCTGTCCACGAGGGTGGGAGGCGCGCCCCCCTATCTCGTGGGCCCCCTGAGGCTCCACCGACCCCGACTCCAACTCCATATATTCACTTTCGGGGAGAAAAAAATCAAAGAGAAGGATTCATCGTGTTTTACGATACGGAGCCACTGCCAAGCCCTAATCTCTCTCGAGAGGGCTGATCTGGAGTCCGTTCAGGGCTCCGGAGAGTGGAGATTGTTGCCGTCGTCATCATCAACCTTCCTCCATCACCAATTCCATGATGCTCACCGCCGTGCGTGAGTAATTTCATCATAGGCTTGCTGGACGGTGATGGGTTGGATGAGATTTACCATGTAATCAAGTTAGTTTTGTTAGGGTTTGATCCCTAGTATCCATTATGTTCTAAGATTGATGTTGCTATGACTTTACCATGCTTAATGCTTGTCACTAGGGCCCGAGTGCCATGATTTTAGATCTGAACCTATTATGTTTTCATGAATATATGTGAGTTCTTGATCCTATCTTGCAAGTCAATAGCCACCTATTATGTGTTATGATCCGGCAACCCCGAAGTGACAACAATCGGGACCACTCCCGGTGATGACCGTAGTTTGAGGAGTTCATCTATTCACTAAGTGTTAATGCTTTGTTCTAGTACTCTATTAAAAGGAGGCCTTAATATCACTTAGTTTCCAATAGGACCCCGCTGCCACGGGAGGGTAGGACAAAAGATGTCATGCAAGTTCTTTTCCATAAGCATGTATGACTATATTCAGAATACATGCCTACATTACATTGATGAACTGGAGGTAGTTATGTGTCACCCTATGTTATAACTATTACATGAGGAATCGCATCTGACATAATTATCCGTCACTGATCCAATGCCTACGAGCTTTTCATATATTGATCTTTGCTTAGTTACTTTTCCGTTGTCACTGTTACAATCACTACAAAACTGCTACTGTTACTTTTGCCACCGTTACCGTTACTTCCATACTACTTTGCTACTAAATACTTTGCTGCAGATATTAAGTCTTTCAGGTGTGGTTGAATTTACAACTCAATTGCTAATACTTGATAATATTCTTTGGCCCCCCTTGTGTCGAATCAATAAATTTGGGTTGAATACTCTACCCTCGAAAATTGTTGCGATCCCGTATACTTCTGGGTTATCATGTGCCATCTGCTCTCTGATGTCCTGCAAGACTACTAAAAGTAGAGAAATCATTTGCATATAGATAAGTAATTTTCAGCTAAAAAATAATGGTTGAAACTTTACTTACAAATGCAATGCTCCAATTCAGCAAACACTCATTTATTTTTTTCCTGGAATACCCATGAGAATTGCATGTAAACATATTAAGGGGAGAGTACGTCAACCTAAAGAAGGCCAACAAGAGTAGCAGCATCACATAGTTTAAACAACTATAAAACGAAAATATGCTCTAGCCTGAGCTAAATATCGTTCTCTCTTCAGGAAAAATGTTTCCATGAACAAATCAACCTATAACCGAGTGGCATGTCAGTTTCAATGAAGAAAATGAGCAATGCATTTTCTAGATCTCAATTCTTAATCCGCAATTTATTAAAGCTCCAGTTTTACTCATCCTCCTTAAACTCTGTGTTTTGAACGAATGAAGGAAAGAACCATCTCCTGAACCTTTTCACTCATAAACTATCGGCGGCATAAAATTTATTTCAGAAAATTTATTTAGTGTGATGTCTAGAACACAGAAGAACATTGCTATAAATCGCTTGCACACCCTGCCTTTGCTGTGCTCTTCTCTCATCACCCTTCTCCTCACTTGCTGGTCCATGATTAGATGGCAAAAACAGAGCCCCTGAATCCCTGATGGATGCGGTGCTGAGCGGTTGCTCCCGTGTCGGAAGTGTGTGGATGCATGTTGGTGGTCGTCGCCTTGCGCGATGCAGTGGCCATCATTAGCGACTACATGCTGGCTGCCCGCGTAAACACGTCATCGCCATTCTCGGCCTACCTTTGGCGACCGTCCTCCAGGATAGCTGTGACGACGCCGTGGTCGTCATTCGCGCGAACCTAAAGGAGTCCATAGACGATCGTGACTCCACGAGGCATGCGAGTGTTGGACGTCGGCCTGCGCCATGCCGTGGCCATCGTCAGTGCTTGCATGTTGCCCGCTCGCATGTGCCACATAGTCGCCATCGATGGGTTGCGCGAGGCGGCAATCCTCCGAGTGGCATGGCCGAAGCCGTGGCGTCCGTCTGCGATTCGTCGTTGCCTTGGTGGATGATGCCCTCCACAGGCATGCTATTGTGCAGGTGAACGACTCCGTTTCCCGGCTGGATGCCGCCTTCCGCAGGAACGCCTCCGTGCGGGTGGACGCCGCTGTCCGCGAGCGTGTAGTTGTTCGAGATGCCGCCGTCAGTGAGCATGTTTTCCTTCGCAAGAAAGCTATTTTTCTTCCCAACCACATGTGGATATCTTCCATGACCATGAGCTTGACGGGGAGGAGAAGAGGCGGATGAAGATGTAAGGTGAAGAGATAGGAGTAGGTGTGCGAGTGCGAGCTTGAGTAATTAACGCGGAAGTTACAAGGGAAGCGGAGATAGAGGATCATAGTTGGAAAGAATCGCCAAAATATCTCATAGCGCTGATCATGGATTATATTATGCAAAAAATTATACCCACGCTAAACGGAATCATGGGAGTAATTAGTTAATTTTTTTTCCTAAATAAAAGGTGCATGAGGATGGTCTGCTGGCAGAACATCCAATCTGAACCGCTCGATTGACTGGCATACCATCAGAACATTATGGGCTCTTGGATTTCACTTATGCTGCGTTTGGATGTCTCCATTGAGAGCCTCTGAATTGCATTGGACCAATACCAAATCAACCTTTGTATTGCAATGGGCTCCAATACCAATACAAATGTTTGGATGTACAAAATATTGCAGGTTGGAATTAGAGAAGCTACCAAAATATCAATGTTATGTTTGGATGCCATACAATGGAATTGATGATTTGCATGAGCTGCACCCTGAACGGAGCCGGCCGAGCAGCAGTTAGGAGCATAGGACGCAGTCATCCCCGACGGCCAGCCGACCATCCGCGACCGGGATGGAGCGATGCCGGCGAGCGTGATGGTCCAAGCTCGTGCAAGTGCAGCCCCTTGTGTATGGGAAACTCCGACGGCCGCGAGATCCAGAGCAGAGGACCTCCATGCCGGCGAGCACGAGGGTGAATCGATTAGAAGAGGGGCGGGGGACGGCATGCAGGAAGGACGGCCATGCATGGCTAAGGACGATGGGGCACGACAACAGGGGAGGAGGGCGGGGCCGGCCGGGGAGGAAGGCGCATGTGCCGCCGTCAGACTCCATGGTGGGGAGTGGCTCAAACGGACGTCAAGCAGGAGCTGGGGAAAAGGGGAGGAAGGCACCTGCGTCATCGGCGAACTCTGCTAGGTCGTCGCGGTCAGCCTCTCCTAGTCCTATCCCCTTTTTTTTTCTGGTCGCTCGAGGAGGTATGCGGGCAGGCGATTTCACCACGATTCGAAGCGGGAAGGCTTCGTATCGTGGGCATGCACTTCGCGTGGGATGTAATCCAGCCAGCGTTTTCGTTTCATTATAGCCTGCCAATTCGTTGTGCAACCAAACACATGAATTGAAAGATTACAATACCAATTCAGATTCCAAGCTCAATGTGAACATCCAAACGCAGCGTTAATCAATTAGATCTGAGGGTTCTGCTTATCCCCTGTACACTTTGTGGTGTATCTTTAGAGAAATTCATGTTTGCTCTTTTAATAGTAGTGTAGATGTATATATATCTTTTAGAATTAAATGGAACGTTCTCGCAAAAAAGAATTTCATGGAGCTGACAAGTTTAAATTTTGGGAAGCATTCAACGTCAATCGGCTGAAAACAATCGGCACGGCCGTCGTCTTGCTTAAGTGCCACGTGCCCTCAAGGCCTCACGCAATGAAAGACGAGTCCCTCTTCGTCAAACATCTCGCTTCTCTCCAAGCCTCTAATCTCTATCTTTCTGTAACATTATCTATGTTGCAAATATTTTTCCACAACACGATCCTTGTTGCAGAACAAAGTGAAGACAAAAGAAAAAAAATACAGTCAATGTTGCAAAAAAAATAGCAACACAACCTATGTTACGGGAAAAAAATCGCAACACAACCTATGTTGCAAATGTTTCTTCAACAAGGTCTTTGTTACAAAGTGGAGAAAGACTTCAACCGCTAGATTGTATAAGATTCGATGGCCTGCGGGGATGGATCTTTTAATCCGCCGGCCGACGCGCAGTAGTGCCCTTAATTTTTTAAATTGACTGTTACGCGTTCGCTGGCTAATCTTTTTAAAAGATCCGTCGGCTCGTGGTCCGTCAGTTCTAGCGCCCTCTATCACTGCAACATAGGTTTTGTTGCAGAAAAATTTCTGGAACAAAGGTCTTGTTGCATTTTTTTGCAACTGAGGTTTTGCTGCATATTTCTTGCAACAGAGGCTTTGTTGCAGAATTTCTCTTTTCATCTTCATCTTTTTGCAATTGAGGTTTTGCAACATAGCTAATGTTAAGGAAGAAACTTGTGCAAAATAATGTGTAAACATAATTTATTTATCTCTATCTTTTTTGGTCTTTTTGCAACGTAGCTAGTGTTTGTACAAGTTCTGCAGGGCAGTGATGACAGTGTTTGGACCACAATACTTGCGATCACCCAATGTTGAAGACACTGCTCGGATCCTAGCACAGAAAGCAGTAAGAGGATTTTCTGGGATGCTTGGAAGTATCAGCTACATGCATTGGGAATGGAAAAAATGTTCATTTGCTTGGCAGGGGATGTACGAAGGCGTCGAAAGAGTTTGCATTGTGGTACTTGAGACAGTGGCCATACATGACCTCTGGATTTGGCACTTCTTCTTTGGTATGCCAGAAACTCACAATGACATCAACGTACTGCAGTGCTCGAATTTCTTTGCCAAGCTTGTTGAAGGTCATGCTCCTTCGGTGAACTTCGAGGTCGATGCCACTACAACAAGGGATACTACCTAGCAGATGGCATATATCCGAGATGGTCCATATTTGTGAAGACTATCTCAAACCCTGTGCCAGGAAGCAAGAACTCCTACTTTGTCAAGTGTTAGGAGGCTTGCAGGAAGGATGTCTAGCGGGCATTTGGTGTGCTCTAATCTTGATTTGCTGTTGTCCGGTACCCCGCTCTGACCTGGTCGAAAGATCAAATGTGGGAAGTAATGACTTGATGTGTCATCTTGCACAACATGATCATTGAGAGTGAGCAGGAAGAGGCAATGTTCGACACTGAACCATATTACAGGCAGGGGCCTCTTGACCAAGTTGATCACCAGCTACCGATATCATGGGTTGCCTTCCTCAATATGCGTCAGGAGATCGGAGACCCACAGGTGCATCAAGAACTGCAACACGATCTGGTGGAGCATCTATGGAGGCTCAAGGGCAATGCCTAGTTCGACGTATGATGAACTATGAGTATTAATTTGTGTTTGAATTATTATTTTTTGAATTTTTACCAGGGGGAGAGAACTCCCCCACCTGAATATATATTGAACCATACTTGGCAACCCAATATAGCAGCAGGGGGCGGGGCGGGGAACAGTGCCCCTCAACTACATACCACTACACACACTTTTTACAGATGCACGACACCTAGCCACACATCAACATGCCCATGATCATCCAGGCGGAACCTACTACGCCAGAGGACGGCGTCGTCTCGGCAGGCCTTCAGTGTAGCGGCCAGAGAGGGGGATTCCTGCCTGAACACCACCGCATTCCTCCGCTTCCAAAGGTGCAAACAACAGAGCAGGACAAAGGCATGCGGTGACGCCGCACCGACGACACCGAAGGCGTCGAAGAGGTGCATGGCACGCACCGCAACCCCCGTGGTGGAGAGGCGCAGGGCGTGCCAGAACGTTTGTGTGAAGGGGCATCCGAAGATCAAGTGATCGGGCGTCTCGAGCGCAGCACCACACTCGGGGCAGCTAGCGTCGCGCGGCTCCACGATGTGTTTCTTCAGCAGGTTGTCGCGGGTGTGAATCCTCTCAAGAGCAAGAAGCCAGGAGAAGAACCGGACTCTGGATGGAGCCGGGGAGCTCCAAAGGAAGGCGGCATTCTCCGCGACCTCACCGCCGAGGCGTAGGAGACCGTAGACCTTATTGGAGGCCAGCTGCCCCTTTGGCTTCCCACACAAGACCAGGGTCCGAAGGTCGTCCGCGCCCGCGCCCGATGCCCCTTGCCCAATGAGAGGTAGCAGGAGGAGGCGCTCCCGAGAGGCCATGGTGGAGAGCCGTGGCACCAGGACCGTGTTGAGCCCGAGGGTACGAACCGCCCAGACGGACACCTCCGAACAAGTAACGTGGGAGGTCAGAGTCGGGAAGGCACATCAGAGGGGGCCACAGGGAAGCCAGTGGTCCTCCGAGAAGGCGGTCGTTCTCCCGTCTCCGACGACGACCCGGTGAGTGAGCGGTAGAGGGGCATGAGGCTCCGAAGGTATGTCCAGTGCTCGCCGACGAGCACCGAGCCGTGCGTGTCCAGAAGGAGGCGCTCGCCGAGCAAGCTCCAAACCCAAGACGCCCACCGGGAGAAGGGTAGAGAGTGGAGCCGATGCAGAACCTTTAGCAGGAGCGAGTCGTTTTGGGAGGCGAGGTCACGGACCCCAAGACCGCCCTCAGCCTTCGCACGACACACCCGGTCCCAAGCAATGAGGCACTGCGCCCCGGATGCGCGATCGACTGCATTCCACAGGAAAGCCCGGCGGAGGGAGTCGAGCGCAGCGACCACTTTCTTGGGGAGCTTGAGTGCGCCCATGGCATAGGACGGGAGGGCATCCAGGACGGCATTGATAAGCACAAGCCGCCCAGGCGGAGAGAGGAGGCGAGCACGCTAGCCGGCCAAGTATCGATCCACCTTGGCGATGATGAAGTGGAAGTCCGCGAGTGCAGGTTTGGAACATGACAGAGGGAGCCCCAAGTAGGTTTGCGGGAACCCCTCCACCTTGCAGCCCATGACAGCCACGACCGCGGCAAGGGTGTCGTCGTCGACGTTCATAGGGACCATAGTGCTTTTAGAGTAGTTGATGATGAGGCCGGTGGCCGCGGCGAAGTCGTCGAGCGTGGAGCGTAGCCGCGCCTCCGCTGCAGGGCACGCACGCATGATCACTGGCGTGTCATCCGCATACTGCAGAACCAGCGGCGTCTCCCCGTCCACCAATGGGTGCTGCATCAAGGCGTCCCGTCGAATCAGCCTTTGGAGCACATCGGCGATGAGAAGGAAGAGGTACGGGAAGATGGGGTCCCCCTGGCGCAGCCCGCAGCGAAGGGCGAACCACTTCTCGGGGACGCCGTTGAGGAGCACGACGGAGTTGTGTTTGAATTATGAGTTTGCTTCGTTGAACTATTTGATTTGTATTGATTTCTATGATGAACTATGTGATAAAAAATTAATTTATGTTACATTTGTAACAAAGCCCGCCGAATTTGGGACAAAATTGGGCCTAATTTACGTCGAAATTGAGCCGAAATCGACGGGTTAGCGTGGGCCTAGGGAGGCCCGGGAGCCCAGGCCTCGCCGTGACTATATATGGATGCGCAAGGGTTGCTCGGACCCATCTTTAGGGTTTCCCGCATCGGCTAGAGAGGTGTGGCGCCTTTCCCACTTAGCGCGTCTCCTACACATCATACCCCCTCCTCCTCCCCTTTCCCTCTCCTTTGCGGAGGTGGTGATGGGAGACCGGCGGGCAGACAAGCGTCCGTTGGTGGCGAGCGAGTAGGAGGCGGAGTCGTGGCGGGAGAAGGCAAAGCATAGTCTGAGTGGTCGACAAGGAGGCCGCGACGGCCGCGAGGAACGCGAGATGCGCGGCTCCATGGCCACTCAAGGAGGGCGTGAGGGGGATTGGGGTCCTCCTCCTTGGTGGATCCAACAACAGGAGAGGAAGAGGCTGAAGAAGGAAGGGAGGCGGCGCAGAGAGCTGGAGCAGAAGTCCCTGCCGCTTCCTAACTACGGCGCGGGTCATGGGGATCCGCTGGCCAAAAAGCCGTGGGGCAGCGCGGAGCCACTCGCGGTGGCATTCCCGGCGTCCTCCAAAGGCACGGCTGATGAGCCCATCCCGGTGAAGGAGATCCCGGATGTGGAGTGCTTCAAATGTGGACGGGCGGGCCACTACCAATCCAAATGCAGATATCAACCTCTGTGTGTGTTGTGCAAGGAAGAAGGTCAGGTTTCGGCGGCCTGCCCGTCGCGTGGTAAGGTCCTGAATCTCTAGATCATGGGAAGTGCCGTCTCGGGCGAGGGCTTTTTCTGCCTCCAGTTCGAGGAGGAAGAGGAGTTGGACGGTGGGGCGGACATGAAGATTGACAACGCGGCTATTATCTCCGCCGACCCGGGCCGCCTCTCTCTCCGCATCCTCAAGCAAGAGCTTAAGCACATGGTGGCTGGAGATTGGGACTGGCAAGTTGCGCAGGTGGGGGACAATGATTTCTCGGTTATTTTCCCCTCTGCCGACCTGCTGCACATGGAGAAATCCAGTGGGAAGCTTTTTCTCTCAATCAATGATATTACCGCGAGGGTAAGGGAATCCCTGCATGAAGAAGTGATCCCAATGGCTATACCGGAGGTATAGGTCCGTCTTCATGGCATCCCCCGGAAGCACAGACGGGTGGATCGGCTGATGGAAGGTCTGAAAATGCTTGGACGGCCCATTGTGGTGGATGAACTTTCTCTAATCCGGTTGGGGCCGGTGAGGATGAAACTGGCGTGTAAGTCGCCTGAAAAGCTCAACGGCTTTGTGGAGGTGTGGTTCAACGGTGAAGGCTACCAGTTCAAGGTGGAGCTTGAACGCCTGCCGAAGAGGACCGGCGAAGGAGGACCCAGGGGTGCTGGCCCGTCGCACCTTCAACCTCCTTCCCCCCTCCCTCGTCGGGAAATGATGGAGGCCCAAGGGAAGGGCCCAAATCTGCTGCTGGGGGGCCGGGAGGCTCTGCCCTGCCCTCGGCAACTCATGGGGGCTCGTCAGGGCCGGCGCAGCCTCAGGACGTGGTGATGGGTGGCCAAGAAGATGAAGTGGAGGAGAGCATGCTGGATACCTCAATCGACACGGAGACCTGGGACAAACTTGGGACGTTGCAGGGGGGAGCCAGGGCCGTGGCAACCCAAGATACCGCTGTGAGCGTCCCTCCGCCGGCTCGCTCCCTGACTGTTTCCTGCCCAGCAGCTCCCCCTGGCCTCTCTGTCGCTGGGGCTTTCTTCTGGCGGTTTGGGGACCGAAGTTCCTCGCTCCCCGCCGGCTCCGGCTTCGGCTCTCGCGGGCGAGGGGTGTGTGCTTACTGTCGACCTGTCCCCCTCCCCTGCTCCTGGGTGCCGTGGTTCGGGTGGCTCCAGCAGGCCCCCTAAGAAGACGGCAGGCCGGAAGGCTGCGGCCAAGGCGGGCACGGGTGTCATCAGAACTGTTTCAAGGAGACCTGGGGGCTGCTTTGGCCTCGGCGGGAGCGGGCGCCAAAGCCAAGCGCTCCAAGGCAATCCCGGCGCCGCAACGAGCCCCCATCGCTAGGGCCAAGGCCAAGCTAGGTGACCTATCTTCACTGGAAAGCGCCAATCTTTGTACGGCGGACAAGAATCTGGAAGTGTCAGGTAACGCTCTTCCCTCTCATCATATTCTGAACGCTTTTTCCGATGCACACCTAGCTCGTATCCTAGACGACAGCGGCGTTATCTCCTCTCAGCCCCACGGGGAACTGGTATCGCTAGTTCGCGCGCGTGAAGAGGCCCAGGCGGCCTTGGCAGAGGCCACGGCTCGGGGTGAGCCTGTGGCAGAGCCTGGGGAGGCACTAAAAGAGGATGGTGCCTCCTCCTGCCCCGAAGAGGAAGCTGAAGCAAGGGATGCTTCAATGCTTCCTCCTTCCAGTCGTCTCACGGCTCGGAAGTGCGTGGCCAAAGCGGTGACCTCTCGCGGGGTTCGCCTCCGGAACCGTATCATCTGATCATGCGCTATCTATTTTGGAATATCTGCGGGTGTGGTCACGAGGGCCGCCGTACTCAGCTTAGAGAATACATGGCCAAAGAAAGTATTGACGTAGTTGCGCTCCAGGAAACCATTAAGGCTGATTTTTCTCACCGAGACCTGTTGGCACTAGACCCCCTAAACCGCTTCGACTGGCACTGGCTGCCCGCATCAGGGCACTCAGGCGGCATCTTCATGGGTTGCAATCGAGATATATGCGAGGTACTTGTGTGGGAGCAAGACACCTTTTTTAAGGCTGCTATGATTAGACACAACACATCCAGACTGATCTGGGTGGTGGTTTGTGTCTATGGCCCTGTGGACCATGCGCGTTCGCATCTCTTCCTGGAAGAAGTCACTGCTTTGATCGGGACCAAGCGTGCGGCTAATCTGCCCCTGGTCGTAGGGGGCGACTTCAATCTGATCCGCTTGGGCGCGGACAAAAGTAACAATCGGGTGGACTGGACAAGGATGTCTATGTTCAACAACGCCATCGCGGCGGCGGCTCTGCGTGAAGCGGCGCGCACGGGAGCCAGATTCACGTGGACCAACAAGTAGCTTGCCTCGGTGCGCAGCGTGCTCGACTGGGTTTTCTTTACGCCTGAATGGGAGGTTCTATTCCCCCTATGTACCTTGCTGGCCGAAACCCGCATCGGCTCCGACCACGTCCCCCTGATTTTCTAATCGGGCTAAGAGCGAGCCAAGCGGAGCAAAAGATTCTTCTTTGAATCTGCATGGTTTGAGGCAGAGGGCTTCATCCCCATGGTGAATAATCACTGGGATTCGATCCTAGCCCAGTTTAGGCCCCAGAGGGGCCCAGTGGAATGCTGGGCGGCTGCTGCGGCGTCTCTCCGTGCTTTTCTGCGTGGGTGGGGTGCAAACCTAGGTAGCGAGTCTAAAAGAGAGCCTGGTAGGCTTACGGCAGAGATTGCTATCCTAGATGCTCAGGCCGACGCCCGCTTGTTTTCAGAAGCCAAGTGGGCCCACCATTATGACCTTGAGCACAAGGTGCTAGCTATCCTTAGGGCCGAAGAGGAATACTGGCGCCGCAGGGGCGGTATCAAGTGGGTGACTAAGGGAGACGCAAACACGGGTTACTTCCACGCTTATGCAAACGGTAGAAAACGTAAGAGCGATATCCTCCGTCTGCAGTCGGAGTAGGGCCTCCTGCTCTCCCAGGAGGATATCTCCCGTCACATCTACGACTATTTCGTAGGTCTGCTGGGTTCGACCGAGGCGAAAAGTCTTAGTATCCATGAGGATCTGTGGGACCCTCAGGACAAAGTCTCCCCCCAGGAAAATGAGAGTTTGGCACTATCCTTCCTCCCTGAAGATGTTGACAAGGCTATCTGGGGTATGAAGAAAGGCACGGCACCAGGCCCTGACGGCTGGTCGGTCGAGTTCTTTTGTAAATTTTGGCCTAGACTACGCCCTCTTTTCCTAGCCATTGTCAACGGGTTTGCCCTGGGAACAGTTGATATTGCCCGCCTCAACGGCGTTATCAGCCTCATTCCCAAAGTTAAAGGAGCCAACAATATCAAGCTGTTCAAACCTATCACTCTAATTAACGTCCCTTTCAAAATTTGCGCCAAAGCCTATGCAACCCGGCTGACCCCTGTTGCCCAGAGGACTATCCTCAAAAGCCAAACTGCTTTCCTAAAAGGCTGCAATATTCTTGAGGGACCAATCGCTCTTCACGAGATAGTTCACGAGCTTAAGATCAAAAAGCAGACAGGGGTCCTGCTTAAACTTGATTTCGAAAAAGCATACGACCGGGTCAACTGGGAGTTTATTTGGGAAGTTCTCCTCAAAAAAGGTTTTGAGGCTGGCTTTGTCCACTGTATTATGAATTTGATCAACTCTGGACATACGTCTATTTCCATCAATGGGGAGATGGGTAGATTTTTCCGCAACAAAAAGGGCTTAAGGCAAGGGGATCCCATCTCCCCGCTTGTGTTCAATTTTGTTGCGGACGCCCTGTCAGCCATGTTAGCTAAGGATCGCTCGACTGGGCACATCAAGGGGCTAGTGCCGCATCTAATTCCAGGAGGGGTCACCCACCTGCAATATGCAGACGACACAATGTTGCTCTTTGAGCCCGACGACAATAGTATAGCTTAGATCAAGCTGCTTCTGCTTGCTTTCGAGCTACTCTCTGGGCTCAAAATCAACTTCCTTAAGAGCGAGGTCATAACCATGGGGATGGAGGACCAAGAAAGTAGTCGAGTGGCCAATCTTCTCAATTGCAAGCTAGTGAGCTTGCCTACCAAGTACCTTGGATTACCAATCTCACCTAGTAGGATCCCCATTAAGGAATGGGAACCTCTTTACGGGAAGGTAGCGGGAAGAGTGAGCTCCTGGCGCGGGAGGTTCATGTCCTCGGCGGCCAGACTAATCCTCACAAACTCTAGCCTTTCCTCTCTCCCTATGTTCACTATGGGAATGTTCCTGCTGGCGGATGGGGTACATACGAAGCTTGACACTCCCCGCTCCCGCTTCTTCTGGGAAGGAACGGGCATAAAGCGGAAGTATCACCTAGTCAAATGGGCTGCGGTATGCCGCCCGAAGAAGTTTGGCGGACTAGGAATTTTAAACTCCAAACTCATGAACGTCGCCCTTCTTTCACGATGGTGGTGGAGGTTAGCCCAAAACGAATCTGGCTTATGGGCCGATCTTCTCAAAGAAAAATATTTCCCCCAACGGAAACGTCTTCTCCGCAAATAGCTTGGGCTCCACATTCTGGAACGGGATCCAGGCTGTGCGTCCTGCTTTCACTTTAGGCGCGCAGTTCCACGTCCGGGATGGCCAGTCTACCCACTTCTGGCTTGACCACTGGATTGGAGACTCCCCCCTATAGCAGAGCCACCCAGCCGTGTTCCGTGTTGCCTCTAACACTGAGCTGCTGGTGGGCGACGCTCTGCGCTCCTCCCCTCCCTCGGTTTCATTCCTACGAACTTTACTTCCACATGAGGAGCGGGAATGGAACGAGGTGAAGAACCTGATTGGCCAATATGTACCTCGCTTGGGTGCGGAAGAGATCTCCTGGAAGCTCTCTTCCTCCGGAGTTTTCTCTGTCAAGTCCCTCTACAGCAAGCTGACTCAGGGCATCATGCTAGACATAGCTCGGGGGCTATGGAAAGCGGGTCTTCCACTGAAAATTAAAATTTTCCTGTGGCAGATGTTCCAGAACCGGCTCCCAACGGCGGACAATGTGGCGGCACGCAATGGCCCCTCAGACGGAACATGTACACTGTGTGGTAACATAGAGGATGCTAACCACGCTCTCTTCCAATGTCACCTTGCGAGATTTGCTTGGAGCGCAGTTAGAGCGGCTTTCCAACAGAACTGGAATCCCACATCGGGTGCTGGGCTTCTACACATACTACGGTTCCAAAAGGGGTCTAGTGCTAGGATTACATGGCGTTGCGTAGGGGCGCTGCTATGGGCGTTGTGGACTACTCGCAATAAGATGACTATTGAGAAGAAATTCCCCTCTCACCCGGCTGACATTCTATTCAAATGCCACCTTTTCTTGCAGAGCTGGACGCCTTTGGGGAAACAGCGTGATGAGGAGCACATGATGAAGACGATGGCTAAGATTCGCAACATTCAGACGGAAGCGCGCCATGCATCGACTCAAGAGTGATCTTACCATAGTTATTTTGCATTTAGTTTGCCTATCCGCCTTGCCAGCCTGCGAGCTGCAGAGTTTGACAGCATATGTACTGCGATGTCGCTCCCTGAACCCCTTTTTTTTTCGCACAGATGTTGGTCTAGTGTGTTCTTTTGGAGACCCTGTCTACTATGATTGCCGTGAGGCTGCTCTTAACACTCGGGCTGGTTGACTCAGCATGGCCAAACTGTCTATTTTGATGGAGACGCGAGCGCCGCCCCTCGAGGGCCTCTCCCGCCACCATAAGCAGGTGCACGCCCACCTCCTCCGCCGCGGCCACCCCTTCCCGCCGGCAGAGCACGCCGAACCTGACCGCGCCTACCTCTCCGTTCTGCGCGCCGCCACCGCGACGCCAGTCCTCGCGCTCGCCGCTTGCGCGTGCCTCCTCCGCGCCGGCCTGCCAGCGCCGGGGCGCCACGCGCTCCCTGCCCTGCTCCGCGCCGCGGCCCGCGCGCGCTGCGCCGACTCTGTGGGGCAGGCGCATGCCATCGCCGTACGCGTCGGGGCCGAGGACGATGGGTTCATCGGCACCGCGCTGGTCGGCGCGTATGCAGCGTGCCGGCGCGTGGCCGACGCCCGCAGGATGTTCGAAGTAATGCCGGATCGGGATCTCGTCGCCTGGGGCGTCATGCTTGACAGGTACTAATGCGTGTGCCCTAGTTTATGTGCTTATTGTTTGGTCGGAATTTCGGTCATTTAGATCGATCCAACTTTGCTGCAATCTGTGTGCTCTAGTAATAGTTTGTCTAGCATTGCACCTCATGTCATTTTACTGCGTTTTCTTGCAAAAATCTTTGCTGAGGAAAATGGCACAAGTCGATTTTCTACACCATGAACTTGAGTCAATATATGCACTTTATTAACAACACGCAGGTCTGCATCTTTGTTGGATCAAGTTCCAACTAAATGTTCTAAGGTTGAAACTATAATTAAATTGGTCAGCATTTGATAAGTTTTTTCCTAGATCTCTAGCAGCATAACTTGATAAGTTTCAAAGGAATGCAATTAGGTGACCTTTAAAAAGGTAGGACTTTCTCTGTCGATTGTTTGTATGGTCTTCTTGAAAGTTGGAAATTGATGCATGCATTATTTAGGTTTCTTCAACTTATCCGTGTGGCGAGACTTTAGGGTCTTGTGACAACGTCTTTATTTAAAGTGCTTCTGGAAACTAATATGCTTTTTTATTTGTTCATTTGCTTCTAGTCTCCAGTTTGTATGCTTCTTAACTTTCCAACAATTGTATTTTTCACTGTAAACCACGATTGACCTCTCTAACATCAACCGGCAGTTATTGTCAGACTCAAGACTACAGAGAAGCATTGTTTCTACTCAATAAGCTGAAGAGATCAAGAATTGTGCCTGACCAAGTCATCCTTGCTACCGTTCTATCAGCTTGTGGTCATACACGACATTTAAGATCCGGAAAAGTCATCCACTCATACATACTGGTCTCAGACATTTTTATCGACGCCCGCCTCAGCAGTGCCCTCTTAAACATGTATGCTACTTGTGTGGATATGGAGATGGCCAAGAAGCTATACAGCGGGATGCAAAGGAAGGACTTGATATCATCAACTGTCATGGTCTGTGGATATGCTAAGAATGGAAAGATCGACATTGCTCGCTCCATATTCAACTGTATGATGGAGAAGGATGTGGTATCTTGGAGTGCTATGATATCAGGGTATGCTGAAAGTAACCAACCAAGTGAAGCGTTGATTTTGTTCAAAGATATGCAAGAGTGTGGTGTCTGTCCTGATGAAATTACCCTATTGAGCGTCATATCTGCATGTGCTAATATCTGTTCCCTTGACAAAGCCAGATGGATCCATTCGTTTGTTGTGAATAATGGGTTTTGTAAGATATTGTCCATTTGCAATGCTCTTATTAATATGTTCTCAAAATGTGGATGTTTGACTCTTGCCTTGAATGTGTTCAATGCAATGCCTCGAAAGAATGTTATCACCTGGACAAGTATGATTTCTGCCTTTGCTATGCATGGTGATGGCAAATCTGCCTTGGCCCTTTTTGATAAGATGAAAAGTGAAGGGGTTGAACCCAATGGTGTGACATTTCTTAGTTTGTTGTTTGCCTGTTGTCATGCTGGTTTAGTTGATGAAGGTCGTTCCTTGTTTGAATGTATGGTCCAGGAATACAGGATTGAACCCAAGCATGAGCATTATGGCTGTATGGTGGATCTTATGGGAAAGGCTAAACTTCTACCGGAAGCAGTTGATCTCATAAAGTCAATGCATGTAAGACCTAATGTGGCTGTTTGGGGATCTCTGTTAGCAGCCTGCTGGATGCATGGTGATCTTGAGCTCGGTGCATTTTCTGCGAGGAAAATTTTGGAGTTGGATCCCAATCACAATGGAGCATACATGTTTTTATCGAACATGCATGCAAAATCTGGTAACTGGAACAATGCTCGAGAGTTGAGGGGAGTAATTGAAGGCCATAGGGTTTCGGAAGAAACAAGCTGCAGTCGTGTAGAGCTGAATGGGATAGTCCACGATTTTGGAGCTGGAGGTGAGAAACATCAGGAAAATCAAAGGACCGTTCTAAAGCTTAGTGGGATAATTTCTAATTGATGATTCATGGCTGTGCTAATCTTTATGTTAGCCCAGTAAATTTCTGAAAGGGGATCTTCATTTTGCATATCTATATTTTAAAGACTTGCAGGTAATCATGAGGAACAGGGAACACCACTCTTATGTTTTTTTTTTTTTTTTGTATTTTGAACTCACAATTGAAGTGCTGATTCATCACTGGAATCATCTCATAGGTGGTCAATGGGCAACAATGATCTCATATCTATGGCTGCATCAGTTGTAGGAATTCGTTATTTAATCAAAGCTGAACAATAAGTCAGCTGGCTAATTTTGATTTTTCACAAAAGGAGGCTATGCAGCCCAGTTTGGTTAAGGGAAGACACAGGCAAGGCTTTGAAGAAATATTATTATGGATTGAGCTATCATATTTTCCTCCTGTCATATATAAAGATGAGATAATTGGTGTGGTTCTGCACGAAAAACTCCCTCTGCCAGGCTGAAGATAGTTCACTGTGCAGTAGAAGCTGAACTTTATGCCGTGTGAGTCTGTCATCGGTAATGGGTCTTTCAGTTGTGTGAGCTGCCAGAACCTTTCTTAAGAACATTGAATCCAGCAGCACGGGTATTTCACGGGGCAGCAGTAGTCAGATAACATTCCACAGCTCTCCACCATCGTAACATATTTTGGCAACACCTCACTTCTAAAAATCATGGGCTTGTTCAGGATTATTTGGTGACCAAAGTAGCAAACAGATTGCCCTTGGGGCGTGTCACCGACCTGGCGAGCTCTTGTGCAAGGAAGAGATGCCCTTAAGTTGGGTTTAGTAAGAAGAGTTGGTAATGGATGCACAACCAAAGTTTGGCATGACAGATGGTTGTGTGGAAGCATCTCTGAAACCTATGGGGTGCTTAACTGAAACACCGGTTCAGTTTGTTTCTGATTTGGTAGAGGAAGCCAGGAAGGATCAAATCAATGGAATGAAGAGCTAGTACAAGAGGTGTTTATGCCTCCTCATGCTGACCTCATTCTCCAACCACCACGACCGCTGCGAGACATTGATGATTTTCGGGCATGGGTGTGGGAGAAATCTGGTATTTTCTCAGTGAAACCAGTGTCCGACAACTGTTGGATAATGAACAGCGTGAATACCAGCCGTCCACTTCGTCATGTGGGGAAGATGTTTGGTGTGCAGACTGTGGCAATGACAATGAGCTCTGTTCCATTCTCTAGTTAGGTGTGCGCATTGCAAGCTGCTTTGGAATGCAACGTTAGAGTTTTCTGATTTAAAGCTCCCACATGTGCACCCAGTCATTTAGGCCAAGGATATTTTGGACTTGGCAATGGTTAATAAGGATGCAGCAGTTATTTTCTCTGTTATGTGGGCGATTTGGAGTGGCTGGAATAAATACACGCATGAGGTGGTTCATTATCAACCACTGCAATCCGAGGAATTCGTGAAGGCTCTGGAAGTGCCGCAGCAGGAGAAAATAGTAATGGAAGATCGGAGGGAGAGATGGAGGCCTCCTATTTACAGTGGACTAAAATCAATACTGATGGTTCCCTGGACGCTGAGCATGGTGTGCCTGGGGCAGGTTTCATGGCGCGCAATCATGAGGGAGTGTTTGTAGCACCAAGGCTGAGGTAATACAGCAATATCAGGGGCCCCTTTCACCATTGCCGTGATGCTGTGCTGCTTGCTCTGGGACAGGGTTTTCTGAACGTGCAGATTGAGACTTACTGTCTTGCTGTTTTCAGGATGTGGCAGCAGGATCAGAAATCTGAGGTGACTCAGTTGATCCGAGAGATGGGAGGAGTGTGCTGAGGCTTTTCAGCAGTTCTAGCCGATCTTTGCGAGGAGAGAACCAAATCAAGTGGCACACCCCCGTGCAGAGGAACTTCCGAGTATTGAGTCTGTGTCTGTAGACTCTGATGTAGCTCCTGGCTGTGTCTGTAGACTCTGATGTAGCTCCTGGCGTTCTGAAGGACATTGTAATTTGTGAATGCGGAACTCATTTCGTTAGAGGAATAAAATGCCTATGGCGAAGGAACCTTATAGATTTCTCTTATGGATTTTATTTTTCTTGGTTCGCAAAGTATGCAAACAAAACTCCTGTATACCTCTGCTTTGCGCTTGTTCCTGTAAATTTGAATATCTTTGTACGCAATGCTAGGAAAGACGGAGATGCGTTGAAGTTTACTTTAGTGATATGAGACACTTGATGGAATTATGTTTTGAGGGTATACTTGTACATATGAAATCTGAAGGATACATGGTCGATATCTGTCATGATTTAACATGTTTTGGGAACTTCTCTTTCTAATGCATGGACTTGGGTATAGACCAGTTATATGTCAAACATGCAAGCATAACACTCGATTAATGAATGCTTACAGGTCTAGAATCTTTTCAAGTATAACAAATAAATGGTCGTTCGTTGTTGCATGTTTCAAATGATTAGCGGGGTTCCGAAAGTTGGATGGAGCTGAATGGCCCTGTTCACAAGTTCGCGAGCAATATACATAAATTGATTGTATCCTTGCATGTTCAGGGTTCAGAAATTGAGAAGACAGGCTCATATAGGCGCCCTGGCAACAAACGTTTCCTTACCGAAAAGGACTGATGACAAAAAATGAAAATTGTGTAAGACTTGGTTCCGGGTTCGGCCCGAGTGAATCCGTGACGTGGTGGCATCGGAGGCCGTGGTGGTTGAATAAATTGCAACCTTTTCCCCGCTCAAAGGAAAAAGGTAAAGAGACGCTCAGCGCCACAAGGCGATCAAGAGGAGGACGAGGCTGGCCTCCGGTCGGTCGCGCGAGATGCCACAAGAGAAGCCCGCCCACTACGTTTCACTGGGCGATGACGGGCCTCCGGTCTTGCCGCTGCCACAAGGGCTCGTCCAGCAAATTAAGGCGTGGACAGGGGAGAAGAGGCGCCGCAAGCACCTATCCCCACCATCTTCAGATGCTCCTGCCACTGCCCAGCAACATCGAGCCCCGATTTCTCATGCGACAGACATGGAGATGGAGGACACCATCTTGGTCCAAGAAGGAAGCGACGAGCCTACCGGGCCGGGCGTCATTCTCAGCAAGGAAGACCAGGCCAGATATGCTAAAGTTTTGCGTCCCAACATTCCTCCTCCCATTGACCCGTACTCCTACATGGCGTGGGAGGACTACTACCAGGTAGAAGAGCGCCTTGCACGCTGTCGCGTCGCCTATTACAAGGTACCCGCGTGCCGTGTCAATCGGTCACCACTCATTATAAAGTTTGTACACGTGCGATTGCAGCTAATTCAGTCTTGGTTTGATATGCGTGCATGATTTTATCTTTATGTATCATCTGTGTGTAGTTTGTGAAGCCAGAGGCCGCACATGAGCTCAAGGAACCAAAAGAGTACAGCGAGGATGAACTTCGTACGGAGTCCTGCTTTCGGCATTTGGAGGATGATGAAAGTTTCGAGTGGTTCTTCCATCACGACGATAGCCAGAAGCCTGAATTGAATTACTACCAACGCATCGTCCTTCGTAATTTCGTAAGTTTATCTACACTTGCCATCTGGTTTGGTTAGTATGATTGTCTTGATCACTGGTGTTCAGAAACCATTTCAACACACACTATGAAAACCCGTAAATCATAATGAGGTAGTTCATTTTGCTTCATTAGTTCCAAACCACAGCTGCAATGTTTGTGCAGAGATTTTAGTCACGGGTTTCATGGTATGAGTTAAAACTGTTTCTGAACATCTTTTCTTAATTGATGATGATTGTTTGACTTGCATCACCATATTCTCTTATGTGGTTTATATGGGAACATTGGATTGCTTCTGAATTATATATCATGTTGGTCCCTAAGTGGATTTGACGTGTTAAATGCCATTTAGTTATATGGCACCATTTCTAGCATGCTAGCTTTTACTGTTATATTATGCTCCAAATTCAAGTATAAAGAGAACGGTTAACTTCTGACAAACGAGCAAAGCTAGGCCCGTCACTGGTAGGCTTGGGCCGAGTATTGACCTAGGTCACCTGTGTTGTATATACCTTTTGTAAGCCGCCACTAGGGGTAAGTGTTAGGAAAGCAACTTATGTTTCCATGAGGCCATAGGCCAATATATATATACATGTACAGGTGGAACATATGCAGAAAACCCCTTATACAACGGGATAAATACAAAGGGGTACATGACTTATATTATAACTCTAACACCCCCCCTCAAACTCATGGTGGAGGAACAACACTGAGTTTGGAGAGATAGAAGCCATGTTGTGCTCTAGTCTGGGCCTTCGTTAGGAAATCCGCCAACTGTAACTCAGAAGGCACATACTGAAGAGCAATAACCTGATCCTGCACAGCAGCACGCACATAGAAAGCATCAACACCAATATGCTTGGTGAGCTCATGTTTCACCGGATCGCGTGCAATGCTGATAGCACCTGTACTGTCAGATAAGAGCTGAGTCGGTGTAGTGACAGAAACACCAAAGTCATGAAGTAACCACTGCAACCAAGCCACCTCTGCCGTCAAAAGAGCCATTGCTCGCAACTCAGCCTCTGCACTCGAACGGGAAACTGCAAGCTGTTTCTTCGTCTTCCAGGCAATGAGAGAACCACCAAGAAAAACACAGTAAGCAGAAAGTGAACGGCGATCCGAAGGATCACTAGCCCACGTAGCATCCGAATAGGCCTGAAGCTGTAAAGAACTGGAGCTAGGAAAGAAGAGACGGTGAGAGATCGTGCCTCGAAGATATCGGAGAACACGAAGGAGATGACTATAGTGAACCGATGTGGGAGCAGAGACAAACTGACTCAGAATATGAACCGGATAAGAGATGTCCGGACGAGTGACAGCTAGATAGACAAGACTGCCAACAAGATGACGATATCGCGTCGGGTCAGGGAGAGGATCACCATCAGTAGCACGGAGGTGAACATTGAGCTCCATAGGAGTCTCAACAGTGCGCTCGTCAGTAAGAGCAGCACGAGCAAGAAGATCCTGGATATACTTTTCCTGGGATATAAAAAAGCCATCAGAGGTAGAAGAGACTTCAATCCCAAGGAAGTAGCGAAGAGGTCCAAGATCAGACATAAGGAACTGCTCACTAAGACGGGCCTTTACAAAGGCAATATACTCGGGGTCATCCCCCGTGATGACCATGTCATCAACATAGAGTAGAAGAAGAGTCCGACCACGAGAAGAAAGGTGAATAAACAACGCTGGATCATGAGCACTTGCGGAAAAACCAGCAGCAGTGATCACAGAGGCAAAACGCTCAAACCAGGCACGGGGAGCTTGCTTAAGGCCATAGAGAGAGCGACGAAGACGACATACCATGCCATCAGGAACAGAATACCCAGGTGGTGGCTGCATGTACACCTCCTCACGCAGCTCACCATTAAGAAAGGCATTCTTAACATCAAGCTGAGATATAGACCAGTGGCGTGCAGAGGCAACTGCAAGAAGTGTACGAACAGTGGTCATATGGGCCACAGGAGCAAAAGTCTCATCATAATCACGACCATGCTCCTGCTGAAAACCACGAGCCACAAGACGAGCTTTGTGACGCTCAAGAGAACCATCGGAGCGAGTCTTAACCTTGTAGACCCACTTACAAGTAATCGGACGGACTCCGGGAGGAAGAGAAACAAGATCCCAGGTACCAGTGCGTTCAAGAGCAGCAATCTCCTCGGCCATCGCAAACTGCCATTCAGGATGAACAACAGCCTGACGGTAAGAAGTCGGCTCAAGAACAGCAGCACCAGCGGTGGGAAATCCAAAGCGATCAACAGGCGGACGAGGACGAGAACGCAAGCCATAAGTAGGCTGAGAGGAGGATGACGACGCATCCACAGAGGCATCAACAGGTCGGGGACGACGAGTGTAATGCTGAGGAAAGGATGGAATAATAGAAGGAGGAATCGCCAAGGTAGAATCGAGGGGTGACGACGAAGAAGTCACCGGAGATGAAGGTGGGGAATCCTGAGACATGCTAGGCGAGGAGACCGGGGAGGATGGTGGCTGAAAATCAACTAGAGGTGAAGAAGGAGAGGAAGTGGAACGGAGAGGTGCAGGCTCGACAGATGTGATAGGAGAGTCAGGAAAAGTGAGGAAAGAGATATCCTGCACTGAAAAAGTCGAGGAGGACGGGCGTGGGTAGAAGGGACGAGACTCATCAAAAGTCACGTCTCGAGAGATACGCATCCGACGACCGATAGGATCCCAACAGCGATAGCCCTTATGCTCATCACTGTAGCCTAGGAAGACACACTCAACAGACTGAGCAGTCAGTTTGGTGCGTTCGCGAGGGGCAAGAAGAACGTAGCAAACACAACCAAAGGAGCGAAGCATCGAATAATCGGGAGAACGATCCAAAAGCCGCTCGAAAGGAACACCACCCTGTAGAGCAGCGGAAGGCTGTATGTTGATAAGATAGGTGGATGTGGAGACGGCCTCAGCCCAAAAATGAGGCGGGAGAGATGCAGCAATCATCAATGCACGAGCCGTCTCTAGAAGATGTCGATGCTTGCGCTCAGCCACACCATTCTGAGCATGAGCACCAGGACAAGAGAATTGAGAGAGAGTCCCTTGCTCAGCAAGAACACCACGCAACATCTTAGAGATATACTCGCCAGCGGAGTCAGCACGAAAAACACGAATGGGAGAAGAGAACTGAGTATGAACCATGGCAGCAAAATGCTTATATATAGACAACACCTCACTACGAGAAGTCATGAAATAAAGCCATGTGTATCGAGAGAAATCATCTATGAAAATAATATAGTATTTATGACCACCTTTTGAAGCAAAAGGGGCCGGACCCCATACATCAGAATGGACTAAATCGAAAGGACGCTTAGACACTGACTCACTATGTGGATATGGTAACTGAATCTGCTTGCCAAGACGGCAACCCTGACACTCTAAAGAGACATCTCCTGAGACAGACCCCAGAAGACCTCGACGAACTAAGGAAGACAACCGAGAACCACAGAGATGACCAAGTCGATGATGCCACTGCTGGAAAGAACCAGTAACGGAGGCGACAGAAGCGGAAGAACTGGCAATGGTGGCGGCAGCGGAAGGAACACGAAGCCAGTCCAACTCCCAAAGACCCTGAGAATCACGGCGCCGAGGGCCAGCCCCAACCAGAGTGTGCGTGCGACGGTCCTGGACAGAACAAGAGTCAGCATCAAGGATGACGCGACAACCAGAATCAGTAAGTTGACCAGCAGAAAACAGATTCATGGTAAGTCGAGGAACATGAGCAACATCAGGAACAGAATAAGAAGGAGTGGAAAGATTGCCTCTACTAGCAACAGAAAGTGGAGTACCATCAGCAGTGAAGACATGAACAGGAGAATCTAGCAGTCGAAGAGAGGACAAAGTGGAAGAATGAGAAGACATATGAAAAGAAGCTCCAGAATCCAGAACCCATGGGGATGTACCTGACTGTGTAGAGGGCGGTTGGTCAGCACGGGAAGCATCAGTCACAGAACCAGCAGTACCAGTCGAGGAAGAGCCTGAAGCCGCAAGCAGACGCTTAAGTCGTAGAATATCCTGCTCAGTCAAAGCAATGGCTGAAGCTGTCGAGGTAGATGACGAAGGCCCTGAAGATGATGGTCGTGCCTTGCGCAAGTGTTTCTTCTTCTTGTAGCAATGGGACTCAATATGACCATCAGTGTTGCAGTAGTCACAATGTGGACGGGGGCGACCTGAGCCATCAGAAGGAGTGGGCAAGAGTGGCGGAGCACTGGAGCGAAACGGGGTCGGTGCAGCAGATGGCGTGGAAGAAGACCGAGCAGCAAACACAGAGGGAACCTCCAGCAAACCAGCACCACGTAAGCGAGTCTCCTCAGCACGAATCTCAGAAAGAGCCTCCATGAGGGAAATACGGCCACGAGCAAACAACTGAGCACGCCGGGGCTCAAACTCCTTACGAAGCCTCGACAGGAACTCGTAGACGCGATGAAACTCCAAGTTGGCCTGGACAGCCTGGCAACAGGGACAAGTACGACAACCAGCAGTGCGGAGAGAATCAAGCTGACGCCAGATAGCAGAACTCTGTGCATAGAAGTCATCAACAGTAGAGTCACCCTGCTGAAGAGCATGCTCCTGACGAACCACGGAAAGGTACAGGGCATCACCGGAGGGCTCATAGCGCTGACGAAGACGGGTCCACATCTCAAAGACAGTAGGAAGACCCAGAAACTCAGAAGCAAACTGGGGCAGAACACTCGCAGTGAGAACAGCTGCAGCTTTAGCATCATCATCAAGCCACTGGGTGTAAACAGACAGATCATCACGATACGTCTGAAGAGCCTCCTCATAAGCCAAAAACATCTCATCATAAGCACGATCAGCAGCCTCATGAGCAAGCTTAGCCGCATCCTTGGCGGCCTGATTAGCATCCGCAGAAAGAACCGGTGGAGTCGGCTGAATAGGAGCCACCGGAGGAACCGGACGTGGCGGACAGCAGACCTCGCCAGAAAGAACACCCCAAAGACGGATGCCACGCATGTGAATGCGCATGAAGCCAGTGAACTCAGTGTAGTTAGTACCATCAAAGATCACCGGACAGCGAGGGACGGCAACAAAGCCTGATGCAGAAGACATTGTTCTTTTTTTGTTTTTTTTTTTCTC
>LR738711.1:119303783-119415213 GCA_902687465.1 Secale cereale
AACTGGAACCGGTGGCAGAGATCAAAGCGACCGAGGCTTCGAGGAGAAGCGAGCCTAGCGACGGGCGGCCAGGCGAAGGGAAGCCAGGGCCTTCGAGGGAAAGCAATCGGACTCCTGGCTTCGATCGGAAGGACTCCTGGCTTCGATCGGAAGAGAGCGGGCCTTCGAGAAAGCGATCAGGAGGCCAGGCGAAGGAAAGCTAGCCTGGCGACCAGGGCCTTCGAGGGGAAGAGCGATCGGGCTCCTGGTCTTCGATCGGAAGAGAGCTGGGCCTTCGAGGGGAAGCGATCGGGCTGCTGGCTTCTGGTGGAGCGCCAAGCAACAGAAAGCCGGCTGGGCTTCGATCGGAAGATAGCTGGGGGCCTTCGAAGGGAACAGCTGGTGGAGATCGAGGCAACGACGAGAAGCCGGCTGGAGATCGATCGGGATCGAGGCACGAGTTGCGCGTGCGAGGGAAAAAAAAACCTAAAGCTCTAATACCATGTTAGGAAAGCAACTTATGTTTCCATGAGGCCATAGGCCAATATATATATACATGTACAGGTGGAACATATGCAGAAAACCCCTTATACAACGGGATAAATACAAAGGGGTACATGACTTATATTATAACTCTAACAGTAAGTTCATCAGTTGTAAATCCCTCGCGTTTGTAACCTCCTCCGATAAAGTGGAGATTTGCCGGCTAGTGCTCGTGGGTTTTTCCCCTTCATGTTGGAGGGGTTTTCCACGTTAAATCTCGTGTCTCCTCCTTGTTTTCGTTCTTCGTCGTGATTGATTTGCCCGTCGTATCTCTAACATTTATTAGAATGGATTTTTTGGGATCTTTAGCTTTTACTTTCATGGTCAAAAGGTCATCTCACTTCACCCGAGCCATTATGTACTTCTTCAGATGTGCCATCTAATTCTCGTCCTTTCTTTTGTAGCTACCTAATAGTTGTGAACGCGAGTACCGCTTTCACGATGATTATCGCTCACTTTACCATACATATGAAATTGATTCCGGTTATGTCAAGTACTATGGAGAAATATCAAAGAAAATAAAGGTATGCATTATGTGATCAAGCTGTTGGCATTTAAAATATTACCGGTGGCTGGATCATTTTTAAAGTGCTTGACTTCTATCTTGCAACAGTGGATTGCAGATTATTTGCATCTGGATCGCAGTACTGAGGCGGTAAGTATACCCTGCAGGAATTCATGAAATATAAGTATATTAATCATATATAAACTTGATGATTAACTTCTTTGCGCTTCAGTGGAGAAACATGGATACTATAGCATGGAGGCAAGCATTGAGGATTGCAACACACTTCTTTTTTTTGACAAGTTGAAACAGCAGGAGAACCTCCTACTGCTTTTTCTTTTCCATTAATTCCATGAGTGCCAGCCAAAAGTTGGCACTCAAGATAGTAATTACATGGGTAACACAAAGAATACAACAGACCTCAAAGCAGCCTAAAGAAAAGTGTTAGATGGAAAGAGAGCTACTAAAGTTCTCCAAGAAAGATAGATTCTGAGGGTTGATCCTATATCCTAAGATCACCAAGTCTTCTCTAAGTCTTCTTAACCACTCCCCGTGTGTGGCTGTTAGCCCATCAAAGATCTCCTTATTGCGCTGTTTTCAAATGTTCCAGGCCGCCAAGATGGTCACATCCTTGAAGAGGGGTCCTTGCCACCCAGCTTTAGCTCTCTCATATTTGTCTTGTAAGTCTCGGTGTCTCCCCAGCTTATGCCCAATGTCTCCCAGCATTTCACAGCAAAGGGACATTCATAAAACAGATGAGCATTCGTCTCCAGCACTCCCAGGTTGCACATTGGACAATTGTGATCATCCCCGATGTTGAAGTGCCTCCTTAAAAGTAGGTCCCTAGTATTAACTCTATCATACAACATCAACCATGCAAAAAATCTTATGTCTCATGATGCATTTGGTTTTCCATACGGAGGTGATGCACTGTGGAGCCGAGACATTTCTGAACATATAGCTATATAAAACTTCTTTGGTTTGTACTTTGTATCTCCCCAGCATAGAATCCATTCATCAGTCTCCATGGGCGACAAAAATATTCCTGTCATTAATTGTTGCAGATCTTCAAGTTCAGCCCGGGCTTCTAACGATAGAGGGAGCATAAAATTATCCATTGGTCCATCATTGTGGTAGAATTGAGCCAGCGAGATGTCCTCATTAAGGACGAAAGAGAAGAGATGTTCGTGTGTCTCAGCTAACGGCCTTTCATTGTTCCAGACATCTTTCCATAGCAGAATAGTGTCACCTGCAGCAGTCACACACGACGTGATTCCTCGATAAATGTCCATTAGAGAGAAAACATCGCGCCACCAAAAGGAACCACATGCTGGCCTAGCATGAGGAGGTGTATACATATAGTGAGCATTCCAGATTAGCATCACCCATGGGGTATCATGTTTATGGATAAACTTATGTAGGTACTTGAGCAGTAGTGCTTTGTTTTGAACTTGTAGGTTTAGGATCCCAAGGCCTCCTCTTTTCTTTGGTCTGCAAACCATCTCCCAAGCGGCCAATGAATGAGTTTTCGCGTCTCTGTCGGTTTCTTTCCTCCAAAGGCAATGTCTCCTTGCTCTATCAAAGATCTCAATCAGCTTTATTGGAAGTTTAAGAACACACATCGCAAAGGACATTAGTGACGAGAGCGCCGAATTAATGAGTTGAACACGTTCTCCATAAGATAGCCAGATAGCAGTGGCCGTCACTCTTCTTTCTATTCTGTCCACCAAGGGCATCAACTCTCTGACCGTCGGCCTCGTTGTGCCAAGAGGCAGACCTAGATAGGTGAAAGGTATCGATCCAGCTTGACATCCCATATCATTGGATAGTTCCAGGGTTTTTTGGGTACTTACATTGATTGGCATCAATTGTGACTTAGCATAATTAATTTTCAGACCTGCTGCCTGGGCATAGGAGTCCAGAATCTTTTTAACTATCCGTAGTTCATGCTGGTCTGCAGGCAGAATGATCAGCGTGTCGTCAGCATATTGGATCACCGGATAATCCTCCGAGTCCGGCTGATTGATTGGTAGTGAGATCAGACCTTCTTTCCAAGCTTTATTAATCAAGGACTGTAATAAATCCGCCGCTAGCACAAATAACAGTGGCGATAACGGGTCTCCTTGTTTCACACCACGTTTGCATTTAAATTCCACACCTGGAATGCCATTCAACAAAATAGACGAGGAGCCGGACTGCAGAAGATTTTTAATCCACATACACCACCTGTCATCAAACCCTTTACATTCGAGCATTTTCAAGATGAATGAATGTTCCATTGTATCGAAGGTTTTTTCAAAATCCAGTTTGAGAATCACAATTTCTCTGCCCGATTGCTTACACTGATGCAAGTATTCGAAGGCCCAGCCTAAACAATCTTGGATTGTCCTCGTCTTAATGAACCCATACTGATTTATGTGGACCACTTGAAGTATCCAACGTTGCCGTATTTCTGCAAGAATTTTTGTAAGTACTTTCAGCACACAGTTCAGCAGTGAGATTGGTCGATAGTCATTAACCGATTCGGGCACTAGTTTCTTCGGTATCAATGTGATTAGAGAGTTGTTGATGCATTGTAAATTAATTGATCCAGTCCAGAAATCTTCTGTCAACCTATAGAAGTCCTCTTTAATAATGTCCCAGCACACTTTGAGAAAAAGCCCATTGAACCCGTCCGGTCCCAGTGCGCGATTTGCTGGAATGATCTTGATGACATGGTCGATCTCCTCTTTCGTACTTCTCCCATATGACTGTTCGTTTAGCTGCTTTTGCTTATAATGTAAGGTATCTTATCTTTTGCAAATTGAGGTGTTCATCGCTGGTGTCACTCATGATCTGGTACATTTGATTCAGGAGTACATTACAGAGTTGAAAACAGATGCGTCCCTCAAGGACATAGATCTTCTCTATTTTGAGATATGGAGGCTTGTCGCCAAGGAAGATGTTAGTATCCTACCGCATCAACTATTTGTGTAATAATGCTCTATTGACATGCTTTGTGATTATCATATTTCGCATGGTTTCAAAAGTATTTCAAAGAAGATACTTAGATGCCGTGAAGGAAGTATATGCAATGGACAAGTTTGCTATACACAAAAGGGTACTACATGCTGAACTGAATGCGGGTCCCGTCTTTGTAACAATAAAGCAAATGGTAAGTTGATCTGTTAATGTAGGGCTGTTTTACAAATTTTTATAGCCTCTAACTTTGAATTTATGTTGTAAGAAATATGCTACATATTGCCAATGTCTCATTTCATCTGTTTACTTTTCTAGATTTATTCTATTGTCAAGGAGGGTGGCATTGATCTGAAGGTAAGTAGGATAATCTATGGTTGACATGATGATACATATGTAACTGTAATAGATTGTTAACATCGGTATGATCTTTGTGTGCTATTTTAGGCTAAAGAGGATGAAGCTCGGGCTGTGTTTAACAAGTTAGCTTTCAGTAAGGTAGTCTCTCAATGAATCCTCTATGAATATTGATATGTCGGTACTTTTTATAACCGGATTACTTGTTCAACATAAAACAAAGAACATGGCGCAATATGCTGAGAAGAAGATGGAGATCGCAGATCGGTTGGGTATGGACAAAAAGGTAAATCTCCAGTATGTTAACTGTATAGCCAAAGTAGGGTTCCGTCTCGAGATTAAGACAAAAGGGAATTTATGTCTGTGTTTGTAATCCACCTTGCAGGAAGGATTTGTTTTCCCGCGGATATGATTATGGGAACATTAGATTTGTTGCTTTTGATCTAAAAACTATATCTGTCCCTTTTGGTCTGTAATCAAATGTGTATATATGACCCGTTATCTCATCTAATAGCGAGACAGAACAAATATGATAATGATTGTCTTTAACCAACCCACTAGTCCGAAACAGTGGATGGTGCTTGGTTCTAGTTTAAATTAGTGGAACCCAGCCGCATCTTTTGTCATGTTATTCACGCATGATGCTTGTTGTTGGGGTTTTTCGCATTTGTTTCTTACTCCCTCCGTTCCTAAATGTAAGGCCTTTTAGGGATTCCACTATATAGACTACATACAAATAAAGTGAGTGAAACTACACTCTAAAGTATGGCTATATACATTTGTATGTAGTTCATAGTGGAATCTCTAAAAGGTCTTACATTTAGGAACGGAGGGAGTGGTTGGGTACCAGTCACTACACCTCCATGCGACAATGAAATCAAATGGACAACAATGATTTGCATGCCTTGATATTAGTGCAGACTGTGAAATAACATCATATGATTCAATTTCCTTATGTGAGATTAAGTCTGAGAAAGGGTTATCGATAAAGCTTTTAAGTTAGTGATAATTGATCTGGATTCATGTGATCCAATTTCCTTGTTTGAGTAAGTCTGAGAAAGGGTTATCGATAAAGTTTAGGACGCGTCTAGGGAGCAACCATTTCCTGGCGGCCTGCCCGAACAGGAAAGTTCATGCCCCCACCAATCGGAAAAAGGGAAAGTGCCCGATCGACCCTCCCCTGCGATCCCCTTCGATAAAGCACATGGTCCCCGTCCCCCCTCACGTGACCCCTCATCCCCACCTTCCCACCCCCTCATATTCCAGGCGCCAGCCGCCAGAGCAAAGTCCCCATCTTCTCCCCCAAGAAAGGGCACAAATCATCCTTCCCAGATCCAAAAGCTTCACAGCCCTGCAATGGCGGCATACATGAAACTATTGATTTGAAATGTTGCTCACATTTCCACCCACTTTTGCCCTTATTCAACCCTATAGAAATTGTCTCTTTTGATCCAACATGTCTTCGATTTGCTGCACCTGTGTTCCATCATGTTGCATATGAACACGTTGTAAGCAACTATTGTGCCTATTTTTAACCCTATTTTTCACCATCTACGAGTGATGGGAACGGAAATCAAACACTAAAGTCATAGTTCTGGCAATTTACACATTCTGTTTGAGCAAAAATACTGTTAGCATGAAGCAACTAGCAATGGTGAAAATGAGCAAAAAAATGAGATACACACAAATTTAGAAATTTAAGGTGCAAAACACGAACCTTTTGCACCTTAAAAGGGATGAATAGTGTGCTCAATAGGTAAAATAACAAAAAAAATCTGTTGTAGCAAATCAAAATGGTAGTGTGAAGCAAAATCGTGGTTTACTAATAAAGAAATAGGCAAAAGCATTCTAATGTCAAATCAACTCATGTTGAAGCAACACATGCAACAAACAATGGTTGATGGCAATAAATTGAATTGCGAGATTATGCAACTAACCATGGATGATGGCCGCAACTTGCATTGTAACATTATGCAACCATCATGGTTGATGGGAGCAACTTGCATTATAAGATTAGGAAAAATATATCTATTGTCAGAAGCAACTTATACAACAAAAGGCATGTCTGATGGGAGCAACTTGCATTGTAAGATTTGGTAAAAGTCATTGCTTATGGTAGCAACTTGCATTATAAAATTGGGCAAAACCTACTGTCAAAAGGCAACTCATGTAGAAGCTAAAACTATTCCTACTGGGCAATTGTTTCCATTGTACTTCGGTTCAGCAGTGGAAAAAATGAAATAATTGTGCAACAAAACAAACTGGAGAGTCTGGTCTAAGGTTTAATTTACCTTTGCATTATATCCTTCAGCATGATCCAAAATATATTTCCATTGTTGTTGTGTTCTCACACTTTGCAAGAAAAATGGGACGGATGCAAAAAATGGTATTTTGATCCTGCAAAAAAGAAAGGGCAAGAAATGTCCTATACAACAACCAAAAAATGCATCACCTTGCAGGAGTAAAAAACCATGACATGGACAACAGATTACTTGAACCGAGGACATGATTGGGAACACACTAAACATAGTGATCATCAAGGTTGCTGCTAGTACAATATAGGTGAAACCGAAGTACTGAACATAAAGGACAATGTTGCCGATGACTACTGCTATTCTGAGTTTTTTCTAACACAAACATGCTGCCACTCTCTCTGATTTTTGGTGTGAAATCCATGTTGAAAACACTTCGAATGAAATTTATGTGGTAGTTGGCTTGCTTCACCTAAAAATCCTTAAAAACATGCAAAGATAGAAGTTAGCTGCATTTAAGAAAATAATAAAGAAAAAATATGATACACGCAAAAACAAGCCTATGTTATATGTTCAAATGTTTCCTTGGAACAATGGATGATATCATATGATTCTGGTGTGATTGTGTTGGTGTGTTGCTTGCTTGCCTTAATTTAGTTTGTTACTTGCTTGCCTCATCAAGCTATTTGCTTGCTTCTTCTGGTTGAAAAATGCACGGGTTGAAAAGATGATTGACCTAATGAGGAACCATATGAAAATATTGTTGATGATATGAATATTGGTGATCTAGTCTACTGTACACAACAGGGTGCTCAAAATACCGAGTTTGTGGTTGAATCTCCTAATCCTTCTATAACGCAAAATGTCACTGCTGCTGCAGTAGAAACAATGGAGACAAATGGGCACTCACTTCATCGGATAGGTACTTCAGGCAATAAACAAGCACCTGCAGCACAAGAAACTGAGGCAGGTGGTCATACCCTTGATGGCACGGGTGTCGCGGGTGATACTGGTGGGACTATTGGTAATGGTTTGACAGGCTTGGGTGCTGAAAATGATGATGAGGCTTGGTCACAATCCAAGGAGCCTTATGTGGGCATGAGGTTTGAAACTTTGGAAGGCACCAAAGAACACTACACTGCATATTCCTTGCAAATTGGGTTTTAAATCAAAATGAATACTTCAAGGAAGTCTGTTAACACCAGAGAGTTGATAAAGCAACAGTTTGTTTGCAACAAGTTTCGAAAGCCTAAAGTCGATGGCGGAGGGGCGGAAAAGATTCATGTGCTAGATGATATTGTTGAACAAAAAAAGATGTTGATGACCACGAGGATATTGTCTTTGTTGATGATGAGAGTAAAACAAAAGGAGAAGCAAGAAGTGAAAGAGAGATACAAAATTGCAAACTCGTTGCAAAGCCCAGATGGTTATGAAACTAATATATGGCAGATGGGAAGTGATATACTTTGTTGGCGAGCACAACCATCCATTGGTTGACAAACCATCTTTGACTAAGTACTTGAGATCACACCAAGGGATCCCAGCTGAAGAAAGGGCCTTCCTTACCCACCTTCATAACTGTAATTTGACTACAGGTCTATCACAACCCCCCCTCGCCTCCAACTTTAACACCCGAGACTTTCCTAAGTATTGTATATTTGTTGCTTCAAACATATACCTAGTTCGCTAGACAAAGTACAAAATATATGCCTTACTTGGTTGACAAATAAAACTACTCCCCACTGGACTTGCCTTATTTTTAAGTATTAGTTGCCTGGTTTGTTCAAAAAACAAGCAAGATACTGCATGTGTTGTCTTGTGTTTGTTATTTAATGTGGTTGCTGGACTTGCCTAGTATTTATCTGTTTGTTGCTCAATGTATATTTACTACTTGCATATCTGCCTATTGCAAAAATTCAAGAAAAATGCATGTCATAACACTTGTTTCTGTGCGAGCTACACTTGCCTATTGTTGATTTTTTTCTTGCTCAAATGCATATTAGTACTTCCTTGGTTGGTTTTATGTAGCTTGCTCTAGTATTTTTACCCACTGTTGAATTCCATGTATGTTTTGTGTTAGTTGCTTGTATAGCTTGATGAATTGCCTAAACTCTCCATTTGAGTTGCCTGCTAAAAGAAATAAAACTGTTTTGGTACTATTTTGGGTAAAAGGGATTAACCACCATTCTGACTTCATTAACTGCAGGTCGTATGATGCACATCATGTCAGAATACTATGGGACAGAGCTCATTGTGCCTTATGGTATTAAGCACATTACGAACCACAAGACGTTCTTGAACAAGATGCTACAAGAGAAGGTGATATGATAGAGATAGTTGGATACTTTAAAGATCAGCAAAAAGAGAATCCATATTTTTTACAAGATAAAGTGTGATGAGGAGGAGAGAGTGGAGAATATTTTCTAGGTCGATGGTGCGGCAAGGAAGGCATACACAAAAGCTTATCACGATTGCATCTCCTTTGACACAACATATATGAATAACATGTACAACATGCCCTTTGCACCATTCCTGGGAATTAATCGACATGGGCAGTCATTTATGTTGGGTTGTGATTTAGCTGGGAAAAGAGTTGGCATCAAGTTTTGATTGGCTATTCCAGACTTTCCTTGAGGTAATGCATGGTGTAGCACCCACCAAGATCATAACCGACCAAGACATCACAATGGCACAATCCATTAACAGGATCTTCCCTACAAGTGTGCACCGCTGTTGTCGTTGGCATATTATGAAAAAAGCACAAGAGAAGCTAGGAGCATTGTTGGGGAGATACCCTGGTTTGTCGCAAGATTTCAACAGTTGTGTTGACTTTAGCTTGACACCAAATGAGTTTGAGGCAGGATGGGTTGAGCTGCTATTGATGTGTGAGACTATGACTGACTCCCACTTTGAGACTCTATACAAGTACCGGGAAACATGGGTTCCCTGTTATTTTAAGCATCAATTCTCCCCCTTCTTGCAGTCAACTCAATGCAGCAAAGGCTTCAACGCCGTCCTTAAGCGATATGTGAACCCACACAAGTCCATCTTGAACTTCGTGAAGCAATATCAGAAAATACAGACACACATAATAGTTTGAGAGGGTGCTAAAGATTACAGGATGGACACTTGCAGACTGAAATGTGGTCGTCTTACCCCATTGAGAAGCAAGCCTACAATTCCTACACTTGGGACTTATACGAGAAGTTCCGCGACGAGTTTGAGTTGACTACGAGGTACAACATGTGGGCCCATGGTGTACACTTGTATGAGCTTTACCCAAATCAGAAATGGGTTGCTAAATATGGTTGTAGGAGCTATTTTGTGACAGTTGAAGCTAGTGTTGGAGACTACAAATGTGAGTGTTGCAATATTGAGGGATGGTATGCTTTCCTGTCATATATTGAAAGTTTTCAACCAGCTTGGGGTCGATCAAATCCCCGCGTAGTACATCATTAGAAGATGGACACCTTTCGCAATCCCCGATGCATCAACTGCTGCTGAGGATCAGCCCGATGAGATACCACCACAATCGAAGAAAGAACTTTGGCATACAAACTTGATGATGGATTTTGCTAGTCTTGCTAGGGTTGCTAGTGCATCAGATGATGCGACAGATATTGTAAAGAAGCATATGCGTGGAGCGTGCCATGAAATAAAAATCTCAACATGTCAAGGAAGAAGAAACTAGCTGCACCTACCAGTGGGCCCATTGGTGGTCCTCCGCCATCGACTAGTGGTTCTGCACCACCAACGAGTAATACTTCATCGAGTAGTGGAGATGCATCACCACCTTCTGGAGCTGCGCAAGCCCCTGCTAGTTCTAGGCAGCATCAAACTACTTCTGCCCCATAGCCAAAAAATGCAGCATCGTTAACTGAAAACTCTATGGGTCCAGGTGTACATCCACAAGCAACAGTGGGGGTTGCACTACTGCCTAGGGGCCTGTGGTGCCAAGCTGGTGGGCTGCATAGCAATCGTCAGGATATGTCGCACAAAGTAGGGGGCTGCACCACAACCCCGGGGGGCTGCGTCACGACTGTTGGGGGCTCCAACACTAAGCAGTGGGCATGCGCACACACCGAGGGGGACTCCACAACAACTGTTGGGAGCTGCAACAATAACCAAAGCGCGTGCACTAACAATGATGAGGGCTCATCAACCAAGCTGGTGGCCTGCACCACCATCCAGGGGACCTATAGCAGCAAACATGAGCCATGTGACGAGTGTTGGCCTTGCGCCATTGCCTAGAGAACCTGTAACAGTTTCTGGTGGTTCTGGGAAGCATCCCACTTCTTCTACTGTGCAAGAAAAACGTGTATCCCCACTTTCATATTCTTTGGCACAATCTCCTCATGGACATGTGCACCAACCACTCAACATAGCATCCCTACATGCAGTTGTTGCAGCCGCACAAGGTGCTTCTATGGTTGTATCACATTTCGTAAATCCTACTACCACACCTGACCCTCCAATTCCTAGAGACCCCCCAAATCGACTACAAAAGGAAGAGCGAAGTCGAAAAATATGCAATTAGCACTTGAGCTGCATTCGAAGAGGAAAAACAAGTGCATCTATTATTGGTCTGTGAACCACAATGATGCGTGCACCACAAGATTGCCGTGATGGACACCACAAATGGAACAAATATATTTTGATTGTCAAGACGATGAGTGAGGAAAGGAAAAAAAGAAGCCCAAAGATATGTTAGGAATGACATTTTTTATTTTCTGTATGCACCCTCTTATTGACCATCATTTCTGTTTTGTGTTACCATTCAGGCAAGGACAAGATGATTTTGAAGTCTATGAGGTTCAAAAATGCCCTAGATAACTTGGTTGTGTATTTTCCATGAAGTACTTCCTTTTTCTATATTTTGGATTGCATGATTCTGTAGTTTGGATTGCATGATACTACAGTTTGAATTGCCTAGTGGCAAAAATATTATAGGTAATTCTGGATGTTTCATGTTTGCATTTTGAAAATCTAGATGCAATTTCTTATTGTTGCAAGTTAGATAATGGATTCAGTCAACTCCTTGGTTGTTCAAAAATTATAGGCAACATCTAAAAATGATGATGATGCAAGGAATCTTCATGTAAATGATGCTGTCAACTTCAGTCTTTATGGACCAAATTGTTTAATAAAACATGAATAAAAATACTGACCTAAGCTAACTTCAGCACATCTTTCCATGGAGCCTTGTTGTGCTCGGTGTTAACCCACGTGTTAGTCAGCTGCTTCCTAATGTTTGGAACATCATCTGCTGTGAATCTTGCAATGTTCCTTGCCTCCCAACCATGCAAGTGTGAGGGCCAAAATACCATAATCAATACTATGCAAAAATACATTATGTTTCTAATTATCTAGACTGATGTTTGTACTTACGCATGGAAAAAGAAAGTAAAAAATCAGAAACAAGTATGAGTTTGTTGGGGAGTGTGTGGGAATCGATGCTTACTCATTAGTTTGTTTTGGCACATCAATGTTGGTAAGTTGGAAATCATCCTTCGAGACATGAGACTTCACATAGTGCTCTTCGTGTAGAGCCAGAAAACTGGCAACCATAGTTCTACCACAGTTGATGATGCTACGGACCTAGGGTTGGGTCACGGGCCTGACCCAGGTACCCCACCCAAGGTCACTACCCCAGAATTTCAAAGGACAACTCAAAGACAACAGGGTCGATCGACTGTTACGACCCAAGAGGACATATCACTCGACCGTACATCCTCTACCATACGAGTCAACTCCACTCGACCATTCAAGGACACTCGACCCCTGAAGGTCAAAGGTCCCTCAGGACAGCAACGGTCCGGCATTCATTCTGTGACAATTAATGCCTTTATCACTCTTCATTGCAAGCGTTATCAGTAACGCCCTGCCTTTATGTACATTGAACCCTTTATAACGTGGGGATGGATGGGGTCCTGGCGCACTCTATATAAGCCACCCCCTCCTCCAGTACAAGGGTTCGCACCCCGTGTAACTCAAAACACCCATATACATTCCAGTCGACCGCCTCAGGGCACCGAGACATAGGGCTTTTACTTCCTCTGAGAAGGGCCTAAACCCGTAAACATCTCGCGTACAATCTCACCATAGTTAGGACCTTGCCTCCTCTTACGTACCCTTCTACTCATACTATCAAACTTAGAACCACGACAGTTGGCGCCCACCATGGGGCAGGTGTCTTCGCAACTTCCGGTTAGGTTGCAAACTTTTCTCCGACCTCCGTCATCATGGTTTTCCGGCGGTGGTTTGACGCTGGGCTGCGAGATCCGACTCGGCACGCTCGTCTTCGTTGCTGACGACTCCGCTTGGCTCCAGGAGGCCCCCCTCGACGTCGAGGCGTTGCCCGTCCGCGGGGCCGCGCACTTCCTGCCAGCGCCTGCGGCGTCCTTCTTCGGCAGCCATCGACTCAGTACCGGCCGGCTCCTTCATCGTCAGTCGTCCCCGCTGGACGCCGCCGCAAGCGATCTGGTTGTTCGCGACTCCAGTGGTGGGTCAAACACGCGGTGGCCAGCCAAACGACCACCCCTCAAGTTGCGGCCATCGAGCCCGACGAATACCTCTACGGGCCAGTCGATCCGTCGGTTGAGCCCGCAGATTCGCTTTCCGAGTGTGGGAGCAGCGACCCCGCAACCAAAGTTTTCATGGTCGACTCACGTCGCAGTCTGCCAGGATACCCTCGCGGCGAAGATGGCGACAGCGGCAATGGCCAGACATATGTCCACGACGGGTATATTCCCCAACCTCTCACTGCCGAGCAGAGAGACAAGCTCTGCCGTCGCAATGAAGATGCACTTTTCACCCCTATCGTGGGAGATCCCCCAGAGGCACGGGCCCTGGAAGCTACGCGCCTAGCCACCATGGCTGAGTGCGCGCGATTGGAAAATATCCAGCGCTCACTCGACGAGCGAGCCCGCCAACTGATTCCTGAATCCAGTCGACGGCCGGGACAGTCGTTCCCGCGCGAAACTCAGGTGTTCCGAATGCCTGTCCAGAACCTTGAAGCCGCGGCTCACATCGCAGATTCTATCCAGCCGTCTCAGTCGGAGGCTGGGAGAGGCTTGCAGCAGATCCGAGCACTGCTCCGGACGGCAGGAGAGCAGAACGCGGCTGTCTCTCAGTCGCGTAACAGGATTCACAGCAGATCAGTGGCGGCGGACACTGTTTGGTCAGCTCACAGCCCAAGATTGCCCCCGCAGCGTGAAGACCGTGGACCCCTTCAAGACCGGCATCTGGGTCGGAATGATGAACAGTATGATCGTCGACCCGGTCACAATGACCGCCGTCGAGTGCCTACGCCTCCTCCGGGAAGCGGATCGTACTCGCCCAGGCGACACGAAGGCAAGCGCTTGTGGGACGACGAGCAGAGGATTCCCCCAGATCCCAGAAGGCCCGTCTTTGATGCAAGATCTATTCTTGTGCAGGGGCTGGTCGACAGGAACAGAGCGTTCAGAGAAGAGCAAGGCAGAGATCATCCGAGTGGAAGCCGAGCGTCCGTCTCTGGGCCTGAATGCTTTAGCAGTGCCATAAGGGCCGCTGAGATCCCCCCAAACTTTAGGTTGGCGGCGGGAGTGAGTAAGTTCACTGGCAAATCAAAGCCGGACACCTGGCTCAAAGATTACCGAGTGGCTGTGTAGATCGGTGGCGGCAATGATGACGTGGCTATGAAGCACCTCCCCCTGATGTTGGGTGGCTCGGCCCGGGCCTGGCTAAATCAGTTGGCCCCTAGGAGCATTTACAGTTGGGAAGAGCTAGCCCGAGTGTTTATCAGGACCTTCGAAGGCACCTGTAAACGGCCCACAGGGCTTGCGGAGTTGCAACATTGCGTACAGAAGCCGAATGAAACCCCGAGAGATTACATCCAAAGGTGGACCACCTTGTATCACACGGTGGAAAACGTATCCGAGCATCAAGCAGTCTACACCTTCAAGGAGGGCGTGCGGTATAGGGAGCTGAACCTAAAGTTCGATCGAACGGGAGATATGTCCCTGTCCCGGATGATGGAAATAGCCAGTCGGTATGCCAACAGAGAAGAGGCCGATCGACTCCGTAGTGGCAAGAAACCAGTCGGTCAAGATGACCAGAACTCCAATCAGAAACCTAAGCGCAAGGCCGAGCCGGCAGCTCAAGGCGAAGCTGCGGTTGTTAACCAAGGAAAGGGCAAAGGAAAGCCTAAGGGACCTTGGGTCCCCAAGAAAGTGAAAGATCAAGCAGGAAATGACGTGCTCGACCTGCCGTGTCCTATCCACACGAAGAAAGATGAAGAGGGGAACTTGGTTTATCCCAAGCACACCACTCGAAAGTGCCGGCTCCTGATCCAGAGTTTTCAGAAAGATCAGCCAACGGAGAAAAAGAAGGAATCAGAGGAGACCGAAGACAAAGAAGGGGATGGAGATTACCCCCAGGTTAACTCCACCCTGATGATTTTTGCTGACATTGAAAGCAAAAGTCGACTGGAAGTTATCAACAGAGAAGTCAACATGGTTGCCCCGACAACAATGACGTATCTGAAATGGTCCAAGACCCCCATCACATTCGACTAGTCCGATCACCCTGAACACATCGCTACCCCAGGGCGGCAGGCGCTGGTGGTCGACCCAGTTGTCGAAGGCACTTGTTTGACCAAGGTCCTGATGGATGGCGGCAGCGACCTGAACATTCTGTATGCTGAAACCCTCCGTGGGATGGGCATTCCGATGTCCAAGCTAAGCAAGAGTATCATGAGGTTTCACAGGGTTATCCCCGGAAAGAAAGCCGACTCACGTGGCCAAATCTCACTCGACGTAGTTTTCGGCGATTCAAAGAATTTTCGCAAAGTGAAGCTGATGTTTGAGGTGGTGGACTTCAACAATGCCTGTCATGCCATTCTGGGTAGGCCTGCCTAGGCCAGATTCATGGCTCGACCATGCTATGTGTATCTCAAACTGAAGATGCCGGGGCCCAACGGCGTCATAACCGTCACGGGGAACCGGCAGAAAGCGGAAGAGTGCTTCCAGAAAGGCTCAAAAATTGCTGACGAGCAGATGGCAGCAGTAGAGATGGAAGAGTATCAGAAGAATGTGGATCCGAGTGATTTGCTGCGGGCTAAGAAGCCAGCTTCCGAGTCAGCTTTCCAGTCGGCGGGAGAGACGAATTCCGTGCACATTCACCCCACCCACCCCAATGCAGCACCGACCCACATCTCAACTACACTCGGCAGCTGATACGTCCAAAACGTATCTATAATTTCTGCTTGCTCCATGCCACTTTTGGGTGATATTGCTATGATATTCATACACTTCCATACAGTTTTGATCATATTTGGACTAACCTACTAATCCAGTGCACCCCGGTGCCAGTTTCTGTTTTCGGCTGTTTTTGTATTTCAGATTTTCACGTTACGAGAACTGCCAGGAAAAATCCAGAAAAAATATATAAAAAATCAGCGTTCTAGAACCTACCTTGCGCCCGAAGGACAGTCGGGGGGGGGGGGCACCAGGGCTCCAGGCGCCCTGGTGGCCCCCCCTGGGCCGCGCCGGGGGGCGCCTGGGCCCCCCGAGCCCCGTCTGGTGCCCCCTTCGGCATATATTCCTGGGCCCCCCGAGCCCCGTCTGGTGCCCCCTTCGGCATATATTTAGAGCATCCTTCGAAACCCTTGGGACGGGAACTCTTTTTCGCGATCTCATCTCTGTTCCACCGCCGCCGCCGCTTCCAAGATCGGGAGCACCAGGAGAACTCTTCCCGGCACCCTGTCGGAGGGGAGGATCACCATCGGGAGCCTCTCCACCACCATGGACGCCTCCCGGATGAGTTGTGAGTAGTCTCCCTTGGACCATGAGTCCATGACCAGTAGCTATGTGATGTTCTCCTCCCGTTCTTGTGCTTCACTAATTAGTCCTCGTGAGCTGCCCTACATGATCGAGGCACATATGTAATCCTTATGCTGTTGCTATGATGAGTTTGCTGGGATCCGATGGATTATGAGATTATGTTCAGATTGATCTTGAGTAATATATTTGATCTACCTCTTTTATATTTATGTTCATAAGTAATTATTGCATGTTCTCCGTTGTTATTTATTGCTTTGGCCAAGTAATACGTAGTGACTCCAAGAGGGAACGTTATGCTCGATTGTGGGTTCATGCCCCTCGATGACTAGCTTGAGTGACAGAAACATGAGTCTAGGGGATGTGCTGTTGCCACAAGGGGGAAAACAACGGTGCTTGTGCCCGCGGGTGCAAGGATTGTTTACTTTACGCAAAGTTCTTTTAATGCAGTTGTCTGTTGCTTTGAGTTTACAGTATGGGTGGGACTCGCAACTTAATACCAGCGAGATGTTCTGGATAGATATCTCAAGGTGGATGATTAGTAGTAGATATTGATGGATTTCGGTCTACTTACTTTGGCGTACCGCCCATGCTTTGAACCTCAACCTTTCTTGCAATGTAGTCAGCATTGGTTTGCGTTCGTGGTCCTGTCAATTGCCTAGCTGTAATTCGTTTACCTCACATAGCTGTTTTATCGTCTTTTGGGAGAGAGACATCACTAGTGAACATCATGAGACTCCGGTCCATATTACCATCATTGATCACATCCGCTATTTACTTTTCGCTTTTACTTACTATTGCAAACATTATCTATCAGTACTATCATTTGCGTTTAATCGTTTTTGAACTACAAGGCCGGAGGGATTGACAACCTCTCTGTACTCGTTGGGAGCAAAGTTATTTGTATCTGAGTGCAGGTCCACGTTGATTGCTAATCCGCGCCGTTAGCAGTTGACACCTACTTATTGAACCTAGGAGTCTCTGGGGATTCGATCCTTGGCATCTTTGCTAAGGGAAAAACTTCCACAACACTGCATCTTACACCTTCCACTTGGGGTAACCAACGAGGGGTTAGAGGCCCATCAAGGAGTTTTTCTGGCGCCATTGCCAGGGACTCCACTCTTCAGGATAGGGGAGTTGCACGCTATCTTTTACCTTTGCTTTTTAGTCTTGTTAGTTTACCTTTCAGTTTTTGCTTTAGTATCTTTTATCGAAAATCACAAAAATAGTTATCTTGCTTGCTTGCTATTATGGGTTCTACCAAAAACACTAAATGGGAGGAGTACACCCCTTCTTCCATTACCCCAATTACCACCGTCGGGATCAACAAAAGTAATAAACCTTGTGATTATATTAGTCTTGACGGAGGGTTATGCCCATGGCATGGTCTTCCAGGAAAAGAGTATGAGCCTCAGTTTAAAATTGCTCCTAAGCTTCCCCAAACTTGGGAATATGTTCAAACTCTTATAATAGAGAGCGATTCAAACAAAGAGGATGACACTACAATTCTGCCCACTAATGATAAATTTTATTTTGGTAATTGTAGTATTTCAGAAGTTGTCACCTTTCTACAAGGAATGGCCAAAGATCCCCACACTAGCACGCTTAACCTTGCCTTCACAGAGCATATCACCAATGCTCTCATCAAAGCTAGGGAGGAGAAACTTAGAGTAGAAGCCTCCATACCTAGAAAGCTAGAAGATGGTTGGGATCCTATGATAAAAATTAAATTGAATGACTTCTCTTGCTATGCATTATGTGATGTTGGAGCTAGTACCTCTGTTATGCCCAAAAGAATATATGATATGCTTAAATTGAAACCTTATGATTCTTGTTCTTTTGGTGTTCGTCTCGTTGATTCTTCCATAAAGAAACCTTTGGGGAGGATCGACGATGTTCTTATCGTTGTCAATGATAACTATGTTCCCGTTGATTTTACTATTATGGATATTGAATGTGATCCTTCATGTCCAATTATTTTGGGACGTCCCCTTTTACGCACCGTTGGTGCTATCATTGACATGAAAGAGGGTAATATAAAATTTCAGTTTCCTCTCAAGAAAGGGATGGAACAGTTCCCTCGAAAGAAGATCAAGTTACCTTTTGAGTCCGTTGTACGGGCTAGCTATTCTTTTACTCTTGATAAAACTTGATCTATATGCATTATGCCTAGCTTAAAGGCATAAAAGAAAGCGCTTTTGGGAGGCAGCCCACATGAATAAATTTTTATATTTTTTGCTTTTGTTGTGTCTTGATGTTGATTACTGCTGTAGCATCATCATTGTATCTTTGCTTTTCATATTTGTGCCAAGTATAGCCTCTGATTGCTAGAAAGTTCAAAAGTTGTGAGGTGCTGTCCAGGAAACAGATTCTGTCCTTGGATAGACAAATTCGTATAAAATCACCAGATCATATTTTTGGTCTGAAATTTTTCGACAGCGTTCTCTATATAATTGTCTTTCGTGCGTTGTTCTGAGTTTTTTGATTTGAGTTGCAGAAGTACCCCGAACAAATCAATTACTACCTGCTGTTCTGTTTTTCACAGATTCTGTCCTGTTTTGCCTTTCCTTCATTTTGCAAACCAAGAGCTTGCTTTTTCTTTGCAAAAACCTTTTGGCAATCTTGAGAAACAGTAGAACTTCAAGAATATCCTTATTTCCAGCAAGGTATAATTATTTTATTAAGGATACTAACCTCTCTAATCAGATTATGATGAGTTATGTATGAAGGGAGTTTTCAAGTGTGCGAGGGAAGATGATAAAAAGATTCAGGAGTGTCAAGCGCTCAAGCTTGGGGATGCCCCCGTGCACCCCCAAGAAATATTCAAGGAGACTCAAGCGTCTAAGATTGGGGATGCCCCCTTGCATCCCCTTATCCATCAACATTATCAGTTCGTCTTTCGTTCCGCTATATTTTTATCACTTCATGTGTTATGTGTTATGCTTGGAGCGTCTTGCTTTTAGTTTTCTTTTTAGTTTTTCATAACGAGTCGGAACTCAGCGTTCTTTATATGGGAGAGAAACACGCTCCACTTCTACCTAGAACATAACATAGAATTTTCATGTCTATCTTTGCTGTGTGTGTTCTTCGTCTTTTAAATAGCTACTATCATGCTCTGCTCTTAGTATTCATGCTTATCTTTTCAAAGAGCTTTTGTTTAGTTGGTTGCTTGAACTCTCTTTAATTATCATGCTTATCTTATTAAGAGAGTTTGCTTCCGTTGCATTGGTTAATATGTCTATGATAAAGATGCTACGTGCATAATGGCGCTTAGTAGTTCAGGTTTTCTTATGGTTAGTCTCAAATAGCTGGGGGATTCCCAATGTGTTATTGGAGTACCAACTTGATTTGTTTGCCAATGATGTGGTATGGTTTAGTAATATCTTCCTTCGAGAATTTATTTTGATTGACTTGGCGTATGCTCATGCATATTTAAGACTGTAAAGAAAGTCTGTCAAGCCTTGATGATCTTTTATTTCTGAGTAGCGATATAACTTCCATGCCTGATTCAATATTGCTTTGTCACTCTGCATCATTATGACCGTCATTGCTCTCTTAGTTGGTCGCTCCCAGTATTTTGCTAACCTTCACCTGTACTAAGTAGACTAACTTTGCAATACATAGCTCATGGGAAAGTAGCTTAAAAACTATTGTGGTAAAGAATATGTTGCCTATGTATCTTATTTCTTATAAGTTCCTTGCTGAGCGGTAACCATGTTTCTGGGGACGCCATCAACTGTCACACTTTTGTTGAATATCATGTGAGTTGCTATGCATGTTCGTCTTGTCTGAAGTAAGGGTGATTTGCCATGGGTTGAATGAGTATGCATATTGTTAGAGAAGAACATTGGGCCGCCAACCAAAGCCATGTATCATGGTGGAAGTTTTAGCTTGGACATTAATCCTCAATCTCTTATGAGAATATGCTTATGTATTAAAGAGGAGTCCATCATCTATTTTCTATGTTGTCCCGGTATGGATGTCCTCAAGTTGAGATCTATCAAAAACGAGAAATCAAATGCGATTTATCTCCTTGGACCTTTGTACAGGTGGCATAGAGGTACCCCTTTGTGACACTTGGTTGAAACATATGTAATGCAATGATAACCCATGGAAATCCGAGCTAATTAGGACAAGGTGCGAGCACTATTGGTATTCGATGCATGAGGCTTGCAACTTATAGGATGTCTTATGCATGACACATATGAAGTACTACTACCGTTGACAAAATTGCTTCTATGTTTTCAAAATAAAAAGCTCTAAGCACATAACCATTCTTTTAATTTTATGTTGAGTCTCCACCTTCTTTTAAAAGCACCAACTACTGAGAGCATGATTGCCATTCTGAGTGTAATGTGCATTGTCCCAAAGTAGCATTGTCTTTTGCATGATTGTGATATCGTTTATTTTGAAATGATTGTATCTAGTCATCACTTAAACCTTGAAGGTGCCCCTGCATTTATGTTTTGCATCACTAAAGGGGGCAAGCTAGATATCACTTTATCATATTTGCACATCATGTTCATTGCAAATCTATTTGATGCTTCAATGTCATGTTGTAAAACTTTCAGTCATTTGTGATTTTCTCATGAGGCAACTTAATTACTATAGAATCATTGTCTCAGTGAGCTTTTGTCATAGGACTATGAATAAGTCCTATATGGTTAATAGCATGTCACCACAGAAATTATTCTTGTTATCATTTACCTACTCGAGGACGAGCAGGAATTAAGCTTGGGGATGTTGATACGTCCAAAACGTATCTATAATTTCTGCTTGCTCCATGCCACTTTTGGGTGATATTGCTATGATATTCATACACTTCCATACACTTTTGATCATATTTGGACTAACCTACTAATCCAGTGCACCCCGGTGCCAGTTTCTGTTTTCGGCTGTTTTTGTATTTCAGGTTTTCACGTTACGAGAACTGCCAGGAAAAATCCAGAAAAATTATATAAAAAATCAGCGTTCCAGAACCTACCTTGCGCCTGAAGGACAGCCGGGGGGGGGGGCACTAGGGCTCCAGGCGCCCTGGTGGCGCGCCCCCCCTGTGCCGCGCCGGGGGGGCGCCTGGGCCCCCCGAGCCCCGTCTGGTGCCCCCCTTCGGCATATATTTAGAGCGTCCTTCGAAACCCTCGGGACGGGAACTCTTTTTCGTGATCTCATCTCTGTTCCGCCACCGCCGCTGCTTCCAAGATCGGGAGCACCAGGAGAACTCTTCCCGGCACCCTGCCGGAGGGGAGGATCACCATCGGGAGCCTCTCCACCACCATGGACGCCTCCCGGATGAGTTGTGAGTAGTCTCCCTTGGACCATGAGTCCATGACCAGTAGCTATGTGATGTTCTCCTCCCGTTCTTGTGCTTCACTAATTAGTCCTCGTGAGCTGCCCTACATGATCGAGGCACATATGTAATCCTTATGCTGTTGCTATGATGAGTTTGCTGGGATCCGATGGATTATGAGATTATGTTCAGATTGATCTTGAGTAAAATATTTGATCTACCTCTTTTATATTTATGTTCATAAGTAATTCTTGCATGTTCTCCGTCGTTATTTATTGCTTTGGCCAAGTAATACGTAGTGACTCCAAGAGGGAACGTTATGCTCGATTGTGGGTTCATGCCCCTCGATGACTAGCTTGAGTGACAGAAACATGAGTCTAGGGGATGCGCTGTTGCCACAAGGGGGAAAACAACGGTGCTTGTGCCCGCGGGTGCAAGGATTGTTTACTTTACGCAAAGTTCTTTTAATGCAGTTGTCTGTTGCTTTGAGTTTACACTATGGGTGGGACTCGCAACTTAATACCAGCGAGATGTTCTGGATAGATATCTCAAGTTGGATGATTAGTAGTAGATATTGATGGATTTCGGTCTACTTACTTTGGCGTACCGCCCATGCTTTGAACCGCAACCTTTTTTGCAATGTAGTCAGCATTGGTTTGCGTTCGTGGTCCTGTCAATTGCCCAGCTATAATTCGTTTACCTCACATAGCTGTTTTATCGTCTTTTGGGAGAGAGACATCACTAGTGAACATCATGAGACTCCGGTCCATATTACCATCATTGATCACATCCGCTATTTACTTTTCGCTTTTACTTACTATTGCAAACATTATCTATCACTACTATCATTTGTGTTTAATCCTTTGTGAACTACAAGGCCGGAGGGATTGACAACCTCTCTGTACTCGTTGGGAGCAATGTTATTTGTATCTGAGTGCAGGTCCACGTTGATTGCTAATCCGTGCCGTTAGCAGTTGACACCTACTTGTTGAACCTAGGAGTCTCTGGGGATTCGATCCTTGGCATCTTTGCTAAGGGAAAAACTTCCACAACACTGCATCTTACACCTTCCACTTGGGGTAACCAACGAGGGGTTAGAGGCCCATCAGCAGCAAATAGGAAGAAGCGCTCATCCAGTTCCTCCGTGAGAATTGGGACATCTTCGCATGGAAACCGTCCGACATGCCATGTGTACCCAGGGGACTGGCTGAGCACCGTTTGCTAGTCGACCCAAAAGTGAAGCCCGTAAAGGAACATCTCCGTTGGTCCGCCGCAGAGAAGAGAAAAGCAATTGGCGAAGAGGTGGCTCGGCTTCTGGCAGCTGAGCTCATCCGTGAGATCTACCACTCCGAGTGGCTCGCCAATGTGGTCATTGTCCCCAAGAAGGACAAATCCCTCTGCATGTGCATCGATTTCAAGCATATCAATCGGGCCTACCCGAAAGATCATTTTCCTCTCCCCCGCATCGATCAGATAGTCGACTCGACCGTGGGATGCGAGCGTTTATCTTTTCTGGATGCGTACTCCGGGTACCATCAGATCTGACTATTTGGACCCGATGAAATCAAGACAACCTTTATCACCCCATTCGGGTGTTTCTGTTATGTCACCATGCCTTTCGGTCTCAAGAATTCCGGCGCTACCTTCATGCGCATGATTCAAAAGTGCCTACTGAAGCAAATCAGTTAGAACTTGGAAGCGTACATGGATGACATCGTGGTCAAATCACGCAAAGGTTCCGACCTGCTGACTGACCTCGCTGAGACATTCGCCAATTTGAGAAGCTATGATATCAAGCTTAATCTGTCAAAGTGTACATTCGGAGTTCCGGGCGGCAAGCTGCTCGGTTTCCTTGTTTCAGAACGAGGAATCGACGCCAACCGAGAGAAAGTCAGTGCCATCCTCCGAATGAAGCGTCCCGAACGTATACACGACGTCCAGAAGCTAACTGGTTGCTTGGCCGCATTGAGTCGGTTCATTTCTCGTCTCGGTGAGAAGGCATTACCTATCTACCGATTGATGAAGAAATCCGAAAAGTTCGAGTGAAATTCTGAAGCGGAAGCAGCGTTTGAAGAGCTCAAAGCCCTGCTTTCCACCCAGCCGGTGCTTGCTGCCCCAGTCAGCAAGGAGCCTCTTTTACTGTACATCGCAGCCACCGGACAAGTTGTCAGCACTATACTCACGGTCGAGTGGGAAGAAGAAGGCAAAGCCTACAAAGTCCAACGCCCAATCTACTACATTTCTGAAGTATTGACTCGCTCCAAGCAAAGATACCCGCATTACCAGAAGCTTGTGTATGGGATTTACTTGACCGCAAAGAAAGTTGCTCATTACTTCTCGGATCATTCGATCTCAGCCGTTAGCGACGCCCCACTATAAGAAATCTTGAACAACCGAGACGCAACTGGCCGAGTGGCAAAATGGGCGATTGAACTCCTTCCACTAGATATCAAGTTCGAAGCGAAGAAAGCTATCAAGTCTCAGGCAATAGCAGATTTTGTGGCTGAATGGATCGAACAGCAGCAGCCGACTCAGATCCAGTCGGACCACTGTACTATGTTCTTCGATGGATCCAAGATGTTGAACGGATCTGGTGCGTGCATGGTTTTGGTGTCCCCCAGGGGCGACAAGCTCAGTTACGTCCTTCAAATCCACTTTGACTCCTCAAACAACGAAGCCGAATACGAGGCGCTTTTGTATGGGTTGTGTATGGCCATCTCACTCGGCGCCCGTCGCCTGATGGTTTACGACGACTCAGACTTAGTGGTCAATCAGGTGATGAAGGAGTGGGACGTCAGAAGCCCAGCAATGACCAGTTATTGCCGTGCAGTGCGGAAGCTGGAAAAGAAGTTTGAAGGTTTAGAGCTCCATCACGTGCCCAGAATCAAGAATCAGCTTGCTGACGATCTCGCGAAGATAAGGTCCACTCGGAAGCCGATACACAAGAATGTGTTTTTGGAGCACCTACACACCCCCTCAGTCAAAGAAGACCCCTTCACGGAGGATTCCCCGTAGCCAATCAGCGCGTTTGATCTGACTGAAGTCGAGGTTCCTGCGGTGGTCGACCTAATCATGGATACTTTGGTGATCACGCCCGACTGGACTGTGCCATACATGGCATACTTGCTCAGACAGGAACTCCCCGAGGATGAAGAGGAGGCGCGTCAGTTCGTCCGTCAATCCAAGGCCTTCACTGTCATTCAAGGTCAGCTCTTCAGGGAGAGTGTCACAGGAGTCGCTCAACGCTGTATTACCCCAGAGGAAGGTCGACTGATTCTAAACGAGATTCAGTCAGGAACCTGTGGCCACCACGCTTCCTCTCGGACTATTGTGGCCAAAGCATATCGAGCTAGATTTTACTAGCCCCGAGCAAATGAGATGGCGAAGGACATCATAGACAAGTGCGAAGGCTACCAATTCTACTCCAACATGTCCCATAAACATGTGTCTACCTTGGAGACCATCCCATTGGTTTGGCCATTTGCCGTTTGGGGGTTGGACATGGTCAGACCCTTCAAAACCGGCAGAAGCGGATTCACTCACTTGCTCGTGGCAGTCGACAAGTTTACCAAATGGATCGAAGCCAAGCCCATCAAGAACCTCGGCTCGAGCACTGCCATCAGCTTCATCAGGGAATTGATATTTAGATACAGAGTCCCCCACAACATCATCACGGATAACGGTTCCAACTTTGACTCGGACGAATTCAGAGCTTTCTATTCCTCCCAAGGTACGCGGGTCGACTACGCATTCGTAGCGCATCTGTAGTCAAATGGACAAGCAGAGAGAGCGAATGATTTGATCCTTCAAGGCCCGAAGCCGCGGCTTATGCGCGACCTCAAGCATGCCGCTGGAGGTTGGGTGACCGAACTACCGTCCATCTTATGGGGGCTGAGGACAACTCTGAACCGGTCGACTGACCGTACACCCTTCTTTATGGTCTATGGAGCTGAGGCTGTGCTGCCGAGTGATTTGTTGCACAATGCCCCCCCGAGTAGAGTTCTTCTCCGAGGCAGAAACAAAGCGAGCCTGTCAAGATGCAGTGGACCTCCTGGAGGAAGAACGCGAGATGGCTTTGATCCGCTCGACCATTTACCAGCAGGACCTGCGTCGATTCCATGCTCGCAATGTCCGGAGCCGAGCATTCCAGGAGGGAGACCTGGTGCTCCGAGTACGTCAGAAGCGACCGCACAAACTCGCCCCGGCTTGGGAAGGCCCCTTCATCGTCACCAAGCACAATGGGGCATATCACATCTACAACATCTCCAAGAAGAAAGATGAACCCCGTTCGTGGAACGCGGACCTGCTCCACCGCTTCTATACTTGAAGCACTCAATCAGTCGAGTTGTAATAAGAATCTTCCAGTTTGTTTTCAAAGACAAGTTTACAGCAATTCCTTAATGATTGTTGGTTACAAAGATGCTCGCCCTCAAATCCCCAAGTGGGTGCTTAGCCGCGAATCCGATTCACCTAAGTTACAAAAATCACTCCGAGTGAAGAGCAACCCTCTCACTCGAAGGCTTAGCTGCGACCCCGTAATCGCCTAAGTTACAAAAACCACTCCGAGTGAAGAGCAACCCTCTCACTCGGAGGCTTAGCTGCGACCCCGTAATCGCCTAAGTTACAAAAACCACTCTGAGTGAAAAGCAACCCTCTCACTCGGGGGCTTAGTTGTGGTCCTCCGAGCTACGCCATAAGTACAACGTGACTCTGTCCTCCGAGCTCCGCCACAAGTACAATGTAGATCGTAATCGCCTAAGTTACGAAAACCACTCCGAGTGAAGAGCAATCCTCTCACTCGGGGGCTTAGCTGCGGTCCTCCAGGCTCCGCCATAAGTTCAACGTGGCCATCAAGCGGCTCGACCATCAGAGCTGTGCCGCAAATACGACGTCGACTCGAAATCCAAAAGGTCAGAAAGAGTAGGAAGCAAAACAAGCGAATGCAAAAGGAATCAAGTGCAGATAAAGCCCCGCAAGATTCGGGCAGAAGTACTCGGGCATCATGCCCGCGAGAGTTTAACGGTTACAAAATCACTCGGCATTCCGAGGCAAATTGAATCAGAGTATCGAAGTTTGTTTACTCCCAAGGGGGAGGAGGGCTTGCAGGCGCAACGAACTCATCCAGGTCGATCCCGTCGGCAATACGGGTAGCGGCCTCCAGGAAAGTATCCATGAACGATTGGAACTGGAGTTTCTTCGTGTTGGCGACTGTAATGCCCAGGATGGGACTATACCTCCTACGTGTCGAGGCATGACTTAAAGGTATAAGCCCATCCTAGAATGATCTCAAGTTTGGTATCTTTGCACGACTCATGTAAAAGAGGGATTAAAATGCAAAAGGAGATAGTTGGCTTACACTCGCCACTTCACACAATACAATACATAGGCAATACATCATTCAAAAACATCACAACCCGACTACGGGTGAAGAACCAAAGAAAGATACCAAAACAACATAAAGCCACAGGTCAGGATCGAATCCTAGTAGAAACCACTACTGATCGTCGAAACATCACAAGCAAACGCCACAAACTTCATCGGACTCCCGGTGAAGAACTGATCCAACTCCTGCATCAAACTCGGCTGAACCTGCATCTGGTGTGGTGAAGTAACTGTGAGCCACAGAGGACTCAGCAATCCCGTTCCCGGGTAACAAGACTATTTAAGCCTTGGGTGAGGATAAGGCTGAAGAAAGAATATGAGGTGAAGGGAAAACAAGAGTCTGCAGCAGCAACTAGCACTAACTTACGTAATAGAGAGCGAGAAGAGAAGTGCCTCGTTCGAGAGATGATCACGAAGTGATCCTAGCTAAAGCCGGTCAAACATAACCCCACCGTGTTCAACTCCCGAATCCCTATTCGGAAATTGACAGTCACGGTACACACGCTGGTAGTGTATTAGAACATTGTGTCAAGTTATCTACAACCTGATATTAACAAGCTCCCATCTGCCACATAACCGCGGGCACGGCTTTCGAAAGTTCAAACCCTGCAGGGGTGTTCCAACTTGGCCCATCACAAGCCCACGATCCGCGGAGTCGCAACTCCATAGGTGGGAAGACCCGAGTATTCTCGGAATCCCGTGCTCAAGTTAAACCGAACTAAGGTAAGGCTAATCCAGCAAATCCTCCCGGCGTGTCGACACCCTGATAGTAGCCGCGCGTATCTAAGTCTCAGGACACGACCGGATGGGCGATTCTACAGGACCCAATCCTCGAGTTTCCCCGTGGTGGTTCCCGCAGAACCCCCGTTTGGGACCAACACCATCAGCGCTGGCCCCCCCTGCTATGTAGAATTAAGAATCCTCGGGGACGCGACCCCCTATGCAAATTTAATTAATTAATTAAGTTGTTATTATGGGGCAAATAGTACCAAATGTTGGGACTTGCTGGAAAAGACTTAGCACTTAGCGGTTTATCAAGGGGGTCCCATACACCCCAACCGTGTAAGGAACACATAATCAAGGAACATAACACCGGTTTATACGGTTCCTAACGGCATGAGTGGAACAAATCACCAAGCAAAAGGCTTAGCCTTCCACCCTTGCCAATATATAGATGATTTCATTTAAGCATTTATATAGTGTGATATAACCCAACCAAACTTCAACATGAAGCAAGCATCTTCAATCTTCACCTGCAACTAACAATGCTATAAGAGGGGCTGAGCGAGCCTACGTATAGCCAAACAACGGTTTGCATAGGTAGGGTGGTTAAACAGGTTCATGGTTACAATAGGAGGCTGACAGGAAAACATGGGCATCGAGGCAAGACTATAGATCGAGACTACTAGCAATAGGCAAAGATAGTAATGGTATCCGGGTTCGGTCATCTTGCCTGGAATTCCACAAAGGAGAAGAACGGTTCCATGAAGTAGACGGAGCAACACAGTCGAGAGAAACCTCACAACTCCGGAACGAAACCGAAGCTACCAAGAGAAGCAACCGGAAAGAAAGAACAACACGGTAAACACACAAGCATAAACATGGCATACGATGCACATCCAAGTATGATGCATGTCCGATTTAGTTATGCATGGCATGGCAAAATGCACAAACAACACTACAAGTTAAGTGGAGCTCAATATGCAACGAATTGCATATTGACGAAACACCACATTTAATTATTTAGTTGACTCTCGTTATTTACAAGACAAGATTAAATGTTTGTTAACATGGCAAGAGGTGAAGCAAAATAAAACTACACTATTTAGACATTTTAAATGAGGCCGGAAAATAACAACAACATATCCGGAAAATCCCCATATGCATGTTTAATAATTATAAGCAAACAACAATTAACATATATAATGTTGTTAACATGATGCGGATGACATGATCAAGTTTTATGCAAGTTTTATTAAAAGTTGACATAAGAGAAAGAAGCATTTGTCACCGTGGTGGAAAGAAAGGGTGCCACGGCAACGATCCGAAATGATGCAACGCAACACCTCGGTTCCGGTTTCTCGTTGAGAGTCCGGTGCAAAAGATAGATGGCGTGGGTGAGTCAAACGAGATGAAGGTGGGGCGATCCCGTTGCCGGGTTCCCACGAGTCGGCGACGAGGCAACCGAGGAACAAGACAACGGACGAAACGGACACGAAGCACACAAGGGAGACATTTCATACAACCACAACAAGCATCACACGGGTCACGGGCACGTCTCGAGGTTATACCTTTGAAGCGTGCGTTTCGAGGCGGTTCGAGCTCGTCGAGGGACGTAGTGGTAGTAGTTGTACACGGCCGTAGAGGAAGAAGTCGTTCTCGTTTCCGAAGGGGTACTTGTCGCAGCATCGGACGTCCTCGGGGCGACGGTAGTCGAACTTGACATCGGTAGGGGTACTCGTTTCTTCCGAAGGTAGTGGAACTTGACGTTTCGCCGTGGAGTCGAACTTGATATCGGGCGTCGAGGTACTCGTTCATGTAGTAGTCGGACTTGACGGGTCCCGTGAAGTAGTCGAACTTGGAGCTCGTTTTCCCGTAGAGGTTCGGGTCGTCGTGGTACTTGGGTCTTCCGGCGAGGGTAGTTGTTCGGGCGTCGATCTCGTACACGGTTCGTAGACGTTCGGGCCGTAGATGTACTTGCCAAACTCGGTTCTCGCGACGAGTTCGTAGCCGTTCAACGTCACGTGTAGAGATACTTGGCGAAAACCTGAAACCGTACACTGGTCCTTGGCAAAACAACAGCACAGAACACAAAACAACAAAACGGCAGCGGCAACTTGGCGAGGTGGTTGCAGCTGCTGACCGGCGAGGAGACAGGGCCGGGCGTGGACGGCGGGAGGCCACGGCGTGCTGGTGCGGGCTGCTGCAGCTCCTGGAGACGGGCGCCGGGGCTCCTGGCCGCTGGAGACGGAGGGAGGCCGACGGGGCGACGAAGGGTGCTGCTCGGGGCGACCATGGCGCGGACGGCGCTGGAGAAGGGGGGCCATGGCGACGAGGCAGAGGCAGCAGGGCGAGCCGGCGCCCTGGACGAGCGACGGAAGGGCGGCGTCCGCGCAAGGGAAGGCGGGCGCTGGAGAAGGCCGCGGCGAGGCAGCACAGGAGGGAGGTCGCGTGAGGAGGAGGGGCCGCAGTTGCTCGAGGGTGGCGACCACGGAGGGAGCCCGGTGCGCTCGCTGGAGTGGAGGGAGGCCTCGGGCCGGTGCTGCACGGGACGAGAGGGAGGCGGTCGGCGCTACGAGGAGGAGAGAGCCCGCGCGCGGGGCGGCTCGTGCCAGAGGGGGAGGTTGCGAGGCGACGCAGCCACCTGGCGATGCGGGCGCGGAGGGGCTCGGCCCTCCTGGGCCGACGGAGGCGGGAGGCCATGGCACGAAGGAGGCGAGGCCGCGGGAAGACTCGGCGACGAGAGGGAGCGAGGCAGAGGGAAAATCGGGCCTCGGTCGAGGGAGTCGATGGGAACGAGGGCTTCGGTCGCGAGCGGGAAAGAAGAGAGCGAGAGAGGGGATCGGGAACGAGAAGCGGGGCTCGCGTGCGAGCGAACGAGGGTGGCGGCGGACGAGGGAGAGCGAGGGGGAGATGGGAAGCTGGCTCGGTCGGGCTAGGGTTTCAGGGGAAACCGGGCCGGCTTAGGGAGGTGGAGCTGGGCCTTGAGGCCTAGAGGCCTGGGCCGAAGGAGGAGAGGGAGGTGGCCTGGAGGAGTTTTCTTTCTTTTTTATTTCTTAGCAGAAACAAAAGAGAAGAACGAAAAAAAAAGAGGGGGTTAGGGAAAAGATAGCACACGGGAGCATTTTTCTCGGGCATCATAAAATGAGCAAGGACCGAGAAAAATAAGAAAGGCATGATTGGAAAATAATTCAAACATATTTGAATTTTAATTCAAAAGGGTTTGAACTAATGACTTGATTATGGAAGTGTCCAAAAATGTTCAAATTTTTGGAGGAACCTCGAAAAAAATAGGAAAAGAATTAAAGGCAAGGTTTTGAAGTCAAACTTGAATTAAAGAAGCATGGGGAATATTGCAAGTGTGTTGGGTTATTCCGAAGCAAATGGAATATTATTATATAGCTCCCTAAATATAATGAGAGACTTTTATATGTTATAAAGAGAAGTCACCTTCCCTCGATTTAAATGGACCGAAGGTCCACACGATTTATTTAGGTTGAGATGCAAAATAAAATATGACATGATGGCATGATGACATAATGCAATGCAAAAATAAATAACACAAGCACAAAGAACACACGGGCAACCCGGAACATCTGGAATCTTCTGGAATCCAGGGACGTCGGTCTTCGGGCGTCACATCGACCTTGAGCGTGGCCAGCCTTTCCTCCTTCACCTCCTTGCAATGCACCCGAACCAGAGACAGTGCAACGTCGTCTCCACAATGGGCAGATGATTTCTTCCACTTTTGCACCCGACCGGGGATCTCATTGAGTCGAGTCATCAGAGACTCGAGGTCATTCTCTTGCACAACTCCCTCCAGAGCGCATCATCAATCCGAGAAATCACTGCCTTCAGTCGTCCGAGGTAGCCTGAGGCGCTGGCGAGGCGAGACTCCAGCCTCAAGATGTTCATAGCAGCTTCGTCCTTGACTATAGAGTCGGCAGAGTCCAGACCAGGCTCGACCCGCCCGGTTTCCTCCTCGAAATTGCGACAAAATTCTACACAAAAGAGAACACGACGAATTAGCGAGCAAATTATGAGTCATCCGCCTTGATTCAGTCGAAGCGAAGGGGACATACCTTCAAGCTCAATGTACCACTTCTTGGTGAGGTCGCTCACATAAGCCTCCAACTCATTCTTCTTCTAGAAAAGGCCCCCGTATTTATCGTTGAGGACAGTATTGGCCCTCTTTAGTCGAGTCACCTCCTGGTTGGCCGCATCAAGAGAATCATTCATCCTGGCGATCTCTTCCTCAAGCGTGCCGACCGAAGCCAGCTTCTGTTCTGCCAGTTCAATTTTCTCCTGCGCCCTCTGCCGTGCTGCCGCCAGGTCAAGATCCTTCTGCTCCGGGGCTGCCTTCATTTGATCTACAAGAGACGTTACTAGACAGATGAACATAAGGATACATATGACATACTCGCTGAAGATCAGTCGACAAGCTACACACTTTAATTACCAGACGCTTCATCCTGGGATTTCTTCAAATGATCTCTGCCCAACTGCAAGTCAAGATTGAGTTGGACTTGCTTCTTCTCAAGATCCGTGAATTTGGCTCCAAACTCGCTAGATTTCCGGATTGACACAACAAGACAGAATTCTAAGACTACAACCGAGTCAAATACTCAACAGTAGTCTCGGGGACTACACCCAGTGGGTGCACTGAGCGTGCCCCCACTGGTTCTCACTCGGCCAGATCAGTCCTGCCCGAGCCCCATAAAAAAGAGACTTCCCAGACCATGGCCGACTACTAGCAGTCGAGCACGGTCTCGGGGACTACACCCAGTGGGTGCACTAAGCGTGCCCCCATTGGTTCTCACTCGGCCGGATCAGTCGTGCGCGAGTAAGAAGAGTTCGAAACAAATGAACAAGACAAATTCTAAAGACCACGGCCGACTGACTTCAGTCGACCATGGCCTCGGGGATTACACCCAGTGGGTGCACTCAGCGTGCCCCCACTAGTCTAATCGACTCAAGACTGATTGGGTTACAAGAGCTAAAGTTACAAGAACAAACACCAAGTGGGTGTAACATCATCTTACGATCAAAACGACAATTTTCAGAACGAAGATTGCAACAACGCAGCAAACCAGTCGGAAAAGACAAACCTGGACATTGGTTCGAAGAGCCGACCTGGCATTGTAGGCATCCATGCTAGACTCATACGCCGCCTTCGTCTGCTCCATCATCAATCCCGCCTGACGAACGGCCTCCTGGGCCGCACTCACAGGGTCCTCCGGGACGTGATGGGTGGTGAAGAGAACGGACGGCGGAGCAGTCACAGGGTCAACAGCTGGATCCGTCGACGAGGAGGGACGGAAAGTCGACACAGGAATGGCAAAGGAGACCGTGGTCCGGGCCACGTCCCCCTGTTGCTGGGCCTCAGTGCTAGAGGGTGTATTCCGACCCCTCCTTCCTGTGACTCATCGAGTCACCTCCGCGCGCTCCTCCTCGTCGTCATCGTTGTCAGGAAGCTCAATGACATTGTGTGGCCCTTCAGAAGACAATCAAGAAATTAGTCGACTGACAATCCAAATGAGTAAAAGACAAAGCGTGGTCGAGAATCCGCACCTGGGCGGGACGTGGCGGCGTCAGCGGTCTCCTCGTCGTCGCGGCCCTTGTCAACATCCGTCGAGGTCGCAGAAGTAGCAGCGCTGAAGATTTCGTGGAAAGTGAGTCGACAAAAGAAAAGTTGGTCTCCAAAAGGGAAAAAAATGAAGCAGAGCTGCACTTACGTGGAGGCGATCGGGACGTCCACTTTGATCTTGGGCAAGGCCTTCCGAGGTTTGGCAGCAGTGACCTTAGGCTGCTTTGGTGCCTTTTCAGTCGGATCTAGAGTGGACGTGCGAGTTCGTTTCTGCACTTGGGAGCTGGAAGGTCCCGCCCTAGAACGCGCGACCTCTGGGTCGTGCTTCTCCTTGGAGCGCTTCTCGCCACGGGGAGGCGACTCGACCTCCTCGCAGCTGCTGGAATCCTCGCTCTCCTCCTCAGTCTCTTCGCCAGACTTCTAGTCGAAAGCTTCGCCTACGCCTTCTTCGCTCTCCTGGACCTGATCACCGTTGGGCACCGAAAACATTTTGGTATAGATCTGCAGAAAAGAAGAATAATCATACGTCAGTCGGATTCATCAGACGTCCACAAGCTGGAAACATAAAATTCACTCGTAAGCCGAGGCCGAACCTTGTCTGGTTGGTGGTCTGCGTTGAATGGGCGAACTCTTCCAGTCCCCCGAGGGTTGCCCTTGTTCCCCGTGATACACTTCAGGCACTGCGCCACCGTCAGCACGACAGCTTCCTCCGGATGGACCCGAGACGTGTCGTCGGCGCCCAAGTACAACCACATTGGATGGTCCCGGGCTTGGAGGGGTTGGATCCTCCTCTTGAGGAACACCTCGAGCAGATCCATCCCTGTGACCCCGTCGTGAACCAGCTGAACCACCCGCTCCACTAGCATGTCTACCTCTACCCTCTCAGCCCAACTCACGAGCAACGTCGATGGCTGGTTGACTCGACCCAAAGAAAATGGAGGAAGCCCGGTCGGCTAACCAGGAGTCGGAACGTCCCTAAAATAGAACCAAGTCGACTGCCAACCCCATACCGACTCAGGAAGGGTCATGGCAGGGAAAGCGCTCCTACCCCTGAGCTGGATACCCAATCCACCGCACATCTGGATGACATGCGTCTTCTCGTCACTCGGGTTCGCTTTCTTGATAGTTTGCGAACGACAAGTGAAGATATTCTTAAACAGGCCCTAGTGCGGTCGGCACCCGAGGAAGTTCTCGCACATCGAAACAAATGCAGCCAAGTATGTGATGGTGTTGGGAGTGAAGTGGTGCAACTGGGCGTCGTAGAAGGCCAAAAAACCGCGGAAGAAAGGGTGCGGGGGCAAGGAAAAACCTCGGTCGACGTGGGTCGCGAGGAGAACACACTCGCCCTCCCGCGGCTGGGGCTCGAGCTCGTCCTCCGCCAGCCGCCAGGAGTCGCGGACGATCAAGCCCTAATCCACCAACTCCTCCATATCCTCCGACGTCATCGTGGACCTGATCCAGCCCCCCTGGATCCAGCCAGGCGGGAGCCCGGACCTCGATGACGAACCTCCTCGGTTGGACCTCTTCCCTTTCCCCGTCGCCGCCGCCTTCTTCGAGCGCTCCAGAGCCGCAGTCTTGTCCTTGCCCATGGAGGGCGAGCCGGTGTAGACCGAGCGGCGGAGAGCAGAGAGCAGGGGCACGTCGGAGGAACGGAGGGCGAAGGGGCAAATATTGGGCGCACAGTGCCTCTGCCTCGGCCGCGGCGCATACTTATAGCGCAGTGGTCGAGTGACTGACTGGTGGCCCCGAGCTATCCCGTCAAATCCCGCAACAGGCACGCGCATGATACGTGGCGAAAAAGGCGGCGCGGAGATCGAGGCGTCCCGAGCATATCCGATCTGATTGCCGCGGCACGACCCATCTCGCGCGCTTCCCCAAATTTCAAAATCCCGCAAAATCCGGAGACCAGAGAGCGGCCAATCCCGCCGAAAACTACGCACCCCGACCGACGCTCAGAACCGCGCGCAAAGTTTAGTCGACGGTCAACACAAACCAGTACACTCGGTGGTTCATGAATCGATTAAGGCGATCAAGTCAAGGTTGGAGAGTCAGCCTGTTCCGCGAGCTCAAAGGAGATCCCTCAGGGGCATTGGGCCCGTACCAAGGCCAACTTCAACGCTCTCCTCCACTCGAACCTCATTCCATTCGGGGCTACTGATGATGCTTCGGACCTAGGGTAGGGTCACGGGCCTGACCCAGGTACCCCACCCAAGGTCAGTACCCCAGAATTTCAAAGGACAACTCGAAGACAGCAGGGTCGGTCAACTGTTACGGCCCAAGAGGACATATCACTAGACCGTACACCCTCTCCCAGATGAGTCAACTCCACTCGACAATTCAAGGACACTCGACCCCTGAAGGTCAAAGGTCCCTCAGGGCTGCAACGGTCCGGCATTCATTCTGTGACAGTTAATGCCTTTATCACTCTTCATTGCAGGCCTTATCAGTAACGCCCTGCCTTTTATGTACATTGAACCCTTTGTAACATGGGGATGGCTGGGGTCCTGGCGCACTCTATATAAGCCACCCCCTCCTCCAGTACAAGGGTTCGCACCCCCTGTAACTCAAACACCCATATACATTCCAGTCGACCGCCTCAGGGCACCGAGACGTAGGGTTTTACTTTCCTTCGAGAAGGGCCTGAACTCGTAAACATCTTGCGTACAATATCACCGTAGTTAGGACCTTGCCTCCTCTTACGTACCCCCTACTCATACTGTCAGACTTAGAACCACGACAACAGTCATCTAGACGCTTGTCCTAAAGCGTCCTCCATGAATCAAGCACCTCGAACTTTCAATCCTTTACATCCACGTTAAAGACCCAGTAATGGTTACCCACAAGTAGCTTTGACTTGTCAATGTTCTCTAACACAGGTAACATGATTTGTGCAAAAAAGGTAGAAAAAAGTTGGGGTAAGAAGATATAAAAAATATGTATGCAACTCGGAAAGCTATAAAACATGCAAGTTTCCTCGTAAAAAAACTATGCAAAAAACTTGATGTTACAGAAACTTATGTTATGTTTCTGCACTTTGGCAACTTGGTACATGCACTAAAGCAAAAAAACTGCCAAACGTGCAGATTTTTGGCAACTTAGTACATGTGTGTAAGCAATTTGCAAAGCATATACTCAGGCAAATTTTGTGCATGCGTGTAAGCAACTTGTGTAAAGTTTTGGTGTAGCATTGGTGTGAAAAGTGAAAACTTGTACTATAATATTTACATGTGGGTGGGAAACTTTGAACATGTATTTAGCCCACTTAGGAAAAAAAGTGCTAGAGTGGAAATTCGAGAAACATTAACCTACAATATCCTTGCGGTCCTAGCAATTTGATTTGTTGAATCAGGAAATGGGCTCTTTGTTGTTCATATCTTTAGAGGGAAAAGTCATCTGATGCAACTGGATGACCCACAAGTATAGGGGGTCAATCGTAGTCCTTTCGATAAGTAAGAGTGTTGAACCCAACAAGGAGCAGAAGGAAATGACAAGTGGTTTTCAGCAAGGTAATGTCTGCAAGCACTGAAATTGTCGGTAACGGATAGTTTCATAGCAAGATAATTTGTAACGAGCAAGTAACGGTAACGGTAAATAGTATGCGGCAAGGTAGCCCAATCCTTTTGTGGCAAAGGACAGACCAAGACGGTTTCTTATAATAAGCAAAGAGTTCTTGGGGGCACACGGGAATTTCATCTAGTCACTTTCACCATGTTGGTTTGATTTGTGTTCGCTACTTCGATAATTTGATATGTGGGTGGACCGGTGCTTAGGTGATGTTCTTACTTGAACAAACATCCTACTTATGATTAACCCCCTCGCATTAAACATTTGGGTCCAAATCAGCCCCTTACGAAGTAGCGCATAAACTAGGGTTTAAGCTTCTGTCACTCTAGCAACCCATCATTTAATAACTACTCCACAATGCATTCCCTTAGGCCCAAATATGGTGAAGTGTCATGTAGATGACGTTCACATGACACCATTAAGGGAATCACAACATACATATCATCGGAATATCAAACACGTATCAAGTTCACATGATTACTTGCAGCATGATTTCTCTCGTGACCTCAAGAACAAAAGTAAGTACTCACAAGTGATAAACATGCTCAAGATCAGAGGGGTATTGAATAGCATAATGGATCTTAACATATAATCTTCCACCAAATAAACCATATAGTTATCAACTACAAGATGTAATCAACACTACTAGTCATCCACAGGTACCAATCTGAGGTTCCGATACAAAGATTGAACACAAGATATGAAATAGGGTTTGAGAGGAGATTGTGTTGTTGAAGATGTTGGTGAAGATTGGCCTCCCAAAGATGAGAGGGTTGTTGGTGATGACAATGGCTTTGATTTCCACCTCCGGGAGGGAAGTTTCCCCGACGGAATCGCTCTACCGGAGGGCAAAAGTGCTCCTACCCAAGTTCTGCCTCGAAACGGCAGCGCTCCATCCCAAAAGTCCTCTCTTTATTTTTTTCCAGGTCAAAATAACTTATATACCAGAAGATGGGCACCGGAGGTGGGCCGAGGAGGGAACAACCCACCAAGGCGCGCCTGGGCTCCCTGGCACGCCTAGGTGGGTTGTGCCCACCTAGTGGCCCCCCTCTGATAGTTATTTGCTCCAATAATTCTTAAATAATCCATAAAAAATCTCTGTGAATTTTTACCTCATTTGGAGTTGTGTAGAATAGGTGGCCCGACGTTGCTTTTTCAGGCCCTGAATTCCAACTGCCGGTATTCTCCCTCTTGATGTAAACCTTGCATATTATGAGAGAAAAGACATTAGAATTACTCCATAAAGCATTATTATGCATAAAACACTATAAATAGCAGCAAGAAAAGATGATGCAAAATGTACGTATCAACTCCCCCAAGCTTAGACCTCGCTTGTCCTCAAGCGAAAACCAAAATCGGAGAACATGTCCACATGCTTAGAGAGAGAGAGGTGTCGGTAAAAACAAAATAGTGACATAGAAGCATCATGTAAATTATTATAACAACAACAAACTTTATTATAGAAGTTTTAACATGAAACTTTATCAAACAACTTTTATCATATAACTTCTCATGAACAAGTAACAATTCATCACAACATCGAAGTATAAAGCATAAATTCTATTGAAAACTAACAAACTATGTTTTCAATCAACTTTGCAACTACAATTCATCATCTTTTCAAGAAGGGTCTCGTATCAGAGCCTTTAGGCAAGCCCACATACTCAACTATCATATATTCTTCTATGATTGCTAACACTCACCGCGTACATATGAGCAAAAAGTTTCAATCGGACACATAGAAAGATAGGGGCTTATAGTTTTGCCTCCTAACGTGTTCACCTAAGGGGTGATCTCAACAATAATAATTTACACTCACCCACATTCAACTGGATATATGTGCCTAGATCTTTCCTCGCCACATGATGCTTAGGAAAAGTAAAAAGTAAAAAGGAATTCAGAAGTATACTTTGACTCTTGCATAAAAGTAAATATAGAAAATAAAAGATAGGCCCTTCACAGAGGGAAGCAAAAGTTGTCATGCGATTTTGTTTGCAAGCCAAATCCCTTAATGCAAAGAACATCAGGTTATATTGCCCCTTATGCTAGCAACCTTTATTATGTAGTCCGTCGCTTTTATTACTTTGCCATCACAAGTTCGTACAATGCTCAATTTTCTCTCACACTAAAAGATCGAACACATTTAGAAGAAATTTTTATTGCCTTATTGCATCGATGACAACTTACTTGAAGGATCTTACTCAATCCATAGGTAGGTATGATGGACTCTCGAAAAAGATTTTGGTTTTAAGAGTTTTTGGATGCACAAGTAGTATCTCTACTTAGTGCAGAATTTTGGCCAGACAAGATATTGAGCAAGCACCACATGTTAAGGGATCTATGACAATATAACTTCTATGTAAATATGAACAAACATAAGTCATTACATTGTCTTCCTTGTCCAACATCAACCGTTTTGGCATATAATATTTTGATGGGGGCTCACAATCATAAAAGATGTCCAAGATAGTGTATTTGCATGTGAATCTTCTCTTCCCTTATTAATTCTTTCATGAATTGCATCACTGACCAATGCTATGTTTGTCAATCTCCAATAAATTTTACTACTTATACTTTTCCTTATGCGATGTCATTACTTAACAGAAGATTAGCATATGTTCCTTTTCATTTGTTTTCCTTTATTTTTCTTGAGACAAAGAATCAAAGAAAGCAAAACTAAAACTAAAATTTATTATATATCTCACACATGATTACATAGATAGATAGATCACTAAGTAAACTCTCAAACAAAGATCGAACTAAACTTTTATTCAACTAATTCATAAGATAACTAAAGACCGAACTAAGGTAAATAAAGGTAAAAGAGGTGGTGTGATACGATACCGGGGCACCTCCCCCAAGCTTGGCTCAAGCCAAGGGGAGTGCCCATACCCGATACTCAATTCCCCTTTGGTGGTGAAGAAGGTGTTGGTGGTGGTGATGAGGTAGTAAGTTTATCCTTCCTCCTCAGTGAAAGATCGTGGATGTCGCCTAGAAGGGGGGGGGGTGAATAGGCGCTTTTAAAATAATTACGGTTTAGGCTTGAACAAATGCGGAATAAACCTAGCGGCTAAATTTTCAAGCACAAAACGTACAACAACTAGGCTCACCTATGTGCACCAACAACTTATGATAAGCAAGATAAACAATTAGGTGATAGCAAGATATATGACAAGAAACAATATGGCTATCACAAAGTAAAGTGCATAAGTAAAGGGCTCGGGTAAGTGATAACCGAGGCACGCGAAGATGACGATGTATCGCGAAGTTCACACCCTTGCGGATGCTAATCTCCGTTTGGAGCGGTGTGGAGGCACAATGCTCCCCAAGAATCCACTAGGGCCACCGTAATCTCCTCACGCCCTCGCACAATGCAAGATGCCATGATTCCACTAAGGGACCCTTGAGGGCGGTCACTGAACCTGTACAAATGGCAACCCTTGGGGGCGGTCATCGAACCCGTACAAATTGCTCGGGGCAATCTCCACAACCTAATTGGAGACCCCGATGCTTGCCCGAAGCTTTACACCACAATGATTGTGCTCCGAACACCACCAAGGTTGGGGCTACCTCCACAACTTAATTGAAGGCTCCCAACAACACGACGAAGCTTCACCACAGTGAAATATGGCTTCGCGGTGACCTTAACCGTCTAGGGCGCCCAAGCACCCAAGAGGAACAAGCTCAAGGGTAAGAAGCACCCAAGAGTAATAAGCTTCTCAACTTCTAGCTTCCACGTATCACCATGGAGAACTCAAACCGATGCACGAAATGCAATGGCAAGGGCACACAGAGTGCCCAAGTCCTTCTCTCTCAAATCCCACCAAAGCAACTAATGCTAGGGAGGGAAAAGAGAGGAAGAACAAGAAGGAGAACACCAAGAACTCCAAGATCTAGATCCAAGGGGTTCCTCTCACCTAGAGGAGAAAGTGATTGGTGGAAATGTGGATCTAGATCTCCTATATCTTTCCCCCAAAAACTAGCACGAATCCATGGAGGGATGGAGAGAAAGCAAGCTCGAAGAAGGTCAACAATGGGGGAAGAACACGAGCTCAAAGGATAAGGTTCAATGGGGAAGAAGACCCCCTTTTATAGGGGGGAGAAAATCCAACTGTTATCCCCACCAACCAGCCCGCAGCGAGCGGTACTACTACTCTAGGGAGCGGTACTATCGCTGGCTGCAGCGGTACTACCGCCCGGACCAGCGGTATTACCGTTGGGACCATGCACAACGCCAACGAGGGAAGAAACACGAGATAGAGCCCCCGAGCAGCACTAGTAGCAGTGGTAGGGCGGTACTACCGCTTATAAGCGGTACTACCGCACCTACTACCGCTCCTACTGCCGCCCAACCCGACACGAGAAGCGACGGTCTTGAATCGAGGTGGCACTAGCGCGGAACCGGAGTGGTACCACCGCATATAGCCATGGGCGGTACTACCGCTGTGAACCAGGGGTACTACCGCTTGTGGCTATAAGCGGTACTACCGCTCTGTCCCAGCGGTACTACCGCGGGAGCAGTAAGAAACCCTGAACTGCCATAACTTCTGCATATGAGCTCCGAATTGAGCGAACTCAAGCTTGTTGGATAGAGAAAGACGAGTAGCATCAAAACAGGGAGGTATGCCTGAGATATAGAGGAGTGAACACTCCATCAGAGAAGAACCGGCATAACCTCCAACATCGAAAACATCATAGAAGATGCATGTGAACTCCGTTTTCGATGAACTCGAGCTTGTCATCAAGATGACCGAAAGCTCTAAGACTCACAAAGAGAACCAGCAAAAACCCCAACATCGAAACATCATAGAAGATGCATGAGTGAACTCCATTTTTTATGAACTCGAGCTTGTCATCAACATGACCATACGCTCAAAAACTCACAAGGAGAAGAACCAAACAAGAACCAATAAAGATGATGCAAGGATGCAATGGTTTGAGCTCTCTATGAACAATATGATCAAGCTACTCATCGAGAGCCCCCCTTGATAGTACGACAATCGATCCTATAACCCGGTCTCCCAACTACCACCATCAGACCGGTAAAATAGAAAACCTATCAAGGGCAAACCTTTGCCTTGCACATAGTCCACTTGAGCTGGATGGTGACGATCTTGACTCCCTCAAGCTGGACCACCTTTCTTGATTGCGCTCGCTTGGTGAAGACTAGTAGATTGCTCCCCCATACTCCATTATGGGTGAGCCACTCTTCGGCACATCTTCACAAGTCCATTGCCACCACAATGGACGGCATGCTTCGAGCATATGATATCTTCGTGATGATACACTTGAACTTGCACACCGCAATCTAACCCCACAAAGAACTCTCACGAAGACCATGGGTTAGTACACAAAGCGTGATTGACAATGCTTACCATACCATGGGATTGCTTAATCCCTCTCGGTACATCTTCTACACTTTGTGTGTCGATCACCTTGATTCATTCTTTGACTTAGTCTTGATCAACCTTGAATCTTTCCAACTCTCTTCGTTTGGATGATGTCTTGAAGGTAAATATGAATGATCACACACTCTTCTTCTTCAAGACATGCTTGCAATAAGCCTAACACCCACAAGACCAATCTTTGGATAATTCCTTAATAGCACCCTGGTCATCACAAACTCTCCTTGGAACCAACAAATGGACTCCAAGAAAAGCCTATGGACAAACCCTTCAAATATAACTCAAGGCAACCATTAGTCCATAGAGATTGTCATCAATAACCAAAACCAAACATGGGGGCATCGCATGTTCTTTCACTCAGCTTACGCTTGAGGATAGAATTTTCCTCCCTCAAATCATCAATCTCCTGCTCCAGCATTAATATCTTTTGGCCTAATTCTTGCTTATTTCCCTGTAGAAGACGAAAAGGGATAAGCTGGGTCTTAGGTTTCTTTTCTTTGTAGGGGAGACTTGACTTCTCGAATTCCACGTGCATGTCCCCAGGTTGGGGCAATGGAACTTCATCTTCATCTGAGCTTGTCTCTTCCTGCCCTTTTGAATCATAATCTTCTTCTTCCTTCATGGTACAACCATAATGTTACACATCTCCATAGACCTAAGGCTTTGCAATATAGTCAGCAACACATCTCATACCCTCGGAGTCTTGAGATGACATATTTTCAGATCTGCCAGAAAACAACAAGAAAGAAGAACAGAGGATTTCTCCACGGTACGGTGGTCAATAGGTTAGGGGGTACATAAAGATTTTTTATCTTGGGAAACAAGTAAACAGAAGAAGAACGAAGTCCGAAAGGTACCCGAGGTGGGCACAATCCACCTGGGCGCGCCTGGCAAGCCAGGCACGCCCCGGTGTCTTGTGCCCACACTACAAAAAACACTTTCATGATAATACATGTTTGTCATAGTAGGTCATGTTTTCTATCATGCATGTACATCCATGACAATTTTATGACAAAATCAAGATAGTCATACATGTGCTGTCGTAGAAGTGTTCCATGACAATACCGAAATTATCATCACGGAAGTGTCCACTTCCATGACGATAAATGTCGCGTCATGGAAGTGCTTTTGTCAAGGGTAACCGACACATGGCATCCACCATGACGGGTCGCCGTTAAGCTATCGGGTCCGGTTTTGGATTCGATGACCCGCTAACAGCCACGACCAATGGTGATTTTCCACGTGTAAAATTCTCATTGGCCCGAAGATCCACGTGTCCGCTCATCGTTGGGACATATGTCGTCCACTCATTGTACGGGAGGCGCCTATGATACGTTGGCACGTGGCAAGGCCCAATAGTGTCCCTTTTAGGTGAAAGTGGCCGGCCCAGTCAAAATTAGCAGGCCGGCCCATATAGGGCCTACCGGTGTCTGGTCCATTTAAGCCCACGACCCATACGAGATGTGCCAATTCTATCGGAGATATTGACCATGGGTACCTTCGGTGACCACCCTTGGTATTTCAAGACAAATTATAGCAGCCAACTCTACCCCAGCCGTCTGCTCATCGGGCCGCCTCCTAGGATAGCCTGCCCTAGGAGCCGGCTGCCAGCAGGCGGCAGGGACCCAACAGGCGGCGGCACCAACACCAACAGCTAGCAGACGGTCCCACATCCCTCCCTCGGGACGCATGCTGGGGGACCCCCACGCAGCTGAGACATGGCTACAGATGGACATGTCCTTAGAGAATCTATAAGGGCGTGGCTACAGTGAACGTGTACCTTATGAATATCCCCTGAGCGGCGGGTCACTGTAGCCACGCTGCTCATGACCAAGCGTCGGTCGGAGGAGGCCACGATCCCACTACTCACAGACGGCACGGCCAGCAAGCGGCTGGCCCCATTGGCCAGCGAGTAGGTCATAAACAAGCTGCCCCTGGCAGACGGCCAGGAGGGACGGCCGCCTGGTAGTAGGCGGTGAATCCCACCCTAGAAGTCCGAACCTCATCAAGATGACAAGACATGACGTGGCGGCAGTGTACGGCAGGAGACGGCGGCACTGTAGCCACTGCCCTCCTAACGAGGCTGTCGTCAGCAGAGGCGCGTCTACAGTGAAAGACAATCACGTGGGCCCGCAGGCAGCGGGCCCCAGCAGGCAGGCGGCAAGGCCGGCGCCGGAAGACACTGACGGCTGGGAGCCACATTATGTCTACACACGCTTCTACTCTTGTAGACTGTGTTGGGCCTCCAAGCGCAGAGGTTTGTAGGACAGCAGCAATTTCCCTCAAGTGGATGACCTAAGGTTTATCGAACTCAGGGAATTAGAGGTTGAAGATGGTCTCTCTCAAGCAACCCTACAAATAAGATACAAGAAGTCTCTTGTGTCCCCAAAACACCTAATACACTTGTTAGATGTATAGGTGCACTAGTTCGGCGAAGAGATGTTAAATGGCAAGTGATATGTATGGCAAAACAAAGTAATATAAATCTGTAATAAAAAGTGCAGCAAGCAAACAAGTGGTAAACGTGAGCACAAATGGTATTGCAATGGTGGAAACAAGGCCTAGGGATCATACTTTCACTAGCGGCAACTCCCAACAACATTAACATAATCGAATCACATGATATTTCCCATAAAACATGCAATGGAGACGCACCCGGAGGTCATTCTTTCGTGGTCAAGAGAGGACGAGAATTATGTAGGGCTACAAAAGCACACCTCAAAGTTCGTAGTTCTCAATCTAAGGATTTCCCAATGTCACTGCGGCCATCCAAAGAGAGTCCCACAATCACCATAACATATCTAAAGGATAGTCAAAAGACAAGCACCAAGAGACTCTCAATTCTCAATCAACACACAAGCGAGGAAATCACTCATGAAAATATTTTTCTAATCCATGTCCAATAGACCGCTGTCACCTTGGTCTCGGGGATTATACTAGATAAAGACAAGTGAGTACATCAATCCAATACATAGAGGAAGGGGAAATATCATGGGATCACCCTAGATTAACATAGCCTATGATCACAACGAAGATCACATCATGGGAGAGAGAGGTAACCACATAGCTACACGTACGAGCCCTCGGCCCCGGAGAAGACTACTCACACATGGACATGGTGAGGAGGAGGTTGATGATGGTGTTGATGGAGAGGTGCAGCCCCGCGAGTAGGAGACGGCCGGCGGCAGCCACGGAGGCGGCGGCGGCGGCCCTTGGGGGCGCGGCGGTGGCGGCGGCCCTAGGGGGCGGCGGCGGCCCTCGGGGCGGCGGCGGCCCTAGGGGGCAACGGCTCCTTGCCCCCCCTTCTTCCTTGTGGATGGTGCTGCAATGGTGCTGGTCCTCCCCTCCAAGACGGCGGCTCGGGAGGAGGAAAATTCGTAGCCCTTGGTGACCTAGGTTTCCTCTCTTTATATAGACTCTCGGATTCCCGTCATCAGATTTTGGGTCTCAGTAAAACGGGCTTTACTCGGCCGTCCGGACTCCGATTTGGACGAATTTTATATCCAGAAGCATCGCCTCGAAATTCCCCACAACTTTCGCAACTAGACTTTTTCCGTTTGACGTCGTCTTCGGGCCGGAACATGACCAGCTTTAAAAAACATTCTCAGACAGATTTCAGGAAAGTCAGAGTCCTACTCCAATACGAGTCCTTTTGCGTTTTTGTCAATTTCCAAGTAATTCCTACACAATAAAGTGTAAAACAAGAACATTGTGCACTTTTGCAACCATTAGTAGGTTAGTCCAAATATGATCAAAAGTGTATGGAAGTGCATAAATATCATAGCAATATCACACAAAAAAGGCATGGAGCAAGCATAAATTATAGATACGTTTTGGACGTATCAACATCCCCAAGCTTAATTTCTGCTCGTCCTCGAGTAGGTAAATGATAACAAGCATAATTTCTGTGGTAACAAGCTATTAACCATATAAGAACTTTTCACAGTCACATGACAAATGCTTACTGAGATAATGAATCTTTAGTAATTAAGTTGCCTCATGAGAAAATCACAAAGAACTGAAAGTTTTACAATATGATACTGAAACACTCAATAGATTTGTAGTGAGCATGGTGTGTAAATATGACAAAGTGGTACCTCGCTTGCCCCCTTTAGTGAAGCAAAACATAAATGCAGGGGCACCTCCAAAGTTTAAGTGACGACTAGATACAATGATTTCCGAATAAACGATATCATAATCATGCAAAAGACAATGGTACTTTGGGGCAATGCACATTACACTCAGAATGACAATCATGCTCTCAATAGTTGGTGCTTTAAAGAAGGTGGAGACTCTCGAACCGTTGCTTTTGATGGCAAGGTTGAAAACCCGTGGTCGGAAACAAAAACTAAACATGTACCAGAGCTCTTGGTTTTTTTAAAACAGAGGTAAAAATTATTTTTTTAGAATATGCATATTTCGTCAACGAATGCTAGCAGATAACTCAATCACTTCTTGAGCTGGACAAGTTTCGAGGAACGGCTCACGCATGAGGACGATCACATCCTCTTAATCTCCTTTGTTTATCACTGTCAAAGTTTTCTGATTTCTCATGAACAAAGCGTGAAGGAGGGTTTGTTTGTTGTCTAATTTTTTAATGAGCCGAGCGCACTCTATGCCAGTTCCTTCTCATATTTTGGGTTTGCACATTAGACATGCAATTCCGGGGTGAAGCTTGTCCAACTTAAAAAGATCATGAATTAACTACTACTTCCTCATGAGCTAAAACAGAGGCACAAAAGAGAAATGCTTTTTTGAATAATTTCGAGATGATACATGAAAGTCTTCGTTAGGAATGGCAGGTAAATACCATGTATAGGTAGGTATGGTGGACTCATATGGCATAACTGGTTTAAAGGATTTTGGATGCACAAGCAGTCAGTCCGCTTAGTACAGGCGAAGGTTAGCAAAAGACTGTGAGCGACCAACTAAAAGAGCAATGACGGTCATAATCATGCAGAGCGACAAAGCAATATTGAATCATGCATGGAAGTTATATTGCTACTCAGAAATTAAAGATCATCAAGGCTTGATAGACTTTCTTTACAGTCTTAAATATGCGTGAGCATACGCCAAGTCAATCAAAATAAATTCCTGGAGGAAGATACCACTAAACCATACCACATCATAGGCAAACAAATCATGTTGGTACTTCAATAACACATTAAGAACCCCCCAGCTATTTGAGACTAACCATAAGATAACATGAACTACTAAGCATCATTATGCACATAGCATTTTTATCATAGACATATCAACCAGTGCAACAGAAGCCAACTCTCTTAATAAGATAAGCATGATAACTAAAGAGAGTTCCAGCGACCAACTAAACAAAAGCTCTTCAAAAAGTAAAGCATGAAAACTAAGAGTTGAACATGATAGTAGCTATTGAAAGACAAAGAACACACACAGCAAGGATAGGCATGAAAATTCTATGTTATGTTCTAGGTTGAAGTGGAGCGTGTTTCTCTCCCACACAAAGAAGGCTGAGTTCCAACTCGTTATGAAAAGCAAGCAAAGCTAAAGAAAACTAAAAAGGAAACTAAAAGCAAGACGCTCCAAGCATAGCACATAACACATGAAGTGATAAAAATATAGTGGAACGAAGGACGAACTGATAATTGTTGATGGAGAAAGGGATGCACGGGGGCATCCCCAAGCTTGAGCGTTTGACACTCCTGAATCTTTTTATCATCTTCCCTCGCACACTTGAAAACTCCCTTCATACATAACTCATCATAATCTGATTAGCGAGGTTAGTACCCTTAATAAAATAATTGTTCCTTGCTGGAAATAAGGATATTCTTGAAGGTCTACTGTTTCTCAAGATTTCCAAAAGGTTTTTGCAAAGAAAAAGCAAGCTCAAGGTTTGCAAAAATGAAGGAAAGGCAAAACAGGACAGAATCTGTGAAAAACAGACCAGCAGGTAGTAAATGATTTTTTCGGGGCACTTCTGCAACTCAAATCAAAAAACTCAGAACAGATGCCCGAAAGACAATTGTATAGAGCACGCTGTCGAAAAAATTCAGACCAAAAAGATGATCTGGTGATTTTATACGAAATTTTCTGTCCAAGGACAGAATCTGTTTCCTGGACAGCATGTCACAACTTTTAAACTTTCTTGCAATCAGAGGCTACACTTGGCACAAAGCTGAAAAGTAAAGATACAATGATGATGCTACTGTAGTAACAACATCAAGACACAACAAAAGCAAAATAAAATTTTATTCATTGTGGGCTGCCTCCCAAAAGCGCTTTCTTTTATGCCTTTAAGCTAGGCATAAGACTTTAATGATGCTCTCGTAGAAATAAGAGTTGAAGAACAAAAGAGAGCATCAAGAAGCAAATACCAAACACATTTAAGCCTAACATGCTTCCTATGCATAGGAATATTGCAATAGAATAATTTATTGAAGCACAAAGCAATAAGCATAGGAAGGCAAAGCACGTGTAGCTTCAAAACCTTCAGCATAAAGAGAGGGAACTTGATATTATTGAAATATCTATAAGCATATGTCCCCTTCTCATAATAATTTTCAGTGGGATCACGAATAAACTCAACAATATAAGCATCACATAAAGCATTGTTACCATGATCCACATGCAAAAAGGTACTCTTACTCTCCACATAAGCATAATCTTTCTCATTGATAATAGTGGGAGTAGGACTATCATAAACAACTTGAACACTATAGATTAATTGTGTATTAGGAGGGTGGTGTTCAACAAGGGAGTAATTCCCTCCATGATTATGACAAGTTTCATAAGGATAATTTCTCCTTATGTCATAGGTACCTTTATAATCACTATAGATTGGAGTTATAACATCATCATAGTAGAGAAAAGCATTATCATTGCTAGCAACTATATTTGTAATCATGTTGTCTTTATTCTTACTAGCAACAGAATTATCAATAGTCACATCACTAGTGGGTAAAGGATTTGCAATCCTATCATCCCCAAGCTTAGAGCTTTCCATATCATCACTTTCAGAGTTGGTACCAAAAAGATTTTCAAGATCATAAGTAGCATTATCATCATTTTCCCAATCACAATAAGTAACATGCATATCATAATCAAAATCATCTTCAATAGTACCTACGGACGTATCATCAAGATGATAATTAAGGCAATAAACTTCACCTTCTCCTTTAAACTTACAACTGTTAGGATAAAAGTTGATAGGAGGAATATGCTCAGGCCAGGTTGATACCCATTCTTCTTCCTTCTTGCTCCTCTTCCTCCTCCTCTTCTTTTTCTTCATCTTCACCTTAGGAGGGGGTGGTTGGAGATGAAGCTTCTCCACATATCCTGGTTTATCATTAGAAACAATAGGGGAAACTTGGGAGAAACTCTCCTTTTTATTAGCAGAAATATAAGAGACATTTTTATACTTTGATAAAGTTCCCTCCTTTCTAATCTTACTTATGTAATCATTTTCCTGGCAATTAACAACACAATAGTGATGGCAATTTTGCAAAGTGTTTTTTATTCCTATAGCATTAACATCTAGCCAAGAAGTCTTTTCTGTTAACTCTTCACACATCAAAAATAACATAAGCTCATCATAAAGATCAGAGGTGATCATGTTATCACACAACTGGTTAACAGTTATGTTTTGAAAGTTCATGCATTGAAAATTAAAGTGACCCTCTATATAGCAAAGTTCACAAGTAAAAGGATAAAGGTCACACAATTCTCTAGCAATTTCATTTAAATCTCTGACCCAAGTGATTGTTCTTTCAAGCTTATGTTGCTTACAATACTTCTCTTCTTCAATCATAGGCCTTTCACAAGGTCTATCCACTCCACAAAAATTAACATGCTTATATAAAACTTCATTTTTAAGAATTGGATCATGCATGTTGCAATTATCATGAACAATTTCATTTTCTTTGCAAATCTCTTTAAAAGGTTTATGATGCTTGATACAATCCTCCTTAGGCATATTAAGATGTGAAGCAAAAGATTTGAGGAAATCAACAAGGAGTTGAGAATCAAGTCCAAACTTAGCACTAAACTTATTAAAACTTGTAGTTTCAACAAAGGACTCAATGCAATCATACTCATAAATTATACCTGACTCTTTACCTTTGTCGGTCTCCCAATCTTCAGCGTTGCGTTGAATTCTTTCAAGGAGTTCCCATTTAGCATCAGTCTTTTCGTTTGTGAAAGAACCCATAGAGGAAGCATCGAGCAAATCTTTATCCTGTCGAGAGAGCCTCGCATAGAAATTAGTAATAATCATATCTTTGGGGAGCCCATGGTTATGACATTTTAGCATTAACGTTCTCAGTCTCCCCAAAGCTTGAGCTATGCTCTCTCCGTCATGAGGATAGAAATTATAAACATAATTCCTATTCTCATGGACTTCATGAAGAGGATAAAACTTGGAGTAAAAGAGAGACATAAGCTCTTGCCAATCAAGCAAGTGCGAGTTATCGAGAAGCTTATACCAATCTGAAGCTTTATCTATAAGTGATACGGCGAACAATTTCCTCATGACAAACTCCCTCGATACACCTGCAAGCTTAAATAATGAACATAATTGTGACAGATATAGCAAGTGTTCACCGGGATGTCTGTCTCCTGCGTAACGATTAGCTAAAACATAATCGATAATACCAGCTGGTATTTTATAGGGCACAATTTCAGTAGGGGGAGGAGCAACCACCACAGGTGTGGGGCGTCTTCCCGCAAGCAACGATCCAATAGCAAGGTTGTCCATAAGCATAACTAGTGAAATAAAAACAAGAAACAAAAAGATTTAATTGAAAGATCTAAAGATATACCTTCAAGCACCCACCTCCCCGGCAACGGCGCCAGAAATAGCTTGATGTCTACACACGCTTCTACTCTTGTAGACTATGTTGGGCCTCCAAACGCAGAGGTTTGTAGGACAGCAACAATTTCCCTCAAGTGGATGACCTAAGGTTTATCGAACTCAGGAAAGTAGAGGTTGAAGATGGTCTCTCTCAAGCAACCCTGCAACTAAGATACAAGAAGTCTCTTGTGTCCCCAACACACCTAATACACTTTTTAGATGTATAGGTGCACTAGTTCGGCGAAGAGATGTTAAATGGCAAGTGATATGGATGGCAAAACAAAGTAATATAAATCTGTAATAAAAAGTGCAGCAAGCAAACAAGTGGTAAACGTGAGCACAAATGCTATTGCAATGGTGGAAACAAGGCCTAGGGATCATACTTTCACTAGTGGCAACTCCCAACAACATTAACATAATCGAATCACATGATATTTCCCATAAAACATGCAATGGAGACGCACCCGGAGGTCATTCATTCGTGGTCAAGAGAGGACGAGAATTATGTAGGGCTACAAAAGCACACCTCAAAGTTCGTAGTTCTCAATCTAATGATTTCCCGATGTCACCGCGGCCATCCAAAGAGAGTCCCACAATCACCATAACATATCTAAAGGATAGTCAAAAGACAAGCACCAAGAGACTCTCAATCCTCAATCAACACACAAGAGAGGAAATCACTCATGAAAATATTTTTCTAATCCATGTCCAATAGACCGCTGTCACCTTGGTCTCGGGGATTATACTAGATAAAGACAAGTGAGTACATCAATCCAATACATAAAGGAAGGGGAAATATCATGGGATCACCCTAGATTAACATAGCCTATGATCACAACGAAGATCACATCATGAGAGAGAGAGGTAACCACATAGCTACACGTACGAGCCCTCGGCCCCGGAGAAGACTACTCACACATGGACATGGTGAGGAGGAGGTTGATGATGGTGTTGATGGAGAGGTGCAGCCCCGCGAGGAGGAGACGGCCGGCGGCAGCCACGGAGGCGGCGGCCCTAGGGGGCAGCGGCTCCTTGGCCCCCCTTCTTCCTTGTGGATGGTGCTGCAATGGTGCTGGTCCTCCCCTCCAAGACGGCGGCTCGGGAGGAGGAAAATTCGTAGCCCTTGGTGACCTAGGTTTCCTCTCTTTATATAGACTCTCGGATTTCCGTAATCAGATTTTGGGCCTCAATAAAACGGGCTTTACTCGGCCGTCCGGACTCCGATTTGGACGAATTTTATATCCAGAAGCATCGCCTCGAAATTCCCCACAACTTTCGCAACTAGACTTTTTCCGTTCGACGTCGTCTTCGGGCCGGAACGTGACCATCTTTAAAAAACATTCTCAGACAGATTTCAGGAAAGTCAGAGTCCTACTCCAATACGACTCCTTTTGTGTTTTTGTCAATTTCCAAGTAATTCCTACACAATAAAGTGTAAAACAAGAACATTGTGCACTTTTGCAACCATTAGTAGATTAGTCCAAATATGATCAAAAGTGTATGGAAGTGCATAAATATCATAACAATATCACACAAAAAAGGCATGGAGCAAGCAGAAATTATAGATACGTTTTGGACGTATCACCACATTGTCGAGATTACCATTGTACCCCTGGGGGGTAGGCCTATATAAACCCCCCAGGGTCCTCCATGAGGAGGGGTTAGAAGGTTGAAAGATTAAACCCTAGGAAGAAGAGAGAGAGGGGGAGAAAGGAACCCTAGCGATCACCCCCGATTCCTAGAGTGAGCAAGAGAGCTAGCCCTGCTCGTCTTCCTCCTCTGGTCCACACAGCTCGAGGAGCAACCTTGTAGCTGCCGTAGTGATTTCAGTCATGACGTGGAGCCCCCGCAGAGCAGGACTAGTGGTGTTATCTCCTCGGAGAGCCCCGAACCTGGGTAAGACCCGTAGGCGTCCTAAGTTTCGCCTCATCCCGCTTCTCGAGCCCGGCGACGTTCTTTTGGCCCCATGCATGATAAGCCATCCATTGGCATATGTCGCTCCAAAACCCCGACATTTGGCGCCAACCGTGGGGCTAGGTGCACCATCGTCCGGAGACATGTTCTGGACGGGAACTCTGTTCCTCCCTAGCGAGAGTAGCCAGCCCGGCACGCCTACAGGCGTGGAAACCGGGATGCTTCGTGACGCTGAGGCCGCATGCGCCGCGAGCGGGCTCACCGACCTTCTCGGCGGCGTCCGCATCCACGATGAGCCCTCTCCGGCGGCCGAGCCAGTGGCGCCGGAGAGCTGCCTCGTCAATCTCCTCGACAAGCTCCACATCGTCGACGAGCGCGCCTCTGATGTGGAGTCAGTAGGCTCTTCTGATCCACCCGTAGACATGATCGTTGACCTCGGCACGGAGCCCGTTGACTCCTTCCCCGAGCACGTGGTGATCATCAATGACCCCCTCCCCGCTCTCCCGACCGGCAGCACCATCAGCGCCGTCACGGAGGTGCTCGTTACCGACCACGGCGAACCATCCAACAGGGCGGGCCCAGACCCGCTCGAGGCCGCTCTGCAGCACCTCGCCGCTCCTGTTGTAGTGGGGGCAGACGGCGAGGCGTTGGAGGCGCTCCGCGTTTTGCTCCTCGATAGCGCCAACAAATTGGCTGCCTCCCGACGCCTCACCAAAGCTTACCGTCGCAAGATGGACCGTGCCATTTGTGGCACGCCGGCTGCTGGCGAGCCTAGCCGAGCCGACGCCGTCCGCGATCGCGGAGGACAGATAGCATACATGCTGGGGGCCCCGCGGCCAGTGTACCTCACCCCGTCGGAGAACCTAAGGGCTGCCCAGGCGGCAGTCGACGAGATGGGCCACTTGGAGGGAGACGAGCTTCGTTGCATGACTCAGCGTGCCCGCCAGCTCCTCGACGCTGCTGACTCACAGCAGGAGGCCCGTCGCCGGGTATCAGAGGCCGGCGCGCACGCAGACAACCGCCCCTTTCGGCGGGAGCAGGGAGCCACGTCTCGCTCTCCAACAGTCGGCGCCCCCAACCGGCGAGACCCAGAGCCGGCTGCCAGCCGCAACCGGTAGACTCACGTCACCATCGAGCACGACGAAGACGGCCGCCCAAGGGCCATAGAGCGGCGAGGGGAACATCCGCCTCCTCCCAGGCGGGAGAGGCATGTGTCTCCTCTGCCTATTGACCACCCCTCTCTGGCGGGCCGTTTGGGCCGCCGCGAGGGGGTTGGGGAGAACGACGCTCGCCACCGCCTGGATCGTCTGGCTCGGTCCCAGGCGGTCGAAGAAGAGGATGACCTCGGTCCGGCTTGCTTCGGCCCTCACATTTGCAACGAGCCTTTTCCCAAGGGCTTCTCGCTCCCCAGAGATACCCCCAAGTACAACGGATTAGTAAAACCAAAGGACTGGCTGGTGGACTACTCCACAGCCGTCAGCATAGCTACCTGCAATAGACGCTTTGCGGTGAAGTACGTGCCCCTTATGCTCCAGGGCACGGCCCGGACCTGGCTGAACAGCCTCAAACCCAATAGCATCAACGGCTGGCTGGACTTCACCGACGCCTTCACTCGCAACTTCACCAGCACCTACAAGCGTCCTCCCAAGCCGCGTCAGCTCTCCCTGTGTGTCCAAGGCCCAGATGAGTCGGCCCGTGATTACCTGACGCGCTAGGCAGTGCTGCGAAACTCTTGTGAAGGAGTGCATGAGGTACAAGCTATCGAGTATTTCACGGCCAGGTGCCGAGAAGGCACCTTGCTCAAGCATAGGCTCCTTTGTGACGAGCCGGCCACGTTGGATGAACTGCTGAGCATTGCAGACAAGTACGCCATTGCAGACTCCTCCATGAAGACCGAGCTACAAGTAGATGCTTCTGGCAAGATGACTCCTCGAGCTTCCAAGATGCCGGTTGGAGAGCCCAGCAGGCGCCAGAAGACAAGCGACCAGAAACGCAAGACCCATGCGCCGGCTGCCAACAGCCGGCTGGTGACAGCGGTCGACGGCCAGCAGCCATAAGCTCAAGCAGGACCCAAGCGCCAGAAGGGCGGCAAACCAGTCTGGCCGCCAGCTTTCTCCTTTGACCAAGCTCTGGACGCCCCCTGCAAGTTCCACAGCGGCGCAAAGCCTTCCAACCACACAACGCGAAAGTGTCATTGGCTCACAAGAATTGCGAGGGGAGAAGCTCTGCCACCGCCGCCTGCTGGGCAGCCGGCCCCGCCTCCTAATCCGCCGGCTGCCCGCCCTGGCGGCCAGATCCAGGACGAGTTCCCAGAAGAAAACGAAGCCTATGTTGTGTTCACCAGCCAGACGGACGATAGGCATAGCCGGCGCCAACAGCGCAGAGAAGTCAACACTGTTGCCATCAAGGACCCAGAATTCATGGATTGGTCTGAGAGGCCTGTCAGCTGGAGCCGAGAGGATCACCCGGCTGTCATGCCGTCGCCAGGGGCCTATGCCTTGGTCCTGGACGCCACTCTCTCCACTGACAGGTGGGCCTGTCGTTTCTCCCGGGTGCTGGTAGACGGCGGCAGCATCATCAACATCATGTACCGTGACACCATGGAGAAGTTGGGCATCAAAGAAAGACAGCTTCAGCCTACCAGGACCGTGTTCCATGGCATTGTGCCAGGCCTCTCTTGCTCACCAATCGGCAAGGCCAGGGTCGATGTCCTGTTTGGTGACAAGATGCATTTCCGGAGGGAGCCGGTCTGGTTTGAAGTGGTGAACCTGGAAAGTCCCTATCACGTGATCTTGGGCCGGCCAGCTCTTGCAAAGTTCATGGCAGTACCCCATTATGCCTACCTCAAGATGAAGATGCCGGGCCCCAAAGGAATAATCACCATAGCCGGGGACTACGAGAAGTCCATCGCGTGCGCAACATCCAGCAGCCGCCTGGCAGAGTCCCTTATCGTAGCTGAGGAAAAGCGCCGCCTGGAGCGGCTGGTGGCAATGGCTGGCGAGCAGCCGGCCATACCAGCCGCTCCCAGGGAGGCGGAGCCGCAAGGCTCGTTCCAGCCAGCCAAGGAGACAAAGAAGATTGCCTTGGACCCATCCCACCCGGAGCGATTTGTTGTCATAGGGTCAAACCTAGACAACAAATAGGAAAGCGAGCTCGTCGATTTCCTCCGTGAGAATCGGGACATCTTTGCATGGTCCCCCAAAGACATGCCGGGTGTCCCGACGGATTTCGTCGAGCACAAACTCCACGTAAGAGAAGATGCAAAGCCTGTCAGACAGCCGCTACGCCGCCTGTCAGAAGAGAAGAGAAGAGTCATTGGGGAAGAAGTTGCCCGCCTGCTATCAGCCGGCTTCATCATGGAAGTCTTTTACCCCGAGTGTCTTGCGAATCCAGTCCTAGTGCTGAAGAAGAACAACAAATGGCGCATGTGCATTGATTACACCAGCCTCAACAAAGCTTGCCCTAAAGATCCGTTTGCTCTCCCGCGAATAGATCAAGTGATCGACTCCACAGCCGGATGCGAGCTGCTATCTTTCCTTGATGCGTATTCTGGGTACCACCAAATCAAGCTTGATCCGGCTGACCGCCTGAAGACCGCCTTCCTCACGCCATTTGGGGCCTTCTGCTACCTGACCATGACGTTCGGCTTGAGAAATTGTGACACCCCGAGACCGGTGCGCCATGTGTCAGCCAGTTATTTGTTGCCGTTGCCATGTCATCTGCTTGTGTGTGCATCTTGCCATGTCATCATGTGTGTTGCATCAGCATGTTTTCAAAACTTGCATCCACCCGAGTTCCCTCGTCCTCTCTGTTGTCCGTTCTAAGCCCAGACACACTCACACGCGCCCGCGGCGCCTCCGAATATTTATTTTATGAGTGGCCAGAAAATGTTCTCGAAATGGGATGAAACTTGGCGTGTGGTCTTATTATAGTGTAGACAGGCCGCGTGCCAAATTTCATCGCATTCGGAGCTCGTTTGATAGCCCAACGGATATATATAGCGGCACTAGTAGCCGGGTAAACGTCGAACGTTTTCGGTCTCCGAAAACCCCCGTGGGCCTCTTCTCTTCTCTCCCCACAACCCCTCCTACACAGCCCACTAACCTCCCCTAGGCCCATCCTAACTCCCCTCGCGATCAGATCCGTCGGAACGCGATCGGAGGGCTCAAAAACCTTTCCAAACCCCCCTAAACCTAGCCCTATGCCTATAAAACACCCCATGCCAAATTTGGCATTTCCTAATCCCCTCTAGTCTTCCCTAACCTCCAGCGCCGCCCCCGCATTGTTTTCCGCGCCTGCCCGCTCCCCCTCCGCCACTTGTCCACGCCTCCACCACGCGCTGCCGACCAGGGCCAATTGGCGTGCGCCACGTGGCACAGCCGGCCAACCACGGCCTTCCACATCGCCTTCCCGCGCGCCCCCTCAGCCCCAGCCACCGCGAGCCCGCCAGGACCCAGATCGGGCCCTGGGAAGCCCGCTCCCACCCGCAAAGCCGCTCTGCTGGATCTCGCTCCCCGTGGATCCCGTGCGCCTCCTCCAGCTGCTCGCTTGCCGGCAGGCTCGCCGGAGCGCCGCGGCCGGACCGCCGACGACCTCGCCAGGCCAGCAACCGCCGCCCGTCGCCCTTCTCCTTCCTCTCGTCGGCTCCCCATCTCTCTCAACCTCTCTGTCTCCTCGCAGTTTCCTCGCCGTCGCCCAGGTGGCTCCGCCCGTCGCCGGTGGTCCTCGCCGTCGCCGGGAACGAAGCCCCCGAGGCCAGGTCCGTCGTCCCCAGCCTGCTCCAACCCTCCTGCGGCCCCCTTCGCTCCTCTCCGTCCCTCACCGTCGAGCGCCGCCGCCGTACGGTTCCCGCTGCAGCTCGTCCTCGGTTCTGGACGACGACGATCCAGCGCCACGTCGGGCCTCCTCCTTCCCAGGCCGAACCGGGCCCAACTCCTGGCCCAGCCGCTCCCAGCCACGCCCAGCGCCTCCTGGGCCGTGCCAAGCCCTAGGGCCTGAGCTGCCTCCTCGACTGGGCCGAGGCCCACTAGGTGAGAACACCCGGCCAGCCCTATCCCTCACCCGAGCGCACTATACTATTCATCACCGCTCAGTTTTTTTCCTAAGTCAAATCAGCGAAGTCCCTGTAAATGCTTATTAATGTTGCTACTTTGCACAGTGATAACTTTTTGTGTGCTTATCCAAATTGTGTGAATGATATGTCAAAATGATATATCAAAATGATCGTGGCGATGTGCTCTACACTTTGTTCCATTGTGCCATGCTTTTTTGACTTCATCTAGATGTCTTAATCATCATGCCAAGAGTGCTACTTGATATAAACTGCTGCTACTTGTTATTTTGTTGCCATGTTTGAGATGTGATAACTTGGTGCATGTTTATCCAAATGCTACATATGATATGTCAAAATGTTCCTTGTGAAGTGCACTACATGTTGGTTGCTGTAGCATGCTTGTTTGAGTCCATATTGCTATGTTAATCTCTGTTGCTAAAGTGCATTTGGATGTTAAGAGCTGAAATTTGTTATGAGATGCTGATTTCAATTGATCTTTGCTATTGATGTGTTTGTCCTCATGCCACATGCTTAGATGTTTTAGAAGCACCATTATATGGTCTTTGTTGTGGTGCATTTAAATTTCCATGATATGCCTTGTGTTGACTTAGACATGCTTGCAAACATGCCATGCCAACTTAACTGTTTTAACACTTACTGAAATTTCACTAAGTCTGGAATCTGTCATATCCTGATGCTATGTTTGCTTGATGCCCTAGGCAAATCCATGTTAGTTTTGGGGTGGCCATTGATCATTCCTTGCTGTATATGTTGTTGGCTATCCATCCATGTCCTCACTTGCTCATATGGATTGCTGTAGCTTATTGAAATCTTGCTCCCAAGTTGCTATAAAATATTACTGTCAGGTTTTTATTGTCATGATCAAAATGTTGTAGCTTGTTGCTATTGATCCATGCCTCCTATGGACTTGCTCCAATGGAGTTGTTTGCTATAGGATATGTCTACCTCTGGTCTATGCTTCTTGTCACCATGTTTGAGTGCTATAGAGTATATATTTCTTGCTCCAAAGTTGCTATGTGGCTGTTAACTTTAGCTTGTTGTTATATCTTGTTTCATGTGTATCTTTTAGCCCGTTGCTCCGTTTTGGGTGTGCTTTATATGAAACTTGTGTGATTTTGCATGAAGAATCATAATATCATATTGTTTTCATGTTTGGAGTGAGTTTGCTTGATGTTTGGGTGCATCTTGCACCGTTGCCATGCTCGTCTTGTTTTGCTCATATCTTCTAGGCCGTAGCTCTGAATTGAACAAACTTTATATGAAACTTGACTAGAATTTCGTGTAGATCATGTTGGTGCATGTTAACTTGCTGTTTAACAACTTGAATATAAGATTTGTTCAGATCTGGACTAATTTCAAGTTATGCACATGAGGGCTTACCGGATTTGTTATATGTAGTTTCCGGCCTCATTTAAACTTGTTGACTTGTGTTGTTTTTGAGTGCTTCCTGCCTTGCCATGTTTTGCATCATATGTAGACTTGTCTTGCATCCTACTTGGTTGAGCCTATTGTCATGTTGCTTGTGTTGTTTTCCTGTGCTTCCTACCTTGCCATGTATTGCTTCCTGCATAGACTTGTCTTGCATCATACCTTGCCATGTATTGCATCATATATAGACTTGTGTTGTTTTTATGTGCTTCCTACCTTGCCATGTATTGCTTCCTATATAGACTTGTCTTGCATCATGCCTTGCCATGTATTGCATCATATATAGACTTGTGTGTTTTTCTGTGCTTCCTACCTTGCCATGTTTTGCTTCCTGTATAAACTTGTAGTGCATCCTATATAGAATTGTCTTGCATCATACTTGATTGAGCATATTGTCATGTCTCGTGTGGTGTGTTTACCATGTTGCGTGCTTCTTCTCGTTAGTGCTTGTTCCGTTGCGTTCGTGAGGATTCGTTCGTCTACCCATGATTCTTCTTCAAGGCTTCTTCTTCGTCTTCTTCATGGTTTCATTCTTCTTCCTTGTGGGATCTCAGGCAAGATGACCATACCCTTGGATACCTTTACTATCATTGCCTTTGCTTAGTTGTCTCGATGCTATCGTTATATGTCGCGCTACCCATCTTTATTGTCAGCCCCTCTCCTTGTTGCCATGAAACCCCTAACCTTTGAAACCTTCCTAGCAAAACCATTGTTTGGCTATGTTACCCGCTTGCTCAGCCCCTCTTATAGCGTTGTTAGTTGCATGTGAAGATGAAGATCGTTCCAGGAGGGAACTTGTTGTTGGATATCACAATATGTTATATATATATTAACACACCTATATACTGGGCATGGGTGGAAGGCTTGGCCTTTTGCTCGGTGTTTTGTTCCACTCATGCCACCTTAGGCGCCGATAAACCGGCATTATGTTCCTTGATTTTGCGTTCCTTACACGGTTGGGTATATGGGGACCCCTTGACACTTCGTCTTTGAATAAAACTCCTCCAGCAAGGCCCAACATTGGTTTTATTTTGCCTCATAATAACAACTTAATTAATTAATTAAAATTGCATAGGGGGTCGCGTCCCCGGGGATTCTTTCTACATAGCAGGGGGGCCAGTGCTGATGGTGTTGGTCCCAAACGGGGAGCCTGCGGGGCCACCTCGAGGAAACTCGAGGGCTGGTTTTACCTGTAGCATCACCCATCCGGTCGTGGCCTGAGACGAGATACGCGCGACTACTATCAGGGTGTCGGCACGCCAGGAGGTCTTGCTGGACTTGTTTTACCATTGTCGAAATGTCTTGTGCACCGGGATGCCGAGCCTGATCAGATTTCCCTAAGATAAGGGGTGATAATATTATATTTATCACTTCAGCTGATCGTGAGAGCTTGTGATGGGCTAAGTTGGGACACCCCTGCAGGGTTATGATCTTTCGAAAGCCGTGCCCGCGGTTATGCGGCAGATTGGAATTTGTTAATGTCCGATTGTAGAAAACTTGACAGAGGATCCGAAGTAAAACACACAACTGTGTGAGTAACCGTGACTGTCTCTTTTCACTTTGAGAAGAGAACACGGTGGGGTTATGTTTGACTCGTAAGTAGTTCAGGATCTTTAGCGATCATTACTAGTTTGCAACCGTTTGTGTAGATGCTCATCTTATTCTTGTACTCGTAAGTTAGCCACCATACTTTTGCTTAGCCGCTGCTGCAACCTCACCACTTTACCTCTTCCTACCCATTAAGGTTTGATAGTCTTGTTACCCATGGTTATGGGATTGCTGAGTCCTCGTGGCTCACAAATACTACGACAACAGTTGTAGGTGCAGGTTTCCGATGTCTTGACGTGAGAGCGATGTCGTTGTGTTGGAGTTCTTTCTTCTTCTTCTTCTTCAGTCTTGGGTTAGGTTCCGGGTCGGCAGCCTGGGATAGCAGATGGATGTCGTTGTGCTTTTCTTGTTTGCATCCGTTGTCGGATGTCTTGTATTGATGATATTGTATTCATGTGACTTGTATGTATTGTTGTATCCCCCATGTATGTATGTAACGGTACGATGTAATGATATCCATCTTGCTAAGCGCCCGAAATGCAGTTGTGCCCCAATCACGTAAGTGTCATGTGATCGGGATAGAATCGCATCTTGGTCCTGACAGAAATGCCGGCGCCACCTTTCAGCGTTGCATGCAGAAGTGTCTCCTCAAGCGACTTGGCAGAAACGCCCACGTTTACGTGGATGATATCGTGGTAAAGACGGAGAAGAGAGGAACCCTTTTGGAGGATCTCCAAGAGACATTTGAGAACCTGCACCATTTTCGGATTAAGCTAAACCCGGAGAAATGCGTCTTCAGGGTACCAGCCGGCCAACTCCTCGGCTTCCTGGTATCCGAACGCGGCATTGAGTGCAACCCTGCGAAGATCAAGGCCATTGAGAGAATGGAACGGCCGACCGTGTGCGGGATGTCCAGAGATTCACGGGGTGCCTGGCATCTCTCAGCCGCTTCGTCAGCCGGCTAGGAGAGAAGGCACTCCCCCTGTACCAACTGATGAACAAGACCACGTGCTTCGAGTGGAACGAACAGGCAGACGAAGCTTTCCAGCAGCTCAAGAGACTGCTGTCCACCCCGCCTGTCCTGGCGGTGCCAGCAGACAAGGAACCCATGTTCCTGTACATAGCTGCCACCAGCCGGGTGGTCAGCACTGTCATTGTGGTCGAGCGGCCAGAAGACGGCAGAGCCCAGCCCGTCCAGAAGCCCGTCTACTACTTGAGCGAGGTACTGTCAGCCTCCAAGCAGAACTACCCTCACTACCAGAAGATGTGCTACGGCGTGTACTTCACCGCCAAGAAACTCAAGCTGTACTTCCAAGAGCATTCTGTCACGGTCGTCTGCACGGCCCCGCTTGCCAAAATCATGGGCAACAGAGACGCCGCAGGAAGAGTGGCCAAGTGGGCCATAGAGTTGGCCCCCTTCACCATCTTCTACTAGCCGCGCACCACCATCAAGTCACAAGCATTGGCCGACTTCCGCGTCGACTGGGCCGAAACCCAGTACCTGCCACCCGTTCCAGACTCAACCCATTGGCGGATGCACTTCGATGGGTCGAAGATGCGCACCGGCCTAGGAGCCGGCGTCGTCCTCACCTCCCCCAAGGGCGACAAGCTCAAGTATACCCTGCAGATCCACTTTGCCGCCTCCAACAACGTGGCCGAGTATGAGGCACTTGTCCACGGGCTCCGGATGGCCAAGGAGATTGGCATCCGCCGAGTGCTGTGCTATGGTGACTCAGACTTGGTTGTCCAGCAGTCGTCTCGGGACTGGGACGCCAAGGACGCAAACATGGCAAGCTATCGCTTCCTGGTCCAGCAGATCAGTGGACACTTTGATGGCTGTGAGTTCCTCCACGTACCACGAGCCGACAACATACAAGCCGACACTTTGGCATGAATCGGCTCCTCCCGCCAAGCAATACCAGCCGGCGTATCTCTTCAATGCCTGCGCAAGCCGTCTATCAAGCCTTCGCAAGAGTCAGAGTCGATCTTCATACCAGCCGACCCTGGAGCAGGCAGCCTCGCAACCTCGGTAGCCGGCTCAGAGAATGCTCCAGCAGGCGTCCTGGACACTCCAACCCCAGCAGACGGACCACCTATAGCTGTGCCGGTTCCTGGCCCGGGGATTGCTCTAGCAGGCGGCCAGGAGGCGCCTGCTCCAGCAAACGGCTCGGGGACTTTGAAAGCACAGCAGACGGCTCAGCCCTACCCTCCGCCTCCCAGCCCAACCACCCTGGTCTCTCTGGCAGATGCAACAGGAGTCTCAGCACCGTCTTGGGGACAACCAATCCTCACATTCCTGCTCAGAGGAGAGCTGCCAGCAGAAGAAACTTTGGCATGCCAAGTTCAACGCCGAGCTTCAGCATACACCATAGTCAAGAAAGAGCTTGTCAGAAGAAGCTCAACGGGCGTCTTCTAGCGCTGTGTAGAAGCAGAAAAGGGGATGGCTATCCTGAAGGACATTCACCAAGGGGAATGTGGCCATCACGCGGCCTCAAGATCCCTCGTCGCCAAAGCCTTCCGCCACGGTTTCTTCTGGCCGACTGCTTTGGACGATGCCAAAGATTTGGTAAGAAAGTGCAACGGCTGCCAGCGCTTCAGTTCCAAGCAACACTTGCCGGCTTCTGCACTCAAGACTATTCCGATCACTTGGCCATTTGCCGTCTGGAGTCTGGATATGGTAGGCCCTTTCAAGACAGCCAGAGGAGGCTTGACACATTTACTCGTGGCAATAGACAAATTCACCAAGTGGATCGAAGCCAAACCAATCAAGAAACTCAATGGCCCAACTGCTGTGACATTCAACGCAGCCATCACAGTCCGGTATGGTATACCGCACATCATCATCACCGAAACGGCACAAATTTTGCCAAAGGCGCACTTGCCCGTTTCTGCACAACACAGGGCATCCGACTGGACCTAGCGTCCGTCGCCCACCCACAGTCCAATGGCCAAGTCGAGCGCGCCAACGGCCTTATCCTGTCCGGCATCAAGCCCCGGCTGGTCGAACCTTTGGAGCGATCAGCCGGATGCTAGATTGAAGAATTGCCGTCTGACCTGTGGAGCCTCAGAACCACTCCGAACAAATCCACCGGCTTCACTCCTTTCTTCCTCGTATACGGGGCCGAGGCCGTCATCCCAACGGATGTTGAGTTTGACTCGCCTCGTGTCACCATGTATAAGGAAGCTAAAGCCAAAGAAGCATGCGAAGACGGCGTGGACCTGCTGGAGGAGGCCCGTCTAGTAGCACTCAGCCGCTCCACCATCTACCAGCAGGGTCTTCGCCGCTATCACATCCGGCGAGTCAAGCCACGCTCCTTCCGCGAGGGGGACCTTGTGCTCCGACTGATCCAGCGAACAGCCGGCCAGCACAAGCTCTCGGATCCTTGGGAAGGACCGTTCATCGTCAGCAAGGTACTAGGCAATGATGCCTACTACCTCATTGATGCCCAGAAGCCAAGAGCACGCAAGAGAGATGACTCCGGCAAGGAGTCGGAGCGCCCATGGAACGCAAACCTACTTCGTCGCTTTTATAGCTGAAAGGCAATATGCGTCGCGCTATCTAAAGTTATTTTGAGAACCAATGGGACCCCCGAGGAATTCTCGGGGACCGCCCAACCCTTTATCTATATGATAAGAATTATGTGTGTGAATGATTATTGTTCACTCCTTTGTCCGGCACCGGAGCCTAGCAGACGGCCCGGGGACTGGCCGCCTAGCCCTATGTCTAAAAATTCTCCTTAAAATAGTCGGACAAGTAATGTGATGGCACCCAAGCCCTCTCCCACATTAAGTCACAGACTCACAGAGTGCGGCTGTCCGACCGACAGGAGCCAAAGGCAAGAAATGGTGCCCACATGAAAAATGGCTAAGGAAAAAAGACATAGGGCAAGCCGGCCCTTCACACGAATAGCCGACTGTCACACAGTCGGCGAGCCGGCCCTGGGCTTAGCCACGCCGCCGTCCAGAGGGCAGAATACTTGCCCACCCTGAAAATAGCCAAGTTCCTAACCCAGCCAAAGAACCACAGAGTGGCTGTCTGGCTGGCAGGGCGGCAGTTAAAGGAGACGACAAAAGGAAAATCGCCATAAGGAATCTAGGGCGGGGCTAAACATAGGACTTGGCACAATCGCATAAAACCATGCAGTATTAAAAGAATATTTACATCAAAAAGGCCTCAAGGGCCACCTTGCAGTAACAACTTACTGATACACCCAACGGGTGGAATTGTTCGGATTAACCCTACAAAGTCTTACAGAGAAACAGGAACCAGAAGATACAAAAGAAAAAACTCAAGGCGCAACAGGCGGCACGACGGAGCCGGCTTCCGAGGGGGCCGTGTAGGATCGAAAGTATGTCTAGAGGGGGGTGATTAGACTACTTGACAATATAAAAATTCTGCCTTTAGATCATGAACAGTTTTTGGCAGTTTCACAATTATGACCAATTCAAGTATCACCCTACACATGCAATTCTAGAGTATAAGCAGCGGAAAGTAAATTGCACATGTAGTAAAGAGAGGTGGAGAAGATCAAACGCAATTAGGAGACACGGAGATTTTTGTCGTGGTTCCGATAGGTGGTGCTATCGTACATCCACGTTGATGGAGACTTCAACCCACGGAGGGTAACGGCTGCGCGAGTCCACGGAGGGCTCCACCCACGAAGGGTCCATGAAGAAGCAACCTTGTCTATTCCATCATGGCCTACGCCCACGGAGGACTAGCCTTACTCGGGGTAGATCTTCACGAAGTAGGCGATCTCCTTGCCCTTACAAACTTCTTGGTTCAACTCCACATCTCGAAGACGGAGGCTCCCAAGCGACACCTAACCAATCTAGGAGGCACCACCCTCCAAAAGGTAATAGATGTTGTTGATGATGATGAACTCCTTGCTCTTGTGCTTCAAATGATAATCTCCCCAACACTCAACTCTCCTCACTGATATGGCTGTGGTGGAAGAAAGAATTGAGTGGAAAGCAACTTGGGAAGGCTAGAAATCAAGTTTCATATGGTAGGAATGGAATGACTTGATCTCAACACAAGGGTAGGTGGTTCTCTTCTCAGAAAGTGTAAGGTAGGAGTGGTAGTACTTTCTGATGGCTCTCTCCACGAATGAAGAGGGGGTGGAGGGGTATATATAGCCTCCACACAAAATCCAACCGTTACACACATATTTGAGTAATCTCGGTGAGACCGAAGTGAAAACTCGGTCAGACCGAAAGTTCAAATATAGTGAACGTTGGGGTTTTCGGTGGGACCGAAAATACCATCTCGGTGTGTCCGATATGAGTCAAAGGTAGGAGCTTGCCATTCTCGGTGGGACCGAAATTAACAACTCGGATATTCCGATATGATGTCAAATGGTTACAGAAGGTTGGCAGTCCAGTTTCGGTGAGACCGAACTCAAAACGGATGGACCGAAATTTCTAGGGTTTGGAATATAGCTGAGGTGGTTCATCTCGGTGGGACTGAGTTGGAAGAATCGGTTTGTCCGAGATTACTTATGAGTGTGTTAAGTAGTGAAAATTGCTGATAGTTGAAGGAGCTAAATCACTAAGCACTTGAGCAACCAGATCATCAACACAACCTCATCCCCTTTTAATAGTATTGGCTTTTCCTATGGACTCAATGTGATCTTTGATCACTAAACCAAAAATGGAGTCTTGAGCTTTTGCCAATGCTTGCCTTAGCATTTTGAGGGGTCCACTTCTTCAGACATTTCCATACCCATGTCATCGAACTTCTCTGAAATGATTCTCAAGTAACTATTAGTTCAATGATGTATATGTTGTTATTAATTACCAAAACCACCCGGGGATTAGTTGCACTTTCAATCTCCCCCTTTTTGGTAATTGATGACAACATATAGATCAAAGCTTCGACAAGAGATATAATCAATGAATAATATCGTCGCTTTGAGAAGTATGTGATAAACAAGAGCTCCCCCTAAATTTGTGCATTATTTAAATTTTGCGTTTGAATGCAAATGCACAATCGATTAGGATTATGGGTCACTCTTCCATGTCACATACATCTTGGTGGAGCGCACAAAATGATAAGAATGAATAACATGCACTCAATCACCAAGACATGAGTAAATAATCATACAAGAAGGAATAGCATATGATAAGCATTAAGCACACATTAAAGCATAGTATGACCAAGCACTCATTAAGGTAGCATCAAACGTAGTAGCAAGCACACTGAAAGTATCAAGAACCAAAAGAACCAAATGTATCTCAAAGAAAACCGGCAAAAGAACGAAAGAGCACTCTCTCTCTCGAAGCCCTATGATCTATACAATTTCTCCCCCTTTGGCAACAAGTTACCAAAAAGTTCGAAAAGGTATAGAGCTAAGCGTCACTGTGGGCTCTGCTGGCAGCTCCCGTCTGGGTAGATGTCGGAGTAGAAATGACGGCATCGGCGAAGACTTCAGCTGATGTCTGCGCTGGAGGAGTGGATGCTGGAGCTGGAGTAACTGCTGGAGCTGTAGGAGGTGCTGAAGTGGTAGCCCTGGAGTCAGTCAGTGGGATAGCTGCAGATCGGGATCCTCTGGGAACCTGAGCAGTCTGGCGATGAGAGTCCTGGACTAGATCATCCTGCATGAGCTCTGCTCTCTCCTGCCTTGCTTCCTCCATGTCCGCCTCAAGCTTGTTGACGGTCACCTGAATCTCTGTCAGCTTCACGTCCAGAGCGTGGATCTTGTCTTCAACAATCCTCTCTAGGCTTTCCTGAGATTGTTCAATGCTGGCCAGGCGTTGTTCAATTCTCTGGGTAGCTTCAAGAATCTGCTCTCCGAAGCTCTTTGGTTTAGCTGCTGCTGCTGCTGCTTCTTTATCAGCTTTGGCTTTCTTGGCAGCCTCAATTTTGGCTTGACCTTCAACTGAGGTTGGATCCTCCTCATCCATCACAACAATGTTGTCTTCATGCTCTGGCTGCAGTGGCAAGTGCTTCCTATCCAACATGAATTTGCCCGTGCCAAACTTGGCATTGATGAGCATCTGAATTTGTGGGGCAAATCCACACGACCTCTTCTGGTCAGCTGCAGTCCTCTTAATGGTCTCTACCATTAAGTCCATCACCTTAAAAGGTGCCTTCTCATCAAGAATGTGCAGCATGTTGATAGAATAGCCTCGAATCATGCGGTGGTCTCCAGACTTGGGCATCAAGGTATGCCTCAAAATAGTGTTTGTGGTGGTCAGACCTGCCTGGAGATAGTACACTGAGCCAAGCTTCCACCCTTCCAAATCAGCTGCGGGGATCTCCTTGTACATGTTCTTCATGGAATCATGGTTCTTCTTAGGAATCCCATAGACATCAATGTCGTCCTCTCTCTGCACTGGAGCATTCAGAAGTTCTGCCCATTCTTCAACAGACGAAGAAAACCTTTGACCTTCAGTCATCCAGGTGATCTTGCCATCAGGATAGAAGTGGGTTGTGGCGTAGAACTGCATGATCATCTCGTCATTCCAATCTGTCAGCTTCTGACCCACGAACTCATCAACTCCACATGCAGTGAAGCTCTCATGCACATGGGGAAAGAAGTCTCGGTGCTCTTCACTGTCAATGTACTTCCAGTCAACATACCTGGTGTCTGCAACAATAGGCTTCTTATCCATCAACACGGTCTCATAGAAGTCCTGCTGCCCTCTGGTGTGGAATCTGGGGTCCACATCAGTCCTTCTCCTCACGGCATATGGATCAGACTGTCTCCATAGCCTGAGACCTCTATCCTTCCTTGCCTTCATATCCTCGGCTTGAGGATGAGCATCGTTGTGGAGTGGCAACTTAGGACGGAGCTTCAGCAACACATGTTCTTCATCAGACTCAGACGGTGGCATCTCACCTTTGTTCTTCTCCGAGGCTGGGATGTTCCTGGTTGTCCTCTTGGGCTTGGCTGGAGCTGCCTTGGCTTGAGCAGGCTTCTTGGGCTTAGAAGTGGCTTGAGCCCTAATAGCATCACCCATGAGCTTAGCCTTCTGAGGAGGAGGCTGGGGTGCATCTTCTTCTTCTTCATCTGCAGCTGCATCAACATGAGGTTCAGCATATACTACCCTCTTCCTCTTGGAAGTTTTCTTCACCTTACTTGGAGCTGGCTCTTCCAAGTTCAGCTTCTTGGCAACAGCTGACTGCTTGACCTTGCTGGTGCCTTTCTTCGACTGCTGCCCTTCATGTTCTTTGGCAACAACTTTTCTCTTGGGCTTGGAGGTTACTTCCTCAGCAACAAAGTCAGAGTCCTCATCATCAGAATTTCTCTGCTTTCTGGTCCTGGTGGCTGCAGGAGGCAAACCACTAGGGGTACTCCTCTCACCATCATCACTAGGACTACTAGCCTCAGGACTAGTATCTGCCTCTGGAATCTCTGTAAAAGGTGATTCAGACCTGTTCTGGCTGTCACTGGCATCTGACATGGCTGACAACCTGTGAAAAGATAAGGTATAGGCAGAGTAGAAGAGTTATCACAACTGCAGAGGTTTTTGCAAAAAAAATGAGTTCAAATCTTAGTTTTGAGTTTTCACAGAATGCATTTCGGTCAAACCGATATTTAGTTTCGGTGAATCCGAAGTGTATAACAGAAACCTACACACCACTTTCGGTCAGACCGAAATGGGTTTCGGTCCTGCCGATAAACTAGGGTTTCACTAAAACTAAGTTTCGGTCACACCGATTCGCACAACTCGGTTAGACCGAAAGTGCAGTGCAATGGCCAGAGGCCAAATCGGTCATTCTGAGTTTTCAAAATCGGTTTCACCGAGATGTGTTCCGTGGAAACCTAAACCTAAGAATTTCGCTCGAAACTAAAACGATCTGATCTGATGTTAAGGAGTTTTCCAATCGTGGATAGATGCATGGCAAACCAATCGTGCAAGAATCAGATGGGGAGCACGAGAGGGATCGGGACTCACCCTAACTTGGTGGAGTCCCTCTACGGCGGCAACGGCACGGAGAAGAATACCGTTGACGGCGGCGGAGACCTGCGGCGAGGGCGCACAGGCGACGACGGCGACGATCCGAAGACCAGGGCGACGGCAGCAGGGGACTTGGGGGCGAAACGGTTTGAAGAATTAAATCACGCGCTGCCCTCAATATATATATCCCCATGCTGTCGGTGGGACCGAGTTGAAAAACTCGGTGACACCGAAATGGATAACTGCTGTGCAGTTACACATATCGGTCACGCCGAGATTTACAACTCGGTTTCACCGAGATGAAACCTAGATCAGTCTAAGCGTTTCGGTTGGACCGAGATGGAAAAGTTGGTCAGACCAAAATTGACTTAGAAGGTTTTGGAAGTCAGCCTTAGACGGATCGGTGGCTCCGAGTGCTCCTCACTCGGAGGGTCCGAAAATGACTTGTTCAAAGTTGTGATATGAGCATGAATGGAATTTGAGTAAAGAAAGCATAGATAGCTAGGGAAGGTGCTTAGGCATTCTTGTCCATCCATTTGGCCAGAAAAATCAAAACAATCAAAACAACAAATGGATGTCCTTGAATGGATAAAATCATGCATTCAACATGCTCACACAATAAGATAGCAAATGAAATATGTGTCAAACATGCACAACCAAAACTCTAGCTACTAGCACACAATTTGTCGATGGCTAGGTCATCTATATATGAGTATTTTGACTTAGGAGTCAAATGAGAACATTTGATCATAGGTCATACTCATCGTTTAAGCACAAGTGGGGTTACCACTTTTACATAAAGCATTGATGTGTTCACATCATTTGGAGATGCTTTAGCTCAATTTTTAGAGCAAAGCTCCCCCTAGATGTGAGAACCCCTTTTAAAGGGTCAAACTAACCTTGGGTTGTCGTAGAAGACTTCATGTAGATGTTGAAGATGTGGATGCTCAAAGTTGATGTAGATCATCAAGAGTTGGGAGCTATCCTTTGGATTAGGGCACTTTCAATACCTACATGGGTTAGTCCCACAAGGAACAAACAAGGATATCCATAGACATAGATTGAAGTACACAAAAGATGATGTCCATGAAAGCAATGATTACCTTGTCCCTTGACTTACCAACAAGAGGGTTTGTGACTCCATGAACTAGTGCATGATGTGGAAGTTGATTGCACAAGTTCTTGCCAAAATGAATATGAGTGAAGTATGTTGGCGGAGTCACCCTCAAGAACCTTCTAGTTCTTCTTCTTTGGGATCCACATCATCTTGATGGGAATCCTTGGTGTTGTAGTTGAGCTTGACGAAGTAGAACTTGATGTGTCCTTGGGAACCCACTTGACCATGGCTTGAGGTGCTTCAATGAATGCATCAATCTCCTCTTGAAGCTTGTCTTTGGCCTTTAGCTTGTGGTCTTGTGGTGGAAGGTCATCTTGAGCTTGTTCCACATTGGAAGAAGTAGGATCATACTTATCCTTTTGAGAAACAAACTGTGGAGTAGGGTATTGACCTTCTTCCCACTCAACACCTTCGGCGTTGAACTTTCGCTCAAAACCAATCCCTTGATTCTTCCGGTGCCTTCCTTGTTTGCGAACAATTTCCTCAAAGTTCTTGCTTCCGGCAAGACTCTTGTAGACACCTTTCTCTATGATTTCCTTTAATAAGCTATTTTCTTGCTCAAGTGTAACTTGGCTTGAAACATTGTTAGTGGAATCAAGAGAACTACTAGAAGCAACAATATTGGATTTAACATGGTTATTGTTACTACTAGAGGAAGAATTTTTCTTATGCTTGTCATGCTTAGTCTTAATAGGTGGCAAGAAATTAGACAAGAGAAGTCGTTTGGCAAGATATGAAGAACTCTTCTTTCGAAGATCGTCATTGATCGCTTTTAGAAACTCATGTTCTTGCTCTAGAGTGAGCTTCTCGAAGCGTAGCTTCTCATGAGATCTTAGAAGCTCTCTATGATCTTCTTGAGTTGTTTCATGAGCTAACTTAAGAGTGTTTAGTTCTTTAGTTAGACGCTCAATTTCCTTCATAGCATTGTCATTCGACTCTTCTCGACTATAAAGACTACTAGCATTTTCATCGTTACTAAGCTCACTAGATTTATCATGCAAGAGCTCATCTTCACCAAGCAAGTCATCCTCATCACTATCAAAGTCAATGAATTCAGGGTGTGTTACCTTGGGGCCTTTAGCCATGAAGCATCTTCCAATTCCCTCATTTGGTGAATCAAATAAGTCGTAGGAGTTGGAGTTGGAGGATACGAGTGCAAGTCCGGCAACACCTTCATCTTGACTGTAGTCGGAGTCGGAGTGATAGCTTCCATCGGATTGATTGTCGGAGTCGGAGCCGGAGACCCATTCACCTACATGAGCTTGATGTCTTCTTCTTGTGTAGCTCCTTGATGACTTGTCTTTCCTCTCCGAATCCTTGCTTCTCCGAGAGGGTCTTCGTTCATAACGATCATCTCTACTCCTTCTCTCTCTCCGAGGTGACTCATCTCTTGCTCTTCTTCTTGGAGATTCTTCTCTTCTCGTGTGGGGAGCCGTACACTCATTTGAGAAGTGTCCGGGTCTTCCACAATTGTAGCAGTTTCGATCACGACTAGAAGATCTCTTTTCATCATATGATCTAGACTTTGAGCTTCTTTCTTTGCCTCTATTCTTGTAGAACTTGTTGAAGTTCTTAACCATTAGGCTTATCTCTTCATTGGAAATTAACTTGTCACTTGAGGTTGTGGGAGCATCACTTGACTTGTTGTGAAGCTCTTCCTTATCCTTAAGTGTCATCTCATGAGCAACAATTCTTCCAATGACTTCAGTTGGCTTGAGAGTCTTGTAGTTTGGCATCATTTGGATCAAAGTGCACACGGTGTCATATTTTCCATCCAAAGCTCTTAGAATCTTCTTGATGATGAAACGGTCGGTCATTTCTTCGCTTCCTAGGCCAGCAATCTCATTTGTGATGAGAGCAAGCCTAGAGTACATTTCAGCGACTCCTTCACCATCCTTCATCTTGAACTTGTCAAGTTGACCTTGAAGAATATCTAGCTTTGATTCCTTCACAGATTCAGTACCTTCATGCATTTCAACCAAAGTATCCCAAATCTCTTTAGCATTCTCAAGACGGCTGATTTTGTTGAACTCCTCGGGACACAAACCATTGAAGAGAATGTCACAAGCTTGAGCATTGTTTTGCAACATCCGCAACTCTTCCGGTGTAGCTTCGCGATCCGGAACTTTTCCTTCCTCGAAGAATTCACCTTGCATACCAACACAAATAATGCCCCATGCGGCTGGGTTATGAGCAAGAATATGCATTTTCATTTTATGCTTCCAACTAGCAAAATTTGTACCATCAAAGTAAGGACCTCTACGACAATTACCCTCACTAGACGCCATACTCTCCTAGGTTGTGAAACCAAGCTTATGGAGTCCAATGCAATGGAAACCAAAACAATGGAGACCAAAGCTCTGATACCACTTGTAGGATCGAAAGTATGTCTAGAGGGGGGGGTGATTAGACTACTTGACAATATAAAAATTCTGCCTTTAGATCATGAACAGTTTTTGGCAGTTTCACAATTATGACCAATTCAAGTATCACCCTACACATGCAATTCTAGAGTATAAGCAGCGGAAAGTAAATTGCACATGTAGTAAAGAGAGGTGGAGAAGATCAAACGCAATTTGGAGACACGGAAATTTTTGTCGTGGTTCCGATAGGTGGTGCTATCGTACATCCACGTTGATGGAGACTTCAACCCACGGAGGGTAACGGCTGCGCGAGTCCACGGAGGGCTCCACCCACGAAGGGTCCACGAAGAAGCAACCTTGTCTATTCCATCATGGCCTACGCCCACGGAGGACTAGCCTTACTCGGGGTAGATCTTTACGAAGTAGGCGATCTCCTTGCCCTTACAAACTTCTTGGTTCAACTCCACATCTCGAAGACGGAGGCTCCCAAGCGACACCTAACCAATCTAGGAGGCACCACCCTCCAAAAGGTAATAGATGTTGTTGATGATGATGAACTCCTTGCTCTTGTGCTTCAAATGATAATCTCCCCAACACTCAACTCTCCTCACTGATATGGCTGTGGTGGAAGAAAGGATTGAGTGGAAAGCAACTTGGGAAGGCTAGAAATCAAGTTTCATATGGTAGGAATGGAATGACTTGATCTCAACACAAGGGTAGGTGGTTCTCTTCTCAGAAAGTGTAAGGTAGGAGTGGTAGTACTTTCTGATGGCTCTCTCCACGAAAGAAGAGGGGGTGGAGGGGTATATATAGCCTCCACACAAAATCCAACCGTTAGACACATATTTGAGTAATCTCGGTGAGACCGAAGTGAAAACTCGGTCAGACCGAAAGTTCAAATATAGTGAACGTTGGGGTTTTCGGTGGGACCGAAAATACCATCTCGGTGTGTCCGATATGAGTCAAAGGTAGGAGCTTGCCATTCTCGGTGGGACCGAAATTAACAACTCGGATATTCCGATATGATGTCAAATGGTTACAGAAGGTTGGCAGTCCAGTTTCGGTGAGACCGAACTCAAAATCGGATGGACCGAAATTTCTAGGGTTTGGAATATAGCTGAGGTGGTTCATCTCGGTGGGACTGAGTTGGAAGAATCGGTTTGTCCGAGATTACATATGAGTGTGTTAAGTAGTGAAAATTGCTGATAGTTGAAGGAGCTAAATCACTAAGCACTTGAGCAACCAGATCATCAACACAACCTCGTCCCCTTTTAATAGTATTGGCTTTTCCTATGGACTCAATGTGATCTTTGATCACTAAACCAAAAATGGAGTCTTGAGCTTTTGCCAATGCTTGCCTTAGCATTTTGAGGGGTCCACTTCTTCAGACATTTCCATACCCATGTCATCGAACTTCTCTGAAATGATTCTCAAGTAACTTTTAGTTCAATGATGTATATGTTGTTATTAATTACCAAAACCACCTGGGGATTAGTTGCACTTTCAGGCCGCCCGGTGGGCCTCGGCCTGGCCGCTTCCTGTGGCAGACGGGGCCACCACACCTGGTCCGCTTGTCGAGGACTGGTCAGGCTGGCAGCGAGCAGACGGATCCGCCTCCTTGGAGCTGGCCTCCTCGTCGCTGACATCCTCCTCCTCGCCCTCTTCACTAGAGGCGATCTCCTCGTCCGGCTCCTCCGACGCAGCCAGGTCCAGCCCAAAGTTGCTAGGTGGCACCACATGGCCCCGGTCGTCCAACTCTGGGATGAAGATGGAGGTTTCGGCGTACTCGGCGAGAGCGGCGGCGTGTTGAACAAGCTCCTTCTGCGCCACGGCCAACTCCGGTTGGGCCTCCGCACGAGAGGTCTCCAGCTGTTCAAGGCTCAGGCCCGGATACCAGCTCTTGACGAATTCCATGGCGGTCCACATGCCGGCCCATGCTGCGGAGCCCTTCCAGGCCTCGAAGCGTTGGCCGGCCGCCTCCATCCAGTCAGCAGTCCGACTGGGAGTGCAGAGTGCTGACACACCTGGCCAGAGGGCGGCCAAAACCTGGGCACCAGCACGCTGCAGACGGCGAAGCAGACGGCAGACCGGCAAGAGACGCACCCGAATGGCAAGAAGCTCCTCGGCTGGGGTCCTGGGCGCGTTGGGTGCGATCGCCCGGCCCGCCTGGCGCCTCTCATCACGCTCGGCCTTGATGGCCTGGGTGGCGGCCAAAGAGTAGCCTAGGAAGAACTCTGCCAAAACTAGAAGAAGAATCAGAAGAAAAGAAAGACGGCTGTAACAGATGACAAGTACAAAAGGAAAGGATAGACAGCTCACCGTCGACCATGTCTCCAATGGCCACGTAGCCGTCTTGGAGAGCCGCCTCCTTCTCGATCCAATTCGAGCGCTTGGTCTCGAATTCGGCCCGCAGAAGCGTCTCGGCGTCTGACATCTTCCCGAGCTCAACCTCGTGGGCCGCCACCTGGTCTGCCACCTCTTTGGACAGGCGGTCGCGGTCCTGAGCGGCAAGACCACACTCTCGCTCCTTAGCAGCCAGTTCCGACTGGGCCTCGACCAGCTGGTTGCGGAGGTCGGCTGCGGCGGCTGGCAAGAGAGGAAGAAAAACAATAAATGTCAGCAGCAAAAAGATAACCTTAGAGTTCTAAGCCACCTGCTCAGCAGCCGGCTCGAAACTCGGGGACTACACCCAGCGGGTGCGCTAACGCGCCCCCGCAAGGAGAAGAGGAGAAACACTCACCTTGGATGTCTGCCAAGGCAACCTGCAGCTGCGCCAGCTCCTGGCGTTGAGCGTTGTAGGAGGCCACGCGGAGGTTGTGGTACTCCTGCAATGAGATGCAAGATCAGCCCACGACAAACACTTCGGTGTTCCAAGCCGCCTCCTCAGCAGCCGGCTCGGAACTCGGGGACTACACCCAGTGGGTGCGCTGACGCGCCCCCATAGAAGAAATTGAAGGAATAAAAACAAAAGAATACGAAGCACACATACCCGAACGGAGGACCGTGTAGCCACGAACTCCTGCATCGCCGTCTGCACGATGTTGCCCAAGGAGTTGAAGCGGTCGAGGACGCCCCGCGATGCGACGATCAGTGCGCCGCCGCCTCCTGGCCTCCAACCTGACGGTGCTGCACTGGTCGCCTCATTCTCCGGCGCGGACGAGCTGGCAACGCCTACCTCCGCCTGCTGCGGCACGGAGACCGCCCTCGCAGGGCGCGGACGGGCTGGGGCTTGGAGGGCCAGCTGCGGGCCAGTCACCAACATGCCCCCAGCTGGCGGCACCTCCGTCATTGCTGGCCGGCTGCCCTGCTCCCCAGCAGGCGGCGCAGGGGGTGGCACCTGCATCTCCAGGATGACGCAATCGTCCCCCCATTGTCTGGCACCGGCTGCTCATCAGCAACCGGCGCTTGGGCCAACGGCTCCGGAGAGCCTGCCTCCGGGAGGACGGTGCGGCCCGCTGGCGGCTGGGAGCCCGTTTCCTGCTCCTGGGTTCGGGCCGCGTCTGCCTGGGCCTTATTGGCGGCTTCAGCCTCTGCCCTGGCGGCGGCATCGGCCACCGCTCGCTCGTGGTTCGTGGCTTCGCGCTCCACGCGCACCTCGCGAGCGTTCCTCTCCATCGCCTCCCGGAGCGCGGCGGCTGGATCCACGCGAGGGGGCGTGGGAGGGGCATCCGTGCCTCCCACAACAGAGCTCGCTGGCACCCGCGAGAGGGAAAGCGGCGCGCTGCACGGATATCCCAAAGAAACGAGGAGTCAACCAAGAGGGGGTTGGCTGAGAAAGTTGACCATCACACAAAGGAGGGATGCAAAACACTTACCCGGACACAACCGGCCTGGCCTTGGGCGTCTTGGGCACATTCGCCCTGGCGGCCGCCTCTCGACGCCTTGTGGCGGCGGTCGACATCCGGAGCTTCTTGGGCGGGGCACCAGAGGGCCCTGATGAGGACCGCCGCTTCCCACCGCCGGTTCTGCCAGACGGCCCGGCCTGCTGGCTGGCGCGGACAGGTGCCTCCTCCACCTCCTCGTCATCATTCGGCCAGCTCTCAACGCCGCCTTCTAGCAGGCCGCCCGATGGCTGGCCCCCGCCGCCTGTCACCTCCTCCTCCTCGATGGCGGCGGCCCCAAGATTGGGGTCGCTTGTGTCGCTCTAGGAGCGATCCGGCTCCAAGGTGCGGCCTGGCTGGCCAGAGCCGGGCGCCGGCTAGCCGGGGAAGATCTGAGGAGGACATCAGGATCAGACAGCTACAGCAGCCGGACGAAAAAGAAAGAAAAAAAGAGGGCTGGAGAGCATACTGCGGGCGGGTGGTTGTCCCGGCTATATGGCGGCTTGCCGAAGGCACAGCCGGAGTCGGAGACCTTGCAGTTGGAGATGTGGTTCACCAAGTTGGCTACCTCCCTGTATGACAGGGGCTTGGTGCACGTCTGGATGGGGTCCCAGCGCCCGCTCATGTCGCAGATCAGATGAGGGCGGTGCTGCAGCGGCAGCACTCGACGCTCTGCGAGCGTGAGCAACAGATCCGCGAAGACCAGGCCCTCGCCGTCCCTCAGCTCCAGGAGATGGCGCAACGCGATGGAGGCGCCTTCCGTGAGGGAGGCAGGCCGGGTCCTCCAGGAGTCGCGAGGCTCAGCGGGCGGACCCGACACCCACTCCGGCAGACAGATGAAGTCCTGCTCGGGGTCGACGTTGGAGACGTAGAAATACGTCTTCTGCCACTGCTTTACCGACCCTACAAGCTATGGCGCCGGGAAGAAATTCCTCGTCCCATTGCGCTTCACCGCAATGCACCCCCCCGCACTGGGCGGGCACGCTCTGGACGGCGGTGCCGAGCTTCACGTAAAAGAGCTCGGTCCACAGCTCTATGGTGGGGAGGATGCCGAAGTATGCTTCGCAAAGGACGATGAAGGACGAGAGCGTCACCACCGTGTTCGGGGTAAGGTGGTGAGGTTGGATGTGGAAGAATTCTAAGAAGGATCAGAAGAAACCGCTCGCCGGGAGGCCGAAGCCGCACGGGAAGTGCGAGCGAAAGACGACCCGCTCGCCCTACCGCGGGGCCGGCCTGATCTCCGCCACCGGCGCGAGGCGCACGGCGACCCTGTTGGCAGGGGGCAGCTTTCGCGACCGCCGGAGGATGTCGATGTGCTCCTCCAAGACCTCGCTGCCGTTCCACTGGCCATGGTGCCGGGGAGGCGCTGGGGCGGACATGGTGCGGGCGGCTGCTCGCTGCGACGACGACGAGAGGAGTGGGAGGGAGCGGGGAAGAAGAAGGAGGACGGGGAGGAGTGAGCGCGAGAACGGTGTCAGCTCCTCTCCCCCGGCCTATTTATAGGCCCGGGGCGGCGAAGCCGAGGGGACGGGCGCGAGATCAACTGCTCCATGCCCCGCACGACCCCTGCCTTTTGCGCGCCTAATCCGCATGCATTAAATGCGCGTGGGAGGGTAATCGATTACCCCTGCCACTCTGGGTCCACGCGAGGACCGAGGCCCTATAGTGGCGGGGCCCGACCCACTGTTACGTCCCATCACGCGCGTGGGCTGGCAGGCCGACGCGACGGGGCGGTGACGCGTGGGGAGCTGCCAACGGTCGGCAGGCCTGCTCGACTGCCTGCCGGCCAGGCGGTGCCATCCCCCTAAAGATTCAAAGACAACGGTTCGGCTGCCAGAGGCCGGCTCCATCAACGCCGGGCCGGCTGCCGGCAGACGGATCCCTATGAAAGACGTGTGAAGGACGCTGAGCCTGCCTAAGGAGGGAACCTGCTGGAACCCCGCGGCCCTCCAGCACCCGCCGCGGAGTTCCACCAGCTTCGGGGACTACTGTCGGAGATATTGACCATGGGTACCCTCGGTGACCACCCTTGGTATTTCAAGACAAATTATAGCAGCCAGCTCTACCCCGGTCGTCTGCTCATCGGGCCGCCTCCTAGGATAGCCTGCCCTAGGAGCTGGCTGCCAGCAGGCGGCAGGGACCCAACAGGCGGCGGCACCAACACCAATAGCTAGCAGACGGTCCCACATCCCTCCCTCGGGACGCATGCTCGGGGACCCCCACGCAGCTGAGACGTGGCTACAGATGGACATGTCCTTAGAGAATCTATAAGGGCGTGGCTACAGTGAATGTGTACCTTATGAATATCCCCTGAGCGGCGGGTCACTGTAGCCACGCTGCTCATGACCAAGCGTCGGTCGGAGGAGGCCACGATCCCACTACTCACAGACGGCAGGGCCAGCAAGCGGCTGGCCCCATTGGCCAGCGAGTAGGTCATAGACAAGCTGCCCCTGGTAGACGGCCAGGAGAGACGGCCGCCTGGTAGCAGGCGGCGAATCCCACCCTAGAAGTCCGAACCTCATCAAGACGACAAGACAGGACGTGGCGATAGTGTATGGCAGGAGACGGCGGCACTGTAGCCACTTCCCTCCTGACGAGGCTGTCGTCAGCAGAGGCGCGTCTACAGTGAAAGACAATCACGTGGGCCCGCAGGCGGCTGGCCCCAGTAGGCAGGCGACAAGGTCAGCGCTAGAAGACACTGACGGCTGGGAGCCATATTGTCGAGATTACCATTGTACCACTGGGGGGTAGGCCTATATAAACCCCCTAGGGTCCTCCATGAGGAGGGGTTAGAAGGTTGAAACATTGAACCCTAGGAAGAAGAGAGAGAGGGGGAGAAAGGAACCCTAGCTATCACCCCCGATTCCTAGAGCGAGGAAGAGAGCTAGCCCTGCTCGTCTTCCTTTTCTGGTCCACACAGCTCGAGGAGCAACCTTGTAGCTGCCGTAGTGATTTTAGTCATGACGTGGAGCCCCCACAGAGCAGGACTAGGGGTGTTATCTTCCCGGAGAGCCCCGAACCTGGGTAAGACCCGTAGGCGTCCTAAGTTTCGCCTCATCCCGCTTCCCGAGCCCGGCGACGTTCTTTTGGCCCCATGCATGATAAGCCATCCATTGGCATATGTCGCTCCAAAACCCCGACAAATTCGGCCCGTCAATGGCCTGTTAACTATTTGACACCATTGTAACCCATCGTTAGTTCGAGCCCATTAACAGCCCACTATATATTTGGGCTAAATATAGGCCCTATGTAGTTTCGGCATGTTAATGGCCCATTCGAGGGACGGGCAAATTTTCAGGATGTGCGTCTTTCGGCCTATTAGCAACCCATTTAAGTGTTGGGCCAATTCCCAGACCGGTGTGTCTTTCAGCCTGTTAAAGGCCCATAAATGAGTTGGGCCATTTGCAGTCGGACATGGGTTTTGGCCTGTTAACGACCCATAAATGAGTTGGGCCATTTGCAGTCGGACCTGGGTTTTGGCCTCTTAACGACCCATAAATGAGTTTAGCTCAGTTTCGCTCTCGGCCTGCTAAAGGTCCACAACACAGTTGAGCCATATATAGACCCTAGAATCAGCCCGTGAAATTAAATGAGCCCACTTATTGCGCGCTTCGATGTCGGCCTGTTAACGACCCGGGAGGTAACATGCCGAGCATTAACTATTGGCTCGTTTCTAGCGGCTCGACCTAGTTATGGACCAATAACATAATGGGCGGAGTAGAGTTCGAGCATGTCTGTAGGCCCAATTAGATATCGTTGATTTTGGCCCAGCTATAATTTGAGCCCATTACGACAAACAATTATGGACATGACAAAAACCGATCAATCAAAGGCCTATGACAATTTTGGCCCATGCAAGCCCATTAGGGAAGACCATTAAATTTAGTGGGCCACTTCCTTTATTTGGGCCAATGACTGTATTGCCAACTAAAAATTTCAATGCTTTTTTGCCTTCCTAAAGACCGGTTAGCCGGAATGCGAGGCGCGCTAAGCAACTGTATGACATACAAGGAAAAATGTTGCATATCCAGCATATAATACATGAAACTACATCCACTGGGCAGTAAAAGATTGATGCCAGTGCAAATAAATGAACAGAACTTAACGATCTACAACCTCACAATCTGCAACCTCGGCGTGGATGACGCCCATAAGCATGTGAGCAAGTTCTTTCTTCTTTGCTACACTGTCTCTGAAAACATTGATCAGTTCTTGGTGCACAATAATGTGCACCTCTGATTACTCCACAATTTGCATGATTGCTTCGGCCAGTAATTCATTCACGAACATACATTTTTTCCGTTGGATTTGAGACAGAGGAAACTCAACAAATTAAGATGGGGATTTTGGCACGCTTGTATTATTGATAGTGGAGAGTGTCTCGACCACCGCATCATAATATAAATTAGGAGGTGAACCGAATAGATTGATCGAGAGTCGTTGCCATATTACCTGGCCTAGATTTATTGGAAAGAAATAGTTGGATTGCCTTGCTGTTTTCAGAGTTTGTCTTCTTAACTTCAGCAGCCTGCACCAAATTAGCCAGGTCAGATAATAATAGAAAACCAACATTGACACAACGAATGTTTGGACAACTAGACCATGATACGTCTCCAACGTATCTATAATTTTTTATTGTTCCATGCTATTATATATTCTGTTTTGGATGTTTAATGGGCTTTATTGTACACTTTTATATTATTTTTGGGACTAACCTAGTAACCCAAGGCCCAGTGCAAATTGTTGTTTTTTGCCTATTTCAGTGTTTCGCAGAAAAGGGATATCAAACGGAGTCCAAACGGAATGAAACCTTCGGGGGAGTTATTTTTGGAACCGTATCTACCCAGAAGACTTGGAGTACACGCGAGGGAACGAGAGACTCGTGGGCCCCCTTTGGCTCCCCCGATGCCCTCCTTCCTCCTTTATATATCCATGTACCCTGAAAACATCGAGGCAACAGAGAAAACCCTAATTCCACCACCGCAACCTTCTGTTCTCGTGAAATCTCATCTTGGGGCCTGTTCCGGAGCTCCATCGGAGGGGGGATCAATCATGGAGTGCTTCTACATCGACACCATAGCCTCACCAATGAGTTGTGAGTAGTTTACCACATACCTTCGGGTCCATAGTTATTAGCTAGATGGCTTCTTCTCTCTTTTTGGATCTCAATACAAAGTTCTCCTCGATCTTCGAGGAGATCTATTCGATGTAATCTTTCTGTGGTGTGTCTGTCGAGATCCGATGAATTGTGGAGTTATGATCAAGATTATCTATGGACAATATTTGATTCTTTTCTGAAATCTTTTTGTATTATTATAATATCCTTGCAAGTCTCTTCGAATTATTGGTTTGGTTTGGCCTACTAGATCTATAGTTCTTGCAATGGGAGAAGTGCTTGGCTTTGGGTTCAATCTTGCGGTGTCCATTCCCAGTGACAGTAGGGGCAGCAAGGCACGTATTGTATTGTTGCCATCGAGGATAAAAAGATGGGGTTTATATCATATTGCTTGAGTTTATCCCTCTACATCATGTCATCTTGCATAAAGCGTTACTCTGTTCTTATGAACTTAATACTCTAGATGCATGCTGGATAGCGGTCCATGTGTGGAGTAATAGTAGTAGATGCCTAATCGTTTTGGTCTACTTGTTACGGACGTGAGGCCTATATATAATGATCATGCCTAGATATTCGCATAACTATGCACTTTTCTATCAATTGCTCGACAGTAATTTGTTCACCCACCGTAGAATTCTGCTATCATGAGAGAAGCCACTAATGAATCCTATGGCCCCTGGGTCTATTCTCATCATATTAATCTTCCATCTACTTTACTTTGCTTTCTTTACTTTCTGTTCTTATACCAAAAAATCCAAAAATATTATACTATCCTATCTATCAGATGTCACTTTCGTAAGTGACCGTAAAGGGATTGACAACCCCTTATCACGTTGGCTGCGAAGTTCTTATTTGTTTTGCAGGTGCGAGGGACTCGCGCGTGGTCTCCTACTGGATTGATACCTTGGTTTTCAAAAACTGAGGGAAATACTTATGCTACTGTGCCGCATCACCCTTTCCTCTTCGAGGGAATACAATGCAAGCTCGAGAAGTAGCAAGAAGAATTACTGGCGCCGTTGCCAGGGAGATCTACGCAAAAGTCATATACCAAGTACCTATCACAAACCCTTATCCTTCGCACTACATTATTTGCCTCTTGGTTTCCTCTCCCCCACTTCACTCTTGTCGTTTTATTCACCCTTCTTCTTCCGTGTGTTTACCATTCGCCTGCCTCGTGTGTGTCCGTCTGTCGGGGAAACTGACCACCCGCGAACAACTATGGGACCGGAGCCCCTTCTACGTTGCGGTAAGGGAGCGGAGGGAGCACGGAGAGCAGATCGAGGAGCACACGCGGGCAGTTTACCCAGGTTCGGGCCGCGATGTACGCGTAAAACCCTACTCCTGCCTTGGTTGTATTGAGTTCTTGGGCTCGGGAGCTTGAAGATCTACAGTACTAGCTACACCGAGCGAGAGAGTGGTTTAGTTTCTGGGATCGAACCCCCTCTACGTTGTGCATGGGCCTCCTTTTATAGCTCAAAGGGGTCACCGACAAGTGCCAACGTAGAGGAGGGTAAGAATGTAAAACTGGTGGTGGTTGTAACAGTGTATGAACAGTGTATGAACAGTGGTCTTCACCTAACCCTGACGGTGGGGGACAAGGGCATTGAATGCCCGTCGCCGTCACCCCAAAAGAGCCCGTCCATGCGTCTCTGTTTGCCACGGCGATAGTCTCGTCACCGCAGCTTGCCACCGTGTACCCCAGGCTGCACAGCCATCCGCCACGTGCCCCTGGAAGGGCCCCAGGGCGACGCGTGGCCAGATGAGCTGGAGCCGCAGGCACACAACATAAGTTTCCCCCGGCAAACACCTTGCCGGGGTCGCAACCTTGCCGGGCCCGGAAGCTTGTCGCTCTCCGGGTCCTGCCGGGGCGCATGATGCACCGCGATATACCTCCTTGAAGTGCCGTTCTATTGGCCTTCCTGGCAAGCTCCTCTTGCCAGGGTCTTGTGCTGGAATAATAACTTTGAGCCTGGTGCGGCCTTCCCGGCAAGCTCCTCTTGCCGGGGTCTTGTCTCTTAATTTGAATACTTTGTTCTTGAATGGCTTAAAAGGGGTCTAGAGCGGGCTTTGGCGGGCGCGTGGTGAGCCAGACCACGGGACGCTGCTACTGCCCGTGCACAAGTCGGGATACTAAGGTACCCCTACTTTAGTACACCGACAGGAGCCCCTGGGCCTAGGCCACACACGGTGCCGAGCGCTGTTGGGCCAGGCCCAGAACAGTGCACGGGCACACGCGGCCCACGGCGCGCCGTTTCCCACTCCAGATTCACCGCATCCCTCCCTAACGGCACGCGTCGATTGCGGCGTCGTGGGAGAGATCGTGGCCTGTTTCTTTAATGGGGAAATGCAGAACATCCCCCACTTCCCCCTTAAAAGCAGAGGAAGCAGGGGCAGTTTCCCCCATTGCTTTCATTGCGCCTTGAGTCCTCAGAAACCCCCGCAGCTCCGTGCTTCTGCCCTTCCTCCGCCGTCTTCCCCACCCGCAGCGCCGTCGTCCTCCCTCGCCGTCCCCACCATGGCCCCGAAGAGCGACCAGGCGAAGAGCGACAAGGCGAAGAGCGACAAGGCGAAGAAGGAGAAGTCTGAGCAGGCGGCGAAGCTGGCAGCCATGCGGAGAAGGAGGGTGGTCTTCCCGCCGAGGCTCGGCCCGAGGGAGCTGCGGGACAAGTACTACTTGTTCTGGGCGAGGGAGACGAAGGATCACCCGCGCACCAGATTCCTCCCCACTGTGGCCGTCGACATGTTCCCGGGAGGTTACTACTTCTTCGCTGCGTTCTTCTATTGCGGTCTCTGCCCTCCGTATTCGGAGTTCTTCTGTGATGTGATGAACACGTATGGCCTCCACCTCTTAGATTTCACCCCAAATGTCGTTCTCACCTTGGCCGTTTTCGCACATCTGTGCGAAAACTATGTCGGGGTCCACCCAAATGTAGCCCTTTTCCGCCATTTCTTCACGCCTAGAGTAGAGTCCGGTTCCCCACTCTCCGGCGGCATCTCCTGGATCTTTAGGCTGAACAAGAAGGAGGCGTATTTGAAAGGAGAGCTTCGTGGCAAGTGGGAGGAGTGGAGGGCTGACTGGTGCTGGGTTCTGGAAGATGAGCCCGAGCAGTTTACCTTGCCGCGCCAGACAGCAGTAGTGCGCGGCAAGGATTGGAGCGACTTGGCCCCGGAGGACGACAAGCTGCAGATTGCCCTTACTAGGATCCTTCGTCTCCGGGCTGCCAATCTGACTGTGGGTGAAGTTGGGGCTGACTTCCTCCGCCGCCGCATTGCCCCTCTGCAGGAAAGGAAGAGACCCGCTTGGGAGTTCGGCAACGCGGCAGACCGCATGAGACTTCGCCCCGGGCTGAACTATAATTTCACCGTCCTGGAGCTGAAGGGGATGGACCGGGAGCTGTTCAAACACGACCCCAAGCACCCGGAGTGGTTCAAACCGTCGACCGGAGTAGTTCCTTTGTGCAACAACACCGCCCTTAGTGCCATCCGAGCGGTGATGCCTGAGTGTGATTCCCACGGGGTCGTCCCCACTTGGCTGGTGCCTTCAGAGGAGACCGTGCAGGCCTTCTTCGACAACCTGGTTGAAAAACAACGCAACGCCGACGAGAGGAAGGGGCTCACCCGGGAGACCACCGCGCGAGATGTGGCATACATTGCCTCCAGGATGGAGGAGGCCGCTGCGGCTGCGGCCGCAGGTGAATTTGGGTACACTGTGGATGAAGCGGAGGCGGCGGACGCGGTGAGCCAGGCCGAGGAGGAGGAAATCCTCAAGCTGCTGAAGATCGCGCCCGAGGAGTTTGCCGGGGAGCCTACCGGGGAGCCTGCCGGGATGGGCGAGGCTGCCGGGCAGGGTACTGAGTCCAGCGGGCCCGCCGAGGAGGAGGAGGACGCTGAGTCCGGTGATTCCGACGAAGACTCCGGCGGGTCTCTGAATCTTGATGACGACGCCTCCTCATCCTCGGAGAATTCTCCGTCACCACCAAGTCCTCCGCCGCAACAGAAGAAGCGCCTCCGCAAGGCCGCCGAGACGGTGAGGCCCAGGCGCCCCGACAGCAACCGAAGCGTCAGGCGACGCGCGCCACCACGACGAGCAAGGTCGTCAAGGAAGCGCCTCGTGCCTGAGCGACAAGCAGAGGGGGATCTTCTCGGAGTGGCTCTGGGGTTCCTTCCGCCCCTCGGTCCTCAGCGACGACCGGCGCGGGGTCTTCGCAACCCGCGGCTCCGGAGCCCGCCAAGCGCCCGAGGGAGCCTTCTCCTCCAGCTCCTCGCGTCGGAGCACATGAGGCACAGTTCGACTTCTCCGCCCTCAGCTCCGATGAAGAGGAGGAAGAGTAAGTACTTGCAATTTATATTTTCCTTGATTTTTGTTGCTTTTGTCTTGATTTCTTTTCGCCTAACTCTGATCTTGTTTTGGCTTCCAGGACCTTGACCCAGAGGATGACGAAGAGGGCCAAGATCCCTATGGATGATCTCGAGGACGACGAGCCCGTCGCAGCGGCAGGTGGTGCGCCAGCGACAGACTTGCCGGACCAGCCTGCTGCTCCGGAGAGCAGCCCCCAGCGCAGCCCCCAGCGTAAGTCTGGTATTCATTTTTCTGCTTGACGTGCGCGCTTGAGGTGGTTATCCTTATTGATGTCTTGTTGTCTTGTGCAGAAGTGGAACCGCAGTCACAGGAGCATCAGGAGGTCGCCCCCGACGAGCCGCTTGTTCCACCTTCCCCGCCAAGGATGAGCTCCCCGGCAAGGGACGATGCCCCACCAAGGATGGGTACTCCGCCAAGGGCGAGTACCCCGCCAAGGGCGAGCACCCCGACAAGGACGGACTCCCCGCCAAGGGAGCCAGCGGCCCTCCGCCGGCGGGGGCTTCTTCTACGCCGCCAAGGGAGAACCCCCCCGGCGAGGGACCCCGTTGTCGAAGAGGCCCGCGAAGGTAACCCTTGTGATTTCTTATTCTTGGATTCATCTTTTTTGGATATTTGCTTGACGATTCTTTCTTTTCTTTTTCTTCTGTTGTCAGACCCGCCCGCCCCGGAGCCGATGGAGACAGAAACCATCGCCGAGGAGGAGGTGCGCGGCGACGCTGGCGATGCCACCGCCGCAGAGGGAACGGCCGGCGCCGATGAGCCAGCCGCCGAGGAGACCGCCCCGACCGCTGACGCGGCAGCTGGGGAAGGGACCGGCGAACGCACTGCTGGCCCGGAGGCCGCAGGAGCGCCGGACGCTGCACCGGCCGCCGATCCATCTGCCTCCGCGGCTGGGTCGGGCGTCTATCTGGAGGCCGCCAACGGGGTCTTTATTCAAGTCCCGTGGGCGTCCTCATCAAGGGCACCCGTGGAGGGGGAGACGTTCGACGGAGAAGTTCTCGCCTCCGCCGGGTTGAAGGTTGTCGACGCGCCCGGCAGCAGCGACGAGCCCGAAGAGGAGCAACTCCTGCGTCGACTCCTGGGTTTGTACCGGGCCAGGCAAGCCAAGCTGGAGTCTCGAGAGGCTCTGGCTGCCAAGGCCGGTGCTGATCTGGAGAAGCGTGCCGCGGAGCTCCGTGCCGCCAACCAGGCGGCCCTCCGAAACTTGGCGGAGGAGCATGAAGAGCTTGATGGAGCACACCAAGCATTCCTCCTCGAGAAGGCCGAGGTGGAGGAGCAGCAGCGTCTGGCCGCCGAGGAGCTGTCTCGGCGGGAGGGAGAGCTCAACCAGCGGAAGGTCGACCTCGACAGCCACGAGGACGACCTCACCGCTCGTGAGCAAGCCGTTGGCGGGGCTCTGCAGGAGGCGAGGGATGCCGCTGCTGCTGCAGAGACCGCCAAGAGGGATCTGGAGGCCAGGGTGGCGCAGATGGAGCTGAACTTGAAGGCAAGTGAAGACAGGGTCACTGCGCTCAACGTGGCGCGGGAGAAGGACGCCCACACCAACTCGGAGCTGCAAGTCCACCTCTCCGAGAAGGGCAAAGAGCTCACTGACGCCAGGGACTCCATCACTGACTTGGAGCTGAAGGTTTCCACCCTCACCGACTCGCTTGACGCCGCCCGGGACCGCGAGACGAAGCTGAAGGACGATCTCCGTACCGAAAGGGCCCTGCTGGAAAGCGTCGCCGTCTCGCAAAACCACTTCCAGCGGACGGTTGAGCAATGGACCGAGGAGCTCGTCGCCTCCGCCGCCAACATCGACAGGGAGATGGTGGCGTTGAGGGCGGAGCACCTCGCGTACTCCCCCGACGAGAGCCTCCCCCACAGCGCCAAGCTGAGTCTGTTCTTCAGAGGGGTGGCACCGGCGCTTGCGCAGCTACAGGAGAGGATCCCCGCGCAGCTGGCTGACAAGGCACGCCGGCTCTGCATGGGTACTATGGAGCAGGTATTGTCGAAGATCGTCTACCGCAACCCCGGGATCAACCTCGTCAACGTCCTCCGGTCCCTGCCGCCCGAAGCTGACCAGGAGGCCCTGAAGGCACAAGTTGCCCACATCGTGGAGAAGGCAGGCAGGATCCAGAGGGTCGATGGAGACCGTAGGGACTAGGCTTCTTTCTTTCCGCTTCCCTTGCCGCTGTCGATTAAGTCATAGGTAGTAGTTGGTTAGAATCAGCGGCAAGTTATCTTGTAATATAACTTTATTTTGGATAGTCAACGCATTGTTATCTCCCTTGCTTAGTCCTTTCACTTTGTATGCCTTTCACCCTACGCTTTTTAGGGAACTTGCCGGCAAAGGGACCCTTGTCGTGAGCGCTGAGTGCGGGACTCTTAGCAGCTTGCTAGCAATGCCCTTGTCGGCAACAAACCTTGCCGCAGCTAGTCGCGGCACACTTAGATTGTTGAGCGAACTCGAAAACGAAGTAAGGGCGCGACACTTGTCGCAGCGCACTTAAGCCGTTGAGCATGCTCGAAACAAAGTAAGGGTGCGGCTAGCCACGGGTAGGTTCCTCCGTGCACAGGTTTTCCATACAAAGTGTGGTTGTTCAAGGAAGACAACTAAGAATTTGAATTTTTTTAAATTGCTCAAACTTTGGCAACTTATCTTTTGTGTTCTGTTTGCTTCTCGGCAAGGCTTTCCTTCCTTGAACAACACTTGGTCCATACCACTATCTCCTTCCCCCCCGGCAAACTTGTGCGCGAGGAACACATCTTCTGTTTAAGAGAGAAAGGAAAAGAGGAGAAAACACAAGTATGGAGCCTTGCGGCCTGTTACTGCTTACCGGGGATGTGTGCTGCACAAAATGTCAGATGATACATGCAAATAAAAAGAAAAGCATGAAAAGACAAATGGTGCGAAGCACAAAAGTTTTACTGATGCACGGGGTCTGCGCCCGGCTTTGTACAAAGGTTTACATGCAACAGCGGCAAGACTTGTACAAAAGGTGGTTGCGGGAGCGGATCACGGCAACCGTGCCTCACGGGTGAAACTTGCGAAGATGCTCGATGTTCCAGGAGTTGCTCACCGGTAAGCCTTCTTCGGTCTCAAGGCGGACGTCGCCGGACCTTGTGACTTGTCTCACCCGATAAGGGCCTTCCCACTTCGGCGTCAACTTGTTGGAATTATTGGCGGACTGAACGCGCCGAAGAACAAGGTCGCCTTCCTCGAGACTCCTGGCCTTGACCTTGCGGCTATGATAGCGACGCAAGGCTTGCTGGTATCGAGCAGCTCGTACAGCAGCCTGGAGACGGTCCTCCTCGAGGAGCAATACATCATCTTGCCGAAGTTGCTCTTGCTCGAGCTCGTCGTAAGCGAGCACTCGAGGAGACCCGTATACGAGTTCCGTGGGGAGAACTGCCTCTGCTCCATAGACAAGAGCAAAGGGTGTCTGTCCGGTGGCTCGATTTGGTGTCATTCTGATTGACCAAAGAGCCGCCGGCAACTCCTCTATCCAGTTTCTTCCGCACCTGTCCAGCCTGTCAAAGGTTCTTGTCTTGAGCCCGCCCAGCACTTCGGCATTGGCCCTCTCCGCTTGACCATTGCTCCTCGGGTGAGCAACGGAAGCAAAGCAGACCTTGGCGCCAAGGTCTTGGACGTATTGCATGAAGGTGCTACTCGTGAATCGTGTGCCGTTGTCGGTGATGATCCTGTTAGGGATTCCGAAACGGCAAACAATTGACCTGGAGAACTTCACTGCTGACTGTGCTGTCACCTTTCTCACTGGTTCCACTTCTGGCCACTTTGTGAACTTTTCGATTGCAACGTATAAGTACTCAAAGCCCCCGACTGCGCGGGGAAAGGGGCCGAGGATGTCGAGCCCCCAGACCGAGAAGGGCCAGGACAAAGGGATTGTCTGGAGAGCTTGAGCTGGTTGGTGAATCTGCTTTGCATGGAACAGGCACGCTTCACACTTGGTTACTTGTGCAGTTGCATCTTGGAGGGCTTCTGGCCAAAAGAAACCTTGCCGGAACGCCTTCCCGGCAAGTGCTCTTGCGCCAATGTGGTGGCCACATATGCCTCCGTGTATCTCTGTCAACAGCTTCTGTCCATCTTCCCGAGAAATGCACTTCAATCTGACACCATTGAGTCTTCTTCTGTACAGTTCATTGCCGACGAACTGGTACATACTTGACTGCCTGGTAATCCTCTCTATCTCTTCTGGTTCTTCGTGAAGTTCTCCAGTTTGAAGAAAACGGACGATTTGCTGCGCCCGTGCTAGAGCCTGAGGCTCGACAACAAGAACTGAAGGCATCAAGGCTGTTGAGGGAACCTCAGCTTCTACGACAAGAACCTGTGGCTCTGTCGGAGCTGAGTGTTCCCCGGCAAGCCTGCCGGGGCAAGGCTTGTCGGGAATGCCTGCTTCAACTGTACCGACCCTTGGGTCCGCAGGAGCAGACTGTTCCTCAGCGTCTTGGTTGCTGATCCTGGGGACCTTGGCGGCGGCTTCGAGAAGATCCGCCGGCAAGTAGTCGCCGGAGACCAACTTTCTCTTCTTGCCTTGCCCGACTGACAGTGTAACGGATGGTTGAGTTAGCTTGAGCATGAAGGTCCCTGGTTCCACAGGTAACTTCATTGCAGCACACTTTGAGAGGCCATCTGCGATGTCATTTTGAGCTCTTGGAACGTGCTCCATTTGTAGGCCTTCAAAGTGTTCTTCAAGCTTCCTCACTTCATCAACATAAGCTTCCATCAAAGGGCTCTGGTAACTCTTGTTTACTTGTCGGACTACTAATTGCGAATCTCCCCGCACAATCAGCTTCTTGATCCCAAGTTCGGCCGCAATTCTGAGACCGGCAAGCAAACCTTCATACTCAGCAGTATTGTTTGTTGCTTGCTCCTTGGGAAAGTGCAATTGAACAACGTACTTGAGGTGCTCTCCGGTGGGCGCTATGAGTAACACGCCGGCACCGGCGCCTTGCAGCGAGAAGGCACCATCAAAGTACATTACCCATTCTTTGTTTGCTTCTTGGACGGGGATGCTTGTCTCTAGAACTTCTTCATCTGGTGTTGGAGTCCATTCTGCTATGAATTCTGCCAAAGCCCTACTCTGGATAGTTGAGGTACTCTCAAACTTGAGACCAAAGCTTGACAGCTCTAGTGCCCACTCGACGATCCTGCCTGTTGCTTCTGGATTTTGCAGTATCCTCTTTAACGGAAAGCGAGTGACCACAGTTATCTCGTGCGCTTGGAAGTAATGGCGCAGCTTCCTTGAGGCCATGAGGAGGCCGAAAAGCAACTTCTGCACCCCAGAGTATCTTGACCTAGCCCCCTGCAAGAGGGAGCTTACAAAATACACCGGGCGCTGTACCATCTTCTTCCGCACTTCTCCTTGTTCCTGTGCAGGCTTGTCCTTGTCGGGGCCAGAGCTTGTCGGGGAAGCCCCCTGCTTGTCGTTGGATGCACTTGCCGGGGATGTGGGCATTTCCTCCTCTACCTCCCTCTCCGCTACTAACGCAGCACTAACCACTTGATTGGTTGCCGCTAGGTACAGCAGCAACTTCTCTTGTGGCCTAGGTGCGACAAGTATCGGAGTGGAGGATAGGTACCCTTTCAAGTCACGCAGCGCTGCCTCCGCTTCCGGAGTCCACTTCATAGGACCTGCCTTTTTCAAGATTTTGAAGAAAGGCAGGGCGCGTTCTACAGATTTTGAAATGAACCTGCTGAGAGCAGCCACACAACCCGCGAGCCTCCATACATCCTTGACGCGCGTCAGGGCTTCGATCTGCTCGATGGCTTTAATCTTGTCGGGATTGGCTTCAATCCCCCTCTAGGACACAAAGAACCCGAGGAGATTGTCGGAGGGGACTCCGAAGACGCACTTCTCGGGGTTCAACTTGAGTTGTATCTTGCGCAGATTCTCAAAGGTTTCTTCTAGATCCTGAACTAGGGTAGTCTTGCTCTTGCTCTTGACCACTATATCATCCATGTAGGCTTCTACATTCCTGTGTATCTGTGGCTCAAAAGCAGTGTGTACCACTCTTGCAAATGTTGAGCCTGCATTCTTCAATCCAAAGGGCATGCGTATAAAGCAATATGTGCCACATGGAGTAATGAACGCAGTCTTCTCTTCATCTTCCTCGGCCATGAATATCTGGTGGTAACCTGAGTATGCATCGAGAAATGAAAGCAACTCACATCCGGCGGTGGAGTCAACAATTTGGTCAATGCGCGGCAAAGGGAATGGATCCTTAGGACAAGCTTTATTCACATCAGTGAAGTCTATACAAAGTCTCCACTTCCCATTAGCCTTGCGCACGACAACTGGATTGGCCAACCACGTGGGATGAAGTACACCTCTAACCAGGCCTGCTGCTTCCAACTTCTTGATTTCTTCAGCTATGAACTCTTGGCGCTGCATAGCTTGCTTCCCGACCTTCTGCTTGACGGGCCGCGCGTGAGGACAAACAGCAAGCTTGTGCTCAATTACCTTCCTTGGAACGCCGGGGATGTCAGACGGTTGCCATGCGAACACGTCGACATTCGCCCGCAGGAAGGCAACGAGCGCGCTTTCCTATTTGGGGTCGAGCGTAGCACTGATGGTAAAGGTACCACCAGTGCCGTCCTCCTTGGTAGACACCTTCTTGGTTGCCGGTGGAGCTGCCATTCCTTTCTTGCACTTGCCGGTGGAGCTCGATGGTGCGTCCTCGACGGCAGCGCAGCACTCCGAAGAGGTGCGTTTGCCGGAGTGGGCCCCAGAGCTCTTGCCGGACTTGGTCTTGGTCTTCCCTCCGGGAGCTTCAGCGGCAAGTGTCTTGCTGTCTGCCGCGGCTGCTGCGTCCCGGTAGATCTTGTCAGCGCAGATAAGCGCATCCTTCTTGTCGCCGGGGACAGAGATGACGCTTATCGGCCCCGGCATCTTGAGCATGTTGTACGCGTAGTGGGAAGCTGCCACGAACTTGGCGAGCGCAGGACGGCCAAGTATCCCATTGTATGGCAATGGGATATCGGCAACGTCGAACGTGATCCTCTCCGTCCTGAAGTTGAGCTCTCCACCAAAGGTCACTGGCAGTGTGATCTTCCCCTTCGGCTTGCTCCTTCCCGGGTTGATTCCTTGGAACGTCCCGGTTTCCTCGAGCTCGCTGTCGGGGATCTGTAGTTTCTTGATCACAGCGGAGGAGATCAAGTTGAGGCCGGCCCCGTCGTCAACCAACATCTTGGTGACCTTGAGGTTGCGGATAGTTGGTGAAACCAACATCGGCAAGCACCCGACCGCAGTTGTGCGATCAGGGTGGTCCTCAAGGTCGAAGATGATGGGTGTGCCGGACCATTTCAGTAGCCTGCGCGACTCGACGGGTGGCTCAGCTGCATTCACTTCCCGCACCCATTGTTTGAGTTGGCGGTGGGAAGTGGGCAGAGAGGCACCTCCGTCGACACACATGACCTCTGTGGCCTTCTGGAACTCCTGCTCGCTGTTGTCTCCTTCATCCATGTCCTCGTCATCGTCATCGACTTCATCCTTGTCGCGGCCCCGGGGAGGTCTGTCTCCTTGCCGCTGCTTGGCCTTGCCGCGGCGTCCTCCTCGGCCATTGAACGACCGTTTCTTGCTGGGCTCTCCCCCGCCTCCTTGGGCCTTCTCCTTGTCGCGACGCTCGTATTCAGCCTTCTGCTGTTCTACGAGGTACTCTACCCTTTTGCAGTTCTGGAGATCGTGGCCCTTGGTGCGGTGGATCTTACAGTACTGCTTGTCGGAGCCGTCCTGCTTGTCGGCTGCCGCTACAGGGGCGGCCTCCTTGCCGGAGCCACCAGCCTGTGTCTTCTTGGCGGCAGCCTCCTTGCCGGACTGCTCGACAACTAGTACCTCCTTGTTCTTCTTCTTCCTGTTATTCCGCCGCCGGTTTTTCCTTGCCGGGGCGGTGTAATGCCCAGGATGGGACTATATCTCCTACGTGTCGAGGCACGACTTAAAGATATAAGCCCATCCTAGAATGATCTCAAGTTTGGTATCTTTGCACGACTCATGTAAAAGAGGGATTAAAATGCAAAAAGAGATAGTTGGCTTACACTCGCCACTTCACACAATACATTACATAAACAATCATCATTCAAAACATCACAACCCGACTACGGGTGAAGATCCAAAAGAAAGATACCAAAACAACATAATGCCACAGGTCAGGATCGAATCCTAGTAGAAACCACTACTGAACATCGAAACGTCTCAAACCAACGGTCACTCTTCATCGAACTCCTGGTGAAGCATTGAACCAACTCCTGCATCGAACTCGGCTGAACCTGCATCTGGTGTGGTGAAGTAACTGTGAGCCACAGAGGACTCAGCAATCCCGTTCCCGGGTAACAAGACTATTTAAGCCTTGGGTGAGGATAAGGCTGAAGAAAGAACGAGAGGTGAAGGAAACAAAACAAGAGTCTGCAGCAGCAACTAGCACTAACTTACGTAAAAGAGAGCGAGAAGAGAAGAGCATCGGTCGAAAGATGATCACGAAGTGATCCTAGCTAAAGCCGGTCAAACATAACCCCACCGTGTTCAACTCCCGAATCCCTATTCGTAAATTGACAGTCACGGTACACACGCTGGTAGTGTATTGAAACATTGTGTCAAGTTATCTACAACCGGAATTAACAAGCTCCCATCTGCCACATAACCGCGGGCACGGCTTTCGAAAGTTCAAACCCTGCAGGGGTGTTCCAACTTGGCCCATCACAAGCCCACGATCCGCGAAGTCGCAACTCCATAGTTGGGAAGACCCGAGTATTCTCGGAATCCCGTGCTCAAGTTAAACCGAACTAAGGTAAGGCTAATCCAGCAAATCCTCCCGGCGTGTCGACACCCTGATAGTAGCCGCGCGTATCTAAGTCTCAGGACACGACCGGATGGGCGATTCTACGGGTGGATACCAAATACCTCGGGTTGCCCCAAGGCGGCCCTGCAGAACCCCCGTTTGGGACCAACGCCATCAGCACTGGCCCCCCCTGCTATGTAGAAAAGAATCTCCAAGGAGCGTCCCCCTTATGCAAATTAATTAATTAATTAAGTTGTTATTATGAGGCAAATAGTACCAAATGTTGGGACTTGCTGGAAAAGACTTAGCACTTAGCGGTTTATCAAGGGGGTCCCATACACCCCAACCGTGTTAGGAACGCATAATCAAGGAACATAACACCGGTTTATACGGTTCCTAACGGCATGAGTGGAACAAAACACCAAGCAAAAGGCTTAGCCTTCCACCCTGCCAGTATATAGATGATTTCATTTTTAAGCATTTATATAGTGTGATATAACCCAACCAAACTTCAACATGAAGCAAGCATCTTCGGTCTTCACCTGCAACTAACAATGCTATAAGAGGGGCTGAGCAAGCCTACGTATAGCCAAGCAACGGTTTGCGTAGGTAGGGTGGTTACGCATGGCAATGGTTACAAGTAGGAGGCTGACAAGAAAGACATGGGCATCGAGGCAAAACTAAAGATCGAGACTACTAGCAATAGGAAAAGATAGTAATGGTATCCGGGTTCGGTCATCTTGCCTGGGATTCCACGAGGGAGAAGAACGGATCCAAGAAGACGGAGCAACACTGACGAGAGAAACCTCACAACTCCGGAACGAAACCGAAGCTATCAACAGAAGCAAACCGGAAAGAAAGAAACAACACGGTAAACACACAAGCAAAACATGGCATACGATGCACAAACAAGAATGATGCATGTCCGGTTTAAATATGCGAGGCATGGCAAAGTGCACAAACAAATACTACAAGTTAAGTGGAGATCAATATGCAACGAGTTGCATATTGACGAAACACCACGTATTAATTATTTAGTTGACTCTCATTATTAACAAGACAAGTTTAATTGTTTTTAGCATGGCAAGAGGTGAAGCATAATAAAACTACACTATTTAGGCAAGTTTAAATGGGGCCGGAAAATAACAACAACATATCCGGAAAATCCCCATGAGCATGTTTAATGATTATAAACAAACAACAATTAAGCATATATAATGTTGTTAAATGATGCGGATGACATGAGCAAGTTTATGCAAGTTTTATTAAAAGTTAACATAAGAGATAAGAAGCATTTGTCACCGTGGTGGAAGAAAGGGGTGCCACGGCAACGATCCGAAAATGATGCAACGCATCATATCGGTTCCGGCAACTCGTTGAGAGTCCGGTGCAAAAGGTAGAATCGACGTGAGCAAGTCGAACAAGATGAAAGTGGGTGGATCCCGTCACCGGGTTCCCACGAGTCGGTGGCGAGGCAACCGAGGAACATGACAAAAGGGACGAAACGGACACGGAGCACACACGAGAAACATTTCATACAACACAACAAGCATCACACGGGTCATCCACGGGGTCGTTTCGGTATACCTTCGAAGCGTGCGTTTCGGGGCGGTTCGAGACGTCGAGGGACGTAGTGGAAGGAGTCGTTCACGCGTTTCGTAGAGGAAGTAGAGGAAGTAGACGTTCACGTCATCGGTAGTCGTTCGGGTCGTCGTGGAAGTAGATGTTCCGTTCGTCTTGGCGGTTCCACAACGGGGGTAGTTGTACTCGGGCGACGGTAGGGGTACTTGTCCATGAAGTCGTTCTCGTCCGTAGTTGTTCACGGTTCTCCGGCGACGGTAGACGTTCGGGCGACGGTAGTGGTACTTGCGGCGTCGTGGTACTCGTTCGCGTAGTCGTACACGGATGTAGTTGTTCACTTCTCCGAAGGGTACTTGTCGCGTCGGCGTTCGTAGGGGTACTTGGTCGAAGATGTTTCGTAGGGGTACACGGGTCTCCTGTCAAACATTACAGCACAGGCAACAAACACAACAACAACAAAAAACAGAACGGCAGCAAAGGCAGCAGGGCGACACCCTGGACGAACTCCTGTCGGCGACGGCGCGAAGAAGGAAGGAGGCCCAGGAGGCGGCGGTTCCCGGTGCTGGAGGGGGCCCCTGGTCAGAGGGAAGGCCACGGCGCTGCCCTTGGCTGGAGGGGCACCGCGTCGGGCTGCTGGTCCTGGCAAAGCTCCTCTAGACCGGCGCGAGGCGCTGCTAGACGAGGAGGCGAGGGATCCTGGCCGACCCTCGCTGCGGGCTTCGACCAGAGGAGGGGAAGAACGGAAGGAGGCGGGGCTGCATCGGCGCTCGGGGAGAAGCCGTGGAGGAACCGCGCGGAGGGAGGCGCTCGGGGCGAGGCAGGGGCGCAGCTCCTGGCCGGCTGCTGGAGGGCGCCACGCGCGGCTCTGGAAGGAGCACAGGGAGGACGAGGCCTCGGGGTCGCAGCCTGGGGCTCCTGGCACGGGAGGACGGCGAGGGATCCTGGAGCACGGAGGAACGGACGCGGGCGAGGAGGGAGGCCAGAGGGCCGCGTCGGCTCGAGGGAGGAGAGCTTGAGGGAGGAGGATCGATGGGATGGGGGGTTCGGGTGCTCGAGGGAGGAAGAGTGCGGCGCGTGAGCGAGGGGATGAGAGCTGGCGAGCGGTCGGGAGCGAGAGGAGCGAACACACCTGGCGGCGGGGGTCGGGAGAGGAGCGCTGGAGGCTGCGCTAGCTAGGGTTCGGTGGTGTTGGGAGGCCCGAGCAGGCCTGGAGAGGGAATTGGCCAGATGGGCCAGAAGGAGAGGGGGCTGGAGGCTGGGCCTCTGCTTATTTTTATTCCTTAGCAGAAATAAAAATAAAAGGAGAGAGCCAAAAAAATAAAAAGAAAAGAGGCAAGGAAAAGAATAAAATGATGGACATTTTTGTAAGGCTTTACGGATTAATTCCAACCTCACAAAAATAGTTCCAACAAAAGGGAAGTGCAAAACTAAAACATTTAGCTTGCAATAAAAGGAGTTTAGATAAATGGAGGAGCCTCGAAGCAACGGAAAGAATTATAGCAAGGTTTTTGGAAGAAACTTGAAGTGAAAAGACAATGGGGAAATTATGCAAGTGTGTTACGGTGATTCCGAAGCAATGGAATATTATTCATATAGCTCCCTAAAAATAATGAGAGACTTTATATGTTATAAAGAGAAGTCATCTTCCCTCGATTTAAATGGACCGAAGGTCCACACGATTTATTAGGTTGAGATGCAAAAAATAAAATAACATGTTGGCATGATGACATGATGCAATGCAAAAATAAAAACACAAGCAAAAGAAACACACGGGCAACCCGGAACATCTGGAATCTTCGGGAAGCTTCTGGAATCTTCTGGGACGTCGGTCTCGGGCATCACAGGCGGCATCCTCACTGTCACTTCCTCCTGCTCCGGTATCCTCCCCGGGGAGTCTCCTCCCTTCTTCAGCACGTGCACACTTATCAGCCAGAGCGTAAAGCTCGCTGACATCCCGGATCTTGGTCATCGCCATCTCCTCCCTCATCCGGCGGTTACGCACGTTCTGGTGGAACGCGCTGATAACCGCGGCGGGGTGGACATCGGGGATATTGTGCTGAACGCGGCTGAACCTCTGGATGTAGTTGCGCAGGGATTCTCCCTCTTTCTGGGCAAGAATGTGGAGATCACTCTCCTGGCCGTGGGGTTTGTGGCCGCCCGTGAAGGCGCCGACAAACTGGTGGCACAAATCCGCCCATGAAGAAATGGAGTTTTTCGGCAAGTGCATGAGCCAAGACCTGATGTTTGGCTTAAGCACGAGCGGGAAGTAGTTGGCTAAAATCTTCTCGTCGCGTCCCCCGGCAGCCTGCACCGCAATGGTGTAGATGCTGAGGAACTCGGAGGGGTGTGTCTTGCCGTCGTACTTCTCGGGTACGTCGGGCTTAAAGTTGTTCATGCTGGGCCACTGGACTTGCCGCAGCTCTCGGGTGAACGCAGGGCAGCCTGCCGCGTACGGCAAGTCGCATGGTTCACCGGGCGCGCGCATGTCGACAGCGGTCCCAGCGCGCTGGTCGGACTGTCTTCGGGCTTCTCGTCGACGCTCGATGCGGGTTCGAGCGTCCTCTTGTCGCCTGTCGTCTAGGACTTGGCGCTGATCGCGGCGAGCCCGCGGATCCGACGATGTCGTGGAGTCGTCGTCGACGTTGATCCGGCGGGGTGGCGATTTCTGCTTCCGCGGCGGGGAGTGCACGGTAGTTGCACCTCCAGCGGTCTTGTCTCCATCGTCCTTCGCTTGGTCGACTTGCCGCGGCCGTGATGTCACTGGCTGCTGCAGTGTGTCGTTGTTGGCGAAGGCGATGAGGCTTTGGATCGTCGCCCTCCAGTCTTCGGCCTTGTCCGCCGCTGGAGGGAAGTCTAGAAGCAGTTGCGCTCTGGCTAGAGCTTCTGCTGGAGAGGAGGGAAACGGTGGCGAACGGTGCGAGGAGCGAGATATGCTCGGACTTCTAACAGGGTTAGAAGGAGCAGGGTCTCGCCCCGACGACCGCGCCTTGCTCGTACCAGCATGCTGGCCTTGAGCGTCCCGCGACCCACCAGTTTGGCCTTGCCCCAGCAGACGGATGGTACCGTGGGTACCACGTCGCTGCTGGCCCGGCGCCTCCTGAGAGGGGCGGGGTGCGTGCACGGACGCCGAGGCTTTGGAGTTCGCCCGGTCGTCCGTCTTGTCCTTGGACTTGGTGGCGCTGTGAGTTTCCCCACCGGCGTCCACCCTTCCGCCAGCGTCTCCTCCACCAACCGTCGGTTCTGGTGGTGGTGGGATTGACGCAGACGGGCCTCCGACCTCCGAAGCCTTCTTCTTCGGAGGCATGTTGACGTAGCCGGTGAAGTTGATGAAGCTGGAGAGGTTGATGAAGATTGCGCCCGCGTGAGCGCCGGATCAGGTTCGCGCAACCTCGACGCCCCCTACCTGGCGCGCCAAAGATGTCGGGGAAACTGACCGCCCGCGAACACCTATGGGACCGGAGCCCCTTCTACGTTGCGGTAAGGGAGCGGAGGGAGCACGGAGAGCAGATCGAGGAGCACACGTGAGCAGTTTACCCAGGTTCAGGCCGTGATGTACGCGTAAAACCCTACTCCTGCCTTGGTTGTATTGTGTTCTTGGGCTCGGGAGCTTGAAGATCTACAGTACTAGCTACACCGAGCGAGAGAGTGGTTTAGTTTCTGGGATCGAACCCCCTCTACGTTGTGCATGGGCCTCCTTTTATAGCTCAAAGGGGTCACCGACAAGTGCCAACGTAGAGGAGGGTAAGAATGTAAAACTGGTGGTGGTTGTAACAGTGTATGAACAGTGGTCTTCACCTAACCCAGACGGTGGGGGACAAGGGCATTGAATGCCCGTCGCCGTCACCCCAAAAGAGCCCGTCCATGCGTCTCCGTTTGCCACGGCGATAGTCTCGTCACCGCAGCTTGCCACCGTGTACCCCAGGCTGCACAGCCATCCGCCACGTGCCCCTGGAAGGGCCCCAGGGCCACGCGTGGCCAGATGAGCTGGAGTCGCAGGCACACAACATAAGTTTCCCCCGGCAAACACCTTGCCGGGGTCGCAACCTTGCCGGGCCCGGAAGCTTGTCGCTCTCCGGGTCCTGCTGGGGCGGATGATGCACCGCGATATACCTCCTTGAAGTGCCGTTCTTTTGGCCTTCCTGGCAAGCTCCTCTTGCCAGGGTCTTGTGCTGGAATAATAACTTTGAGCCTGGTGCGGCCTTCCCGGCAAGCTCCTCTTGCCGGGGTCTTGTCTCTTAATTTGAATACTTTGTTCTTGAATGGCTTAAAAGGGGTCTAGAGCGGGCTTTGGCGGGCGCGTGGTGAGCCAGACCACGGGACGCTGCTACTGCCCGTGCACAAGTCGGGATACTAAGGTACCCCTACTTTAGTACACCGACACCGTCTTTATTGCGGTTTATTGCTATCATGTCTGAGATGGGGGAAGATGCCGTTGAAAAGGGTAGTAATGCTGAGGGCAACTTCACCTTAGTTGATCCTCCGGATGAAACTACCACTTTACATACTAAGAAGTTCCGGGTTGGTAGTGGTAATATTATTGGAAAAGGAGTTCTTCAAGACTTCTTAACTTGTGCCGGTGCTTTACCCACTATGGGTGGATCTATTCTTCATAGAACTAGTAGTCTTGCGGATGCCATATTCTATTCTTATAGTTGAAATTGAAAGGCAATTTATCCATATGCATCCTTGCATTCAGAGAATCTTTATGGAATTTTCCAATATTGAGCATTCTTCTGTTAAGCGCGCAGCTACTATCTTTTTGGCTCGTGAGTTTAGATTCATAATGAAAGAGACCAAAGAAATATTTACGCATTATAGGGTGGAAGCTGGTCGTCCTCCCATAGAAGCTATCTTATTCAATCAAGAGGACATAATGTGTTTGCAATCTCTAGATCATGTTGCTTTTAATGAAAACCTTAGAAAAAAGGTTCCTACTGATATCTCGGTTGATAGAATCTCTGAACTGAATGATGATTTTGCTATTCAGAACAATGGGTTAGGTTTTTCCCTTGACCGAAGGCTCATGACCTTTTGCCAAAAGAATGCTTATAATGATGAATTGGTTGTGCAATATGAAGCGCCAAAGGAGGGACCTGTACCTCCCGAGCTTGATATGGGGGAATTTTGTCTTATTAAATTTAGCCCTTTTGATTACTTTTGCTTGCCACAAAGAAAGCTTTCTGCTGAATGTAGGGAGTATGAGATGAGTTTTTGCGATCTACCTTACCATTATGGCAATACCTAGATCTATTCTTGTATCGTGCCTAGCTAGGGGCGTTAAACGACAACGCTTGTTCGGAGGCAACCCAATTATATTTTCTTTGTTTTTGCTTCTGTTTAGGAATAAATATTGCATCTAGCTTCTGTTTAGATTTGGTTTTGTGTTTTAATTAGTGTTTGTGCCAAGTAGAACCTTTGGGAAGACTTGTGTGAAGTTTATGTGATCATCCTGTAAAAAAACAGAAACTTTAGCGCTCACGAGATTGGCTGTAATTTTTTACTAGAGAGTGCTTTTTAGTTGATTCTTTTTGCAGATGATTAATAGACAAATTCCTCATGTTTACCATTTATTTCAATTTTTTGGAGTTACAGAAGTATTCGAAAGTTACAGATTACTACAGACTGTTCTGTTTTTGACACATTCTGTTTTTTGTGTGTTGTTTGCTTATTTTGATGAATCTATGAGTAGTATCGGGGGGTATGAATCATAGAGAAGTTGGAATACAGTAGGTTTAACACCAACATAAAAAGAAGAATGAGTTCATTATAGTACTTTTGAGTGGTGGTTTGTTTTCTTATACTAACGGAGCTCACAAGATTTCTGGCTAAGTTTTGTGTTGTGAAGTTTTCAAGTTTTGAGTATGGCTTTGATGGACTATGGAACAAAGAGTGGCAATAGCCTAAGCTTGGGGATGCCCAAGGCACCCCAAGGTAAAATTCAAGGATAATCAAAAGCCTAATCTTGGGGCCCCGAGAAGGCATCCCCTCTTTCATCTTCATCTATCGGTAACTATACTTGAGACTATATTTTTATTCACCACATGATATGTGTTTTGCTTGGAGCGTCATGTATAATTTGAGTCTTTGATTTTAAGTTTGGCACAATCATCCTTGCTGGACACACCTTTTGAGAGAGATAAATATGATTTATAATGTATTAGAATTCTCTATGTGCTTCACTTATATCTTTTGAGCTAGATAGTTTTGCTCTAGTGCTTCACTTATATCTTTTAGAGCACAGTGGTGGTTTTATTTTGTAGAATTTTTTATCTCTCATGCTTCACTTATATCCTTTTGAGAGTCTTTTAGAACAGCATGGTAATGTGCTTTGGTTATAAAACTAGTCCTAATATGATAGGCATCCAAGATGGGTATAGTAAAAACTTTCATAGAAAGTGCATTGAATACTATGAGAAGTTCGATACTTGATGATTGTTTTGAAATATGAGGATGGTGATATTAGAGTCATGCTAGTAGAGTAGTTGTGAATTTGAGAAATACTTGTGTTGAGGTTTGCAAGTCCCGTAGCATGCACGTATGGTAACTGTTGTGTGACTAATTTGAAACATGAGGTATTTCATTGAGTATCATCCTTTGTGTGGAGGTCGGGATCGGGCGATGGTTAACTCCTACCAAGGCTTCCCCTAGGAGCATGTGTGTAGTACTTTGTTTTGATGACTTGTAGATTTTTGCAATAAGTATGTGAGTTCTTTATGAATAATGTTGAGTCCATGGATTATACGCACTCTCACCCTTCCACCATTGCTAGCCTCTCTTGTACCGCGCAACTTTCACCGGTACCATACACCCACCATATACCTTCCTCAAAACAGCCACCATACCTACCTACCATGGCATTTCCATAGCCATTCCGAGATATATTGCCATGCAACTTACCATCGTTCCGTTCATATGACACGCTTCATCATTGTCATATTGCCATGCATGATCATGTAGTTGACATCGTATTCGTGGCTAGGCCACCATGCATAATTTTTCATACATGTCACTCTTGATTCATTGCACATCCCGGTACACCGCCGGAGGCATTCATATAGAGTCATACTTTGTTCTTGTACCGAGTTGTAATATCGAGTTGTAAATCAATATAAGTGTGATGATCATCATTATTAGAGCATTGTCCCAAAGACTAAAAATAAAAATAAAAAGAAAGGCCCAAAAAAAGAAAATAAAAGAAGAAAAGGAAAAAAAGAAAAGAAAAAAAGGGACAATGCTACTATCTTTTTCCACACTTGTGCTTCAAAGTAGCACCATCATCTTCATGATAGAGAGTCTCTTGTTTAGTCACTTTCATATGCTAGTGGGAATTTTCATTATAGAACTTGGCTTGTATATTCCAACGATGGGCTTCCTCAAATGCCCTAGGTCTTCATGAGCAAGCAAGTTGGATGCACACCCACTTAGTTTGTTTTTGAGCTTTCATACATTTATAGCTCTAGTGCATCTGTTGCATGGTGATACATCCAAAACGTATCTATAATTTCTGCTTGCTCCATGCCTCTTTTGGGTGATATTGCTATGATATTTATACACTTCCATACACTTTTGATCATATTTGGACTAACCTATTAACTCAGTGCACCCCCAGTGCCAGTTTCTGTTTTCTGCTGTTTTTGTATTTCAGGTTTTCACATTACGAGAACTGCCAGGAAAAATCCAGAAAAATTATATAAAAAATCAGCGTTCCAGAAACTACCGTGCGCCCGAAGGACAACCGGGGGGGGCCCACCAGGGCTCCAGGCGCCCTGGCGGCGCGCCCCCCCCCTGGGCCGCGCCGGGGGGCGCCTGGGCCTCCCGAGGCTCCTCCGATGCCCCCCTTTGGCATATATTTAAAGCATGTTGCGGAAACCCTGATTCCGAACCCCTTTTCTCCAGACGCGATTCCGATCTCCGCCGCCATCGCCATCAAGCTTCGGGGGACCAGAATTCCTGCGCCGGCACCCTGCCGGGACGGGGAAGTGCCCCCGGATTCATCTCCATCGACGTTGCTTCCTCCCTCCATGATGCGGGAGTAGTTCCTCCTCGGGGCGGAGGTTCTTACCAGTAGCTATGTGGTCAATTCTCTCTCCCATGATGTGATCTTCGTTGTGATCATAGGCTATGTTAATCTAGGGTAATCCCATGATATTTCCCCTTCCTCTATGTATTGGATTGATGTACTCACCTGTCTTTATCTAGTATAATCCCCGAGACCAAGGTGACAGCGGTCTATTGGACATGGATTAGAAAAGTATTTTCATGAGTGATTTCCTCTCTTGTGTGTTGATTGAAGATTGAGAGTCTCTTGGTGCTTGTCTTTGACTATCCTTTAGATATGTTGTGGTGATTGTGGGACTCTCTTTGGATGGCCGCGGTGACATTGGGAAATCCTTATATTGAGAACTACGAACTTTGAGGTGTGCTTTTGTAGCCCTACATAATTCTCGTCCTCTCTTGACCACGAAGGAATGACCTCCGAGTGTGTCCCCTTTGCATGTTTTATGGGAAATATCATGTGATTCGATTATGTTAATGTTGTTGGGAGTTGCCACTAGTGAAAGTATGAACCCTAGGCCTTGTTTCCACCATTGCAATACCATTTGTGCTCACGTTTACCACTTGTTTCCTTGCTGCACTTTTTATTACAGATTTATATTACTTTGTTTTGCCATCCATATCACTTGCCATTTAACATCTCTTCGCCGAACTAGTGCACCTATACATCTAACAAGTGTATTAGGTGTGTTGGGGACACAAGAGACTTCTTGTATCTTAGTTGCAGGGTTGCTTGAGAGAGACCATCTTCAACCTCTACTTCCCTGAGTTCGATAAACCTTAGGTCATCCACTTGAGGGAAATTGCTGCTGTCCTACAAACCTCTGCGCTTGGAGGCCCAACATAGTCTACAAGAGTAGAAGCGTGTGTAGACATCAAGCTATTTCTGGCGCCGTTGCCGGGGAGGTGAGCGCTTGAAGGTATATATTTAGATCTTGCAATTAAATCTTTTTGTTTCTTGTTTTTATTTCACTAGTTATGCTTATGGACAACCTTGATATTGGATCGTTGCTTGCGGGAAGACGCCCCACACTTGTGGTGGCTGCTCCTCCCCCTACTAAAATTGTGCCCTATAAAATACCAGCTGGTATTATCGATTATGTTTTGGCTGATCGTTATGCAGGAGACAGACATCCCGGTGAACACTTGCTATATCTGTCACAACTATGTTCATTATTTAAGCTTGCAGGTGTATCAAGGGAGTTTGTCATGAGGAAATTATTTGCCTTGTCACTGAAAGGAAAAGCATTGGAATGGTATAGGCTACTAAATGACTCTCACCTGCTGGAGTGGGAAGAGATCCAGTCTCTCTTTTACTCCAAGTTTTATCCTCTTCATGAAGTCCATGAGAATAGGAATTATGTTTATAATTTTTATCCTCATGACGGAGAGAGCATAGCTCAAGCTTGGGGGAGACTGAAAACGTTAATGCTAAAATGTCCTAACCATGGGCTCCCCAAAGATATGAGTATTACTAATTTCTATGTGAGGCTTTCTCGACAGGATAAAGATTTGTTCGACGCTTCCTCTATGGGTTCTTTCACAAACAAAAAGATTGATGCTAAATGGGAACTCCTTGAAAAAATTCAACGCAACACTGAAGATTGGGAGATCGACAAAGGTAAAGAGTCAGGTATAATTTATGAGTATGATTGCATTAAGTCCTTTGTTGAAACTACAAGTTTTAATAAGTTTAGTGCTAAGTTTGGGCTTGATTCTCAACTCCTTGTTGATTTCCTCAAATCTTTTGCTTCACATCTTAATATGCCTAAGGAGGATTGGATCAAGTATCATAAACCTTTTAAAGAGACTTGCAAAGAAAATGAAATTGTTCATGATGATTGCAACATGCATGATCCAATTCCTAAAAATGAAGTTTTATATAAGCATGTTAATTTTTGTGGAGTGGATAGACCTTGTGAAAGGCCTATGATTGAAGAAGAGAAGTATTGTAAGCAACATAAGCATGAAAGAACAATCACTTGGGTCAGAGATTTAAATGAAATTGCTAGAGAATTGTGTGACCTTTATCCTTTTACTTGTGAACTTTGCCGTATAGAGGGTCACTTTAATTTTCAATGCATGAACTTTCAAAAAATAACTGTTAACCGGTTGTGTGATAACATGATCACCTCTGATCTTTATGATGAGCTTATGTTATTTTTGATGTGTGAAGAGTTATCAGAAAAGACTTCATGGCTAGATGTTAATGCCATAGGAATAAAAAGCACTTTGCAAAATTGTCATCTCTATTGTGTTGTTAATTGCCATGAAAATGATTACATAGGTAAGATTATAAAGGAGGGAACTTTACCAAAGTATAAAAACGTCTCTTATATTTCTGCTAATGAAAAGGAGAGTTTCTCCCAAGTTTCCCCTATTGTTTCTAATGATAAACCAGGATATGTGGAGAAGCTTCATCTCCAACCACTCCCTCCTAAGGTTAAGAAGAAGAAGAAGAAGAGGAGGAGGAGGAAGAGGAGCAAGAAAGAAGAAGAATGGGTATCAACCTGGCCTGAGCATATTCCTCCCATCAACCTTTATCCTAACGATTGTAAGTTCAAAGAAGAAGGTGAAGTTTATTGCCTTAATTATCATCTTGATGATACGTCCGTAGGTACTATTGAAGATGATTTTGATTATGATATGCATGTTACTTATTGTGATTGGGAAAATGATGATAATGCTACTTATGATTTTGAAAATCTTTTTGGTACCAACTCTGAAAGTGATGATATGGGAAGCTCTAAGCTTGGGGATGATAGGATTGCAAATCCTTTACCCACTAGTGATGTGATAATTGATAATTCTTTTGCTAGTAAGAATAAAGACAACATGATTACAAATATAGTTGCTAGCAATGATAATGCTCTTCTCTACTATGATGATGTCATAACTCCAACCTATAGTGATTATAAAGGTACCTATGACATAAGGAGAAATTATCCTTATGAAACTTGTCATAATCATGGAGGGAATTACTCCCTTGTCGAACACCACCCTCCTAATACACAATTAATCTATAGTGTTCAAGTTGTTTATGATAGTCCTACTCCCACTATTACCAATGAGAAAGATTATGCTTATGTGGAGAGTAAGAGTACCTTTTTGCATGTGGATCATGGTAACAATGCTTTATGTGATGCTTATATTGTTGAGTTCATCCATGATGCCACTGAAATTTATAATGAGAGAGGGAGACTTGGTTCTAAATATCTTAATAGTAAGAAGTTTCCTCTCTTTATGGTGAATATTTTGAAGTTATGCTTGTTTTGCATTCCTATGCTAGTTGCTTTGTGCTTCAATGAATTATTCTATTGCAATATTCCTATGCATAGGAAGCATGTTAGGCTTAAATGTGTTTGGTATTTGCTTCTTGATGCTCTCTTTTGTTCTTCAGCTCTTATTCCTACGAGAGCAACATTAAAGTCTTAAGCCTATCTTTATGGCTATAAAGAAAGAGCTCTAGGGAGACAACCCTTGTTATGTTTACTTTCAGTTTTAGTGGTCTTGATGTTTGTTACTACTGTAGCATCATCATTGTATATTTACTTTTCAACTTTGTGCCAAGTGTAGCCTCTGATTGCAAGAAAGTTCAAAAGTTGTGACGTGCTGTCCAGGAAACAGATTCTGTCCTTGGATAGAAAAATTCGTATAAAATCACCAGATCATCTTTTTGGTCTGAATTTTTTTCGACAGCGTGCTCTATATAATTGTCTTTCGTGCGTCTGTTTTGATTTTTTTGATTAGAGTTGCAGAAGTGCCCCGGAAAAATCATTTACTACCTGTTGTTCTGTTTTTCACAGATTCTATCCTGTTTTGCCTTTCCTTCATTTTGCAAACCTAGAGCTTGCTTTTTCTTTGCAAAAACCTTTTGGCAATCTTGAGAAACAGTAGAACTTCAAGAATATCTTTATTTCCAGCAAGGAACAATTATTTTATTATGGGTACTAACCTCGCTAATCAGATTATGATGAGTTATGTATGAAGGGAGTTTTCAAGTGTGCGAGGGAAGATGATAAAAAGATTCAGGAGTGTCAAACGCTCAAGCTTGGGGATGCCCCCATGCACCCCCAAGAAATATTCAAGGAGACTCAAGCGTATAAGCTTGGGGATGCCCCCGTGCATCCCCTTCTCCATCAACATTATCAGTTCGTCCTTCGTTCCACTATATTTTAATCACTTCATGTGTTATGTGCTATGCTTGGAGCGTCTTGTTTTAGTTTTCCTTTTAGTTTTCTTTAGCTTTTCATAACGAGTTAGAACTCAACTTTCTTTATGTGGGAGAGAAACACGCTCCACTTCTACCTAGAACATAACATAGAATTTGCATGTCTATCTTTGTTGTGTGTGTTCTTTGTCTTTTAATAGCTACTATCATGCTTAGCTCTTAACTTTCATGCTTATCTTTTTAAAGAGCTTTTGTTTAGTTGGTTGCTTGAACTCTCTTTAGTTATCATGTTTATCTTATTAAGAGAGTTTGCTTCCGTTGCATTGGTTGATATGTCTATGATAAAGATGCTACGTGCATAATGGCGCTTAGTGGTTCATGTTTTCTTATGGTTAGTCTCAAATAGCTGGGGGGGGGGGGGTTCCCAATGTGTTATTGGAGTACCAACATGATTTGTTTGCCTATGATGTGGTATGGCTTAGTAATATCTTCCTTCAAAGAATTTATTTTGATTGACTTGGCGTATGCTCACGCATATTTAAGACTATAAAGAAAGTCTGTCAAGCCTTGATGATCTTTTGTTTCTGAGTAGCGATATAACTTCCATGCCTGATTTAATGTTGCTTTGTCGCTCTGCATGATTATGACCGTCATTGCTCTCTTAGTTGGTCGCTCCCCGTATTTTGCTAACCTTCGTCTGTACTAAGCGGACTGACTGCTTGTGCATCCACATCCTTTTAATCCAGTTATGCCATATGAGTCCACCATATCTTCCTACATGGTATTTACCTGCCATTCCTAACGGAGGCTTGCATGTACCATCTCGAAATTATTCAAAGAAAAAGCATTCCTATTTTGTGCCTCCGTTTTAAGTTCATGAGGAAGTAGTAGTTAATTCATGATTTTTTTAAGTTGGACAAGCTTCACCCCGGGATTGCATGTACAATGTGCAAACCCATAATACGAGAAGGAACTGGCATTGAGTGCGCCCGGCTCAAAAAGATAATATAACAAACAAACCCTCCTTCACGCTTTGTTCATGAGAAATCAGAAAACTTTGGCAGTGATAGACAAAGGAGATTAAGAGGATGTGATCGTCCTCATTCGGGAGCCGTTCCTCGAAACTTGTCCATCTCAAGAAGTGATTGAGTTGTCTGCTAGCATTCGTTGACGAAACATGCATGATCTAAAAAAAATTATTACCTCTGTTTTAAAACCAAGAGCTCTGGTACATGTTTTGTCTTTGTTTCCGACTACGGGTTTTCAACCTTGCCAACAAAAGCCACGGTTCGAGAGTCTCCACCTTCTTTTAAAAGCACCAACTACTGAGAGCATGATTGTCATTCTGAGTGTAATGTGCATTGTCCCAAAGTAGCATTGTCTTTTGCATGATTGTGATATCGTTTATTTTGAAATCATTGTATCTAGTCATCACTTAAACCTTGGAGGTGCCCCTGCCTTTATGTTTTGCTTCACTGAAGGGGGCAAGCTAGATATCACTTTATCATATTTGCACATCATGTTCATTACAAATCTATTTGATGTTTCAATATCATATTGTAAAACTTTCAGTTCTTTGTGATTTTCTCATGAGGCAACTTAATTACTATAGATTCATTGTCTCAGTAAGCTTTTGTCATATGACTATGAAAAAGTCCTATATGGTTAATAGCATGTCACCACAGAAATTATTCTTGTTATCATTTACCTACTCGAGGACGAGCAGGAATTAAGCTTGGGGATGTTGATACGTCCAAAACGTATCTATAATTTTTGCTTGCTCCATGCCTCTTTTGGGTGATATTGCTATGATATTTATACACTTCCATACACTTTTGATCATATTTGGACTAACCTATTAAATCAGTGCACCCCAGTGCCAGTTTCTGTTTTCTGCTGTTTTTGTATTTCAGGTTTTCACATTACGAGAACTGCCAGGAAAAATCCAGAAAAATTATTAAAAAATCAGCGTTCCAGAAACTACCGTGCGCCCGAAGGACAGCCGGGGGGGGGGGG